>JAHRHJ020000642.1:0-58202 GCA_019776745.2 Taxus chinensis
ATTAATTGGTTTGATGAGCTGATTTGTTGAGAGTTAAAAATCGGAGTGAATGCCTTGCTCTTTTCTTCAAATTAGCTAGTTGTATATCGAAGGGTTTTAGGTCACCTTTTGCCAAAAATATTTTCCCTAAGTGTAGAAATATTATTTCTTGGAATAGCGTGGAAGGGATTGCCTTCATGCAGTGTATCCATGGCCGACCAAGGATAATATTATAATTGATTTTCTGATCTATAATATAAAACTCGGGTGAGGACCGTCTTGGGTCCTAAAGTGACTGGTAAAACTATGGTTCCAATCGAAGTGGCTTTGAGGCTATCATAACCTCTTAGCGTATTTCACATTGTGGAACAGTTTGTCTCTCCATATCCTAAATTTTGAAGAAAAGTGAAGGGGACTATATTAACTGCTGCCCCATCATCAACCATTGCATGTTTAACATAATTATTGTAGACCCAAACTTGTAAATGTAAAGTTGGGTCACCTCTTCATGCAATTTCAGCGTCTGTTGGCATTTTTCTTATATCGAATATAAATTTAGTATCCCTATCTGGCTGCCCCTGGAGGATAAACATAAAAAGTCTACATGGTTTACTTGCATTTCTGGAGGAGGAGTGATGTTGATTAAATGACCAAGGCCTAATACTTCTAAGAGGACAGCCCTTGTGGGTGGGAGAGTTCTTTAACAAATCCAAAAAGGAGATGTGAGAGAAGGTTTTAGTTAAATCATTAATTAAATCATAGGCACCTATGGGTTTTACCAACATTTGTTGACTATTGTCTGGTTCCAATGGATAACTTGGAGTAGGTTGAGAAGATTAATCCCATGTTCTTGTTATGGTTTCTATGGGTAGCTCGGTGTCTAACTCTACTAAACCAACTATCTTAGTTTGGGGTTGAGTTCCTAGTTGGGGTGCGACTGGTGGATTTAATGAAGTTGAAGCTTCATGATCATTGTTTCCTGTTATGACACCCTTGTTTGTTCCATTAGGATCTAGCATGTTATTGTTAGAATGGTTTGGGAGTGGATCATTAAAGATCTTGAGGGGTGCATTTTGAGGGGAAACTACCCCTGCATAAGTGTTTGGCATGGGTACTACAGAATTTGCTAAAAAACATATCTATAAAGAGTTGCTTTTGATCTTCTAGAAAATGCTGCATGAATTTATTGTAGTCACGAACAAGTCCTAGTATCATGGCCTTGAATCTTGTGGAAGCCACAATATAAATTGGGATTATAATTTCAAGGCTGTTGATTTATAACCTGTTGTGGCCCAAAATTCTGATAAGGTTGCTGGTTGTTAGAGTTAAAATTTTGAGGCTGTTGCCTTTGGTTTTGACTCTGATATCCAGCTGGGTTTTGATTTGGACTTTGTGTTTGGATTTGTCGTTGTTGTTGTTATTGCCGTGGTGGATGATTAAAATCCACCACATTGATTGTTGGAGTAAAATTGTTATTTCACTGATTATTAATAGGTGGCGAAATGTTTACAACGTTTTCCCTTTTAACTTGGTCAGTTACTCCATCTGTTGTAACTCCACAGTTCTTGTTAAGGATCTTAGGTCCTTGATTAGCATTCCCTGGTATTAGGATAGGCCATGGTGTTTTGATTGGGAGTGGTTAATTTCCCATTTGTCCCATATGTCTTACGACCACTATCTATCACTACTTGGTCGATTTGGAGAGCACTCTCGAGTACTTCATTGTAAGTTCTTAGTGGGAACTTCTGACTTCTTCCTTTATCTCTCTATTGAGAGAATTAAGGAATAAATTGCATAGTTCCATTTGATCCATGTTTAGAGAACTTACTGATGAGTAGAGAACCGTATGCCATATTTGAATAAAATGAGCAATGGATTCATTATGTTCTTGTTTAATATGCAAGAACTCCCTAATTCTCGTTCTTAACAATTTGTTCATGTCAAAAGCTTTGATGAATTCTGACATGAGTTGTTTAAATGAGTGTATCGAGGCTTCAGGTATTCTGTAATACCAATCAAGGGCAATACCTTCTAAGGTCTTAGGGAATATTTTAGCAACAACCCCATCCCAAGGGAGTAACTCCCATATGGTTGTGGCATAGGCCTTAATGTGTGCGTTTAGGTCCCCTTCCCCTTTATATTTGGGTAAATTGGGAAGAGGTCTTGGAAGCATAAAATTTCATATGGTGAAGTCTAAGGGCTCTTTTAAATATTCTGAATAAGTCCCTACCGCATAGGCCTTGACCATCGATGGCGCTTGTTGAGGGGGTGGAGGTGGAATGGGTTGTTGATATGGCATAGCATATGCGTTTGTAGGGACATAAGGGAATCCCTATGGTTGAACGAACATCCCAGGAGAAGAGAACATGTCTCCTTGTGGTGACTTTGAATAAATGTTTAAGGTAAGGAGGATTATTATTCTAGTACGGGTTGTTTGGTGCCAAGCCGGGAGGTGTCATGTTTTCAACTGGAGTGCGACATTTGAAAACGTTGGTCCTAGTTGGTGTTTGTTGTGGGTAACTATAAGTATTTTGAGGAGGCATGCCTAACATGCCTATTCCTGTAAGGAGGTCAACCTAACTGGGATGATGCTAAGGGTTGGGGATCCCTGCTTGCCCAAAATATGAATTTTGGTTTGCTTGAGCAAGTTCCAACCATCTAACCTTTTCAGCTAAGGCTGAAATGACCTCTATTGGTGAAGAGACAGTGCTTTTCCTTAAGGGTGTTTGTTGTATACCTTGAGGTTGTAAAGGGGGGGTGTGATACCCTGCTATGAATTGATTGTTACCCTGCCAAGCTTCACCGAGGGTATTTCCCATAGGTGGAGGAATGGGGGTGTTTTCTTGGAATAGGGTATCAGATTGTATTTGCAAACTCACCTATAGGTGGATACATACTTTGGAAGCATTGTTTGATTTTAGCGAAGCATGCTAAATACTCCTCATCCAAAAAGGGGAGTGGGTTTGATTGTCTACTGATCTGTGGTCTGAACAAGACCCAAGGAGATGAAGTGGATTCTCCAGTAAATGTCATATTGTTAGAGCCTGAGGGCTCTGGCTGTTGTGTTTGTGCAAACTGATCAAACTCCTCAATTTGGAATGAAGAACTTGAGCTAGTTCTTTGAGGGGGAGTTTGTGACGACAAGTAATTACTTGAATAGTTATCAGCCCATGCAGAAAGCGAGGGTGATGGTTGTCTATTTGTTTGACTATAGTTTACCTCAAGACCTGAGAGAGGTCTGCCATATGCATCGTATCCTGAAATATTCGGGGGGGTATATGAATACCCACAGAATAATGGGAAAGAGGGAAGGTGGATGAAAGAAATGAAAAATAAAAGAGGAAGAACTGTTTGTTCACGTTGGGTTCACCAATTTTGTACGATGGAAAAGTGACATGCGAGGATGATAATCAGCAAGTGACCTTCCCCATACCCGACCTCCTTGAGGTCGTGCCAAGACAGCCAGTGGTTTGAAATGCGGGTGACTTAGATGAAGTCACAACTAGGATTATGGTAAGTTTTTCTAAGATAGAAAATCTACAAGCGAGGATGAGAATCGGCAAGTAACTTTCCTATAGCTAACTATGGGAGGATCAGTGACTAAGATCTGGTAGTGTGATCTCTTGGTAGCTGAAATGAAAAAGGGGAGATTTAGCAGCTATGAACGGGTAGCGTAAATTCCCTAGTGGTTTATCCATGTGATTTCATCCTAATTAAGATCTAAGTGATAATCTAATTTAAAGTCTCTGCAAATTAACTTAAACTAAAAATAACAATTTTATACTACTACTGAAAGGGAAACCTAATCTAAAAAAAATACACAATTGAAACATTATAATTACAAACAAAATTAAAATGATTAAAACTAAACAACATAATTAGCAAAAAAAATAAAATACTCTTGTACTAAAACTAAACAAGAGAGATACCTTGGTGTGGTTATTCACCTATGCAAATGTGTGAATCTAGATGAAAGACAACTAATTAACTTAATTGAAAACCTTCAATCTTACCTCAGAAGTGAGGAACAAATCATAGCTTCTCAGAAACTATCATTCCCCACAACTTCCCTGGCAATATTGAAAGTGAGATTTTGACTAAAATAAAATGATTCACTACTCTATTTGATATGTTGTAACTAGAAATTTGATAGCTCAAACCTGGCATTTACAGAACAGTGGTAAATCCAATTGTGTGTGATTTCATCCCCTCAGTGTGATCTCCTCGTTCCTTCGTGCCCTCATGAATCCAAAAAAGTGTGTATATGATAGTATCAACAGAAGATGGTATTCAAATAATGGCAGCTTTGGATATAGACCGAATACAATGCGAGTAGGAGAGGGATAGAGCAAGTGAACAGAGCTTGACTATGCAATTCCTAGTGGGATTTATTACGGGAATACAACACAAGTGTACCAAGATTTTTAGAAACTATCCTTGTGACAAAAAAAAACCTGTAACTTTAATGGATTCTAGATCTAGAAATGAAGCTATTCTATGCTAAACTAATTGTATGGAGAGCAGCAATGGAACAATACTGAAACAAGAAGATTGAATGACCTCTAAACAACAAAGGAAAACTAATAATTGATGCAAAACATGAAGCTAGTAGAATTCTAAGCAAGAAATTGAAAGACTGAATAATAGAATTGAGAAGATGAGGGGCCATTTGCTTGAAAACAAGCTGGCTATTTATAACCAATGCAATTTACTAGAGGGTAACTCCCAATTTGAACTCTTTTACTATAAACAAAGGAAAAACACTATTATCAGGGGACCAAAAACATTAATGCAAGCCAAAGTGGTTGAAGAAATGTGTAAAATTGAAGATTTACATTTGACACTGATCATTGAGAAGGATCTAGAAAATGCACATGTGACCGCCACCCTGTGTAGAGTGGTGGTTACGGGATCACCGCCCTGTCCTTAGCGGCGGTCATGGGACCGCCAACCAGGCAGGGTGGCAGTTTCGTCACTGAAGCCTAAAATGCAAGAAAAAGGGGGGAAAAAGTGAAAAACAAAGCATGTGGAGGCTAAGCAGGGCATGTAGGATATAAGTGTATACTTGGCGAGCCTTTCTAGATTCTGAACACCTTGCAAGGAGACCTGTATCATCATTGGGGCATGTGTAACCTCTTTCCTATAGTACAATACCTACATTTTTGGGTATGTATAGTGAACCCTCCAAAGTATGTAGGATGTGTTGTCCATTCTAATCACTTTTATAAAGGGCTTGAATTCCCATAGAATTCTTGTACCTTCTAGTCACATTATAGCCCTTCTATAAACCTTGATGACTTATGATTCACAGAAGAATTCAAGAGAAACTTTCAAACACACTACCATCATTATCAAAAAGGGATAGACACACCTTCATATAGGATTTTTCGTCCATTCTCAATACTTGTGCATAGATGGTTTCCCTTTAGCCAATTCTCTAACAATGGAATGATATTCTCTTGGCGCAACATTTTACACACCTCCTTCAAGTCATCAATATCAAATTGGAGCATCTCTGCTATTTTTTTTGCTCCATCTTTTGTGATTGCTCCTTTAAACACTGTATTTCACCCTAAATATTTATGAGTACCTCAATGGTTTCCTGGTAAACCTCCTTTTGGTAGACATGATCAAGGTACCATGTATGTAGAACCTCCTCCTTAGTTCTGGTAGGATTTTACTAGAACACTTCTTTGGCATGCACCGCTACAGCGTGGGTAGTGATCTTTACAGGAAATACCTCAGATTCCGGTTCCAACTTGGGAATCCATTGATTTTCCATAATGTGTTGTATCCTTACCATTCATGTGCCTTTGTTTTTTTTATTCCAATTACTAAGATGGTCATATAGGTCCAGGAATTCCTCATAGCTATGATTCTTTCCACAAAAAGAACATGTAATATTTTGAGGACATTCGTGCATGTAGTGGTCAAGATATTTGCATACATAACATGTTCCACAAGGAAACTCACCTCGTCCACCACCACAACATCGGCCTCTAAATCTACCATGGTATCCTCGACCTCTGTCATGACCTCCTTCATAGCATCCCTTGTTCTAATCATAGTGCACTTGATTATGATCCCGATCAAGGTGCTCATTCTTTCCTTTAGAGTTATCTAATACTCATGTGTGTCGCACACCAATATCTAAAACATTATGGATCTTACCAATCAATCTATAGTCCTCTGTATCACGAGTCATGGATGTGAAAATTTAAAAATATCAAGAGATGTTGTTCCTTAGTCCACATTAAAATAATGGGTAGTGGCTAACATCATGGTTCAAATGACATATCTCACAGTCTAGTAATAATGAACGTATTAATCTGTGAGGAATACTATCCTTGGTGTGCCCTTTTACTTCATAATCTATAAAACACACCATGATGATAAACTCTTGAAATGATTCCTTCACAAGCTTGAATTAAAGCATAGACTCATATTTGACTTGAAAAAATCATGATCAAACCACATACCTCTTTATGAAAAAGGATGAATCTTCTTAGAAGACAAAAAGACACACACAAACACCTATCAAAAACAAGGACTTAAAAATTCCTTATAATGGATGCAGTCACTTTCCATACCTTGTTTCTTTTGAGGTATAACAGACTCCCAAGAAAAGGACCATCGCTTGGACTAGAGCTACAACATATGCATGGGATATTAGACTAGGATACTAGTGGTCGCTCCGAGGGAAGCAAGTTTACTGCTTCGTGTGGTGTAGTGGTTGTTTTTTTGGTTTGTACAGTGTAGAATATTGTCTCTCACCCAATTTGTTTTTTTGGTTCTATTTTGAATACAGTGGAGTTGTTTTTTTGGTATTCCAACCTCATTCGACAGAGCACTTGTAACTGGTTGGAGCCATGATTCCTTTTCTGTGCCACTACATTTTACACATGTGCATGTGTTCAACATCATCTTCTATGCCCCTATATTCTTGCAGATGAAGAGACATATCCATGTAAATATTTTTTGGTTTGTGTGGACCTTACCCACATGATCCAGAACCTCCTGTGTTTCCTCTGCCTCCTGAACCACTAGATGCACCATAAATAGAACCTCTTATACCTCCTGATCCTCCACCTATAGCCGGAAGCAGACCAGAAGATGTACCTCCATATGTCCCAACAATAGTATGGAACTGCACCCCTACAGTCTATGAAGTGTTACCACTCCTAGAAGTGAGTCTGAAATTCTATGCGCTCGAATTCTATGTAGATGATGCATCTAAAAAGGCACCTCCAAACAACAATGAAGAGATTTTCCCTACCATCTATGTACTTGCTATGTGACTTACTCCTACTCTCCTACTACCTAAATTAGCTTGTTGGCTGTTTATTGTACTACATATTAGAAAACAAGTGCAAGGGCTAGGTTTCTAGGTAAATTTAGATGTATGCCTACGGCCCAGGTCATCTCTTTTGGTGCATTTCCATGTGAGGCCAAGGGGGGTTACCTATCATGCTTTCCAAAATGGGGGAGTTCCTTATGCTTTGAATCTATGCCTTCTACGTGAGCTCTAAATCCTTTATGATCCATCTCTCTCCTCAATGCCATTCACTCTGCAACATCCCACTTCTTCTCTATCTCCCTCTCACGTACCTTATTATACTTAAGTCACCTTTCTTCTCTCTTCCTTTTTTTCCACTAGTTTTTCCATCTTTCACCAAACCTACTTCTGATGCCACACATGGTGGGGTTTTAGTTTGCCATAAATTTTCTTTCCATGTTTAGGGTCACCATCAAGATTTTGATCACTAGTGGAATGCCTTGCAAATAAGTTCCCCTAGGATAGTGTAAAAATTGAAATTCCGCTACCTTTGGGAGAGAATAAGTGGAAATTAAGTACTCCAGAATATAATTTTTCAGAACACCATGAAACCAACTATCCACAGTGTGTGTCTAAATCATATCAACATCATAAAGGGCCTAAAATTCTTCCTATGTCCAAACAAGTGCATGATACATCCAATCCCTTTTAGATGCATAAGAAACCAGCCACTCGTACAGTTTTACCAGAAAAATAGCAAAACAAATCTCATACAAAATGTTATATAGATTCTGTTCCACCCATGCACATGTGTTAAAATCAGATCTAGTGCTAAACCTCCACGCGTATTCTTCTTCTAGATATTGTATCCACTCCTCAAAAATTTCTAGGCTAAACTGATATGTCTTCATCATGAACCATCTTGAAAACAACTTTAAAAAGGTCTCGGAAACGGAATTAATGATGTAGCCTAGAATTTACCATAAATAACCTAGGCTTGCTGGCACATCAGCCAACCTAGACTGAGCACTCACTCGAAGTGCGCAAAGGTACCAGGCCCCTCTTTAGGGTTTCTTGTACATGATGTTATCAATTCACTTGAATCAGATGACACAAGAATCAAGATCAAACTTGAAATCTGCTAGAAAAAAATCTGAAAAATTTATCTGCAATCAAACTGAAACATATGTGATTTTGGGTTTCTTTCATCATTAAATTCATAGTCAGGTCGGTCCGCTCAATCTTCTATTTTGTTCGATGATAGCAGAGTAGGGAGAACATTTGCATAAAAAAGCAAGACAACCACAACAACTAGGTAGGATTTGAACATGCATCCCAAGTTAGGCATCGCTACAGTAGTGTAGGACATGCATGCAGGAAGAGACAAGTAGTGAAAGCAGGAGGAAACAAAAACGATGACAAGCACCTTAAGCACGACTTGAGGAAGCAGGTGAGTGACATATGCATGTGGCATAGGCCATATAAACTGTCAGTGTCATTTGACTTATCTTTTATAATTACCTTTGATACTTGTGCAAGATCAGGAACAGGTCTTAGAAGCAAAAAACGCTATGCAGGTCCTTGTGAAGTCTAGGGGCTCTTTTAAATATTCTGAATAAGTTCCTACCGCATAGGCCTCAACCATCGATGGTGCTTGCTGAGGGGGTGGAGGTGGAATGGGTTATTGATATGACCATAGCATATGTATTTGCAGGGACATAAGGAAATCCATGTGGTTGAACATGAACATCCCAGGAGAAGAGAACATGTCTCCTTGTGGTGATTTTGAATAAATGTTTAAGTAAGGAGGAACATTGTTCTGGTATGGAACTTGCTTGGTGCTAAGCTGGGAGGTTCAAGTGAGAGCCCTAGCGTTTGAAAATGTGGTCCTAGTTGGTGTTTGTTGTGGGTAATTATACGAGGATGTTGAGGAGGTATGCCTAACATGCCTGTTCCTGTAAGGAGGTCAACCTGGCTGGGGTGGTGTGGGAGGGTTGGGTAATTCCTACTTGCCCAAAATATGAATTTTGGTTTGCTTGAGCAAGTTCTCAGCCCTCTAACCTTCTCAACTAAGGCTGAAATGACCTCTATTGGTGAAGAAACAATGTTTTTCCTTAATGGCCATTTGTTTGTATACCCTTGAGGTTGTAAAGGGGTATGATACCCTGCTATGAATTGATCATTACCCTGCCAAGCTTCACCGAGGGTATTTCCCATAGGTGGAGGAATGGGGGTGTTTTCTTGGAATAGGGTATCAGGTTGTATTTGTAAACTTCCTATAGGTGGGTACATGTTTTGGAATTTTTGTTCACTTTTAGCATGGTGTGCTAAGTTTTCCTCATCCAAAATGGGAGTGGATCTTTAACTATCTACTGATTTGTGGTCTGAACAAGACCCAAGGAGATGAAATGGATTCTCCAGTAAATGTCATATTATTAGAGCCTGAGGGCTTTGGTTGTTTGTGTTGTTTGCAAGCTGATCCAACTCCTCAATTCAGAATGAAGAACTAGAGCTAGTTCTTTGAGGGGGAGTTTGAGATGACAAGTAATTACTTGAATAGTTATCAGCCCATGCGGAAAGTAATGGTGATGGTTGTCTATTTGTTTGACTATAATTACTTTAAGACCTGAAACAGGTCTTCCATATACAGATAGTATCCTGACATATTCGGGGGGTATATGAATACCCACAAAATAATGGGAAAGAGCGAAGGTGGATGAAAGAAATGAAAATAAAAGGGGAATATTTGTTCAGTTTCACGTCGGGTTCACCAGTTTTGTACGATAGAAAAGTGACATGCGAGCATGATAATCGAGCAAGTAGTCTTTCTTCGTACATGTGACCTCCCAAGGTCATGCTGAGACAGTCCGGTGAATGTGGAATATGTGGGGATACGGACAAACTAGTTTGGGTAATCTTATATCCTCAATACGCAATAATGGAATCTGTGATCTAAGGTGAAGAAGGCCCTCCTAACCTTGAATCAGGTGTAATGGATCGTTTGGATATAATAGCTATTTGGAGGCTCCAATCAATGTCAAGCTATGCCGAGATCCTGTTTATTGGTTGTTGGATACGTGGGAAGTGACCTGTAGGAGCTTCATATATATTTCTAGACAAGGTCATGAAAATGGTGATGCAGAGGTGTAGTGGATTCTAGTAGAGTTATATGGACGATTCTTCCGGTCTAGTCCAGAAATCCTTAGATTGATTGGCTGTCTATGTTTAATATGGAGAATTGTGTGATGATATCTAGCGGGAGTGGTGAGGATCTAAATAGTTAGCAATTGTTGTAAACCAGCATCAATGTCTGATTGATTAGTAGGCCCGTTGGGTTGCGGGACCTATGGATCACAAGTGTAATTTTTGTGGTTGTGTCAGACCTCCTATGGTCATATGAAGACATGCCTAATCCCTCCTTCGACTATCCAATAATCATAAGCCTTTTTAGCATTCTATGTTTAGACCCAGAAGTTGTGTAATTTTCTTAGAATACCTTACATAGTGTTCTGACGGTAACTTAATACGTAAGATAGTATCTATGTTGGGATGAGGAGGTCTTCTGTGTTAGGTTGTGGAACTAAAGGATCACAACCAAATATTTGTTCTCTTTTGAAAGGATTCCTTGTATGGTCATACATATATCCTATCAATGCAATCTATAGTTAGGATGATTTGACCAAAATGTGTATGCCTTTTTGTCTTCAATATTTAACTCTCTCAATTGTTCACTAATTACTCGTAGGTTTGCTGTTGCTCGAAAGACCTGTATCCTAAGGTATTGATCTATATCAGCTAGTGTTGTGGGTAGATTTGGTTGAGGCACTATTGGTTCAAATATGTATTCTCTGGGCTCTCTAGGTCCTGTGATTGTCATGCAAAACGATTCAAATTTTAACTAAAATTAATAAACTAATTATGAAAGATGTATCTACACTATGCATGTATTATTTTATTTTTGTATTTTTGATGAAGTATTTTAATGAAATTAAAAGAGCAGTTACTCTAATATATTTAGAAAATGGAAAATTAATCTAGTAACAGAATTAAAACAAATTAAGTAGCTTGGTGTGGCTATTTGCCTGTGCAGTTGTGAATTTATCCTAAATATCTAAGCAACTAATTACATTAAATTGAAAAAATCTCGATCCTACCTTAGAAGTGAGGAATGGATCACAGTTTCTAAGAAACTATCAATCCCCAGAGCTTCCCTGGCGATATCAAGAGTGAGATTTGACAAAAATAAAATAATTTACTACTCTATTTGATACGTTGTAACTAGAACTTTGATAGCTCAAACCTGGCATTTTACAGAATAGTGGTAAATCCTGTTGTGTGTGACTTTGTCCCCTCAGTGTGATATCCTCATTCCTTCGTGTTCTCTTGAATCCAGAAAATCATGTATATGATAGTATCATCACAATAAGGCACTCGAAAAATGGCAGCTTTGGATATAGACCAAATACAATGCGAGTAAGAGAGAGATAGTGCAAGTGAACAGAGCTTGACTATGTAATTCCTAACGGGATTTATTGTGGGAATATAACACAAATGCACCGAGAATTTTAGAAACTATCCTTTTGATTAAACAAAACTTGCAACTCGAAATGGATTCCAATCTAACAATGAAACTATCTTATTGTAAACTAACTTGTATGGCACAACAATGAAACAAGAACGAAACAAGAAGATTGAATGACCTCTAAATAGCAAAGGAAGACCAAAAATGGATGCAAAAAATGAAACTATTGGAATTCTAAGCAAGAAAATCAAAGACTGAATGATTAAACAGAGAAGGAGAGGGGCCATTTGTTTGAAAACAAGCTGGCTATTTATAGCAAATGCATTCACTAGAAGGTAACTTGGAATTGAACTCTTTTACCATTAAACAAAGTGAAAAAACTATTCACAGGGTGGCCAAAACATAAATGTAAAGAAAATTATCTGAAAAATGTGGATATAAATTGAAAATTTACGTTTGACGCGATCGTTGGAACTTTCATGAAAATGCAAACAGTACCGCCACTCTGTGTATGGCTGGGTGGCAGCCTACTGTCACAGTGGTCACGGGACCGACCAAAAGGTGGCGGTCTCATCACTTAAGACCAAAATGCAAGGAGGGGGGTAGAGGGCAGAACAAATCATGCAGAGGCCGGGTGAGGCATATGGGATACAAACGTATACTTGGTGAGCTTTTCTGGATTCTGAACACCTTGTGAGGAGACCTGTATCATCATTGGGGTATGTGTAACATCTTTCCGTGGTGCATAGTACCCTACAATTTTGGGTACGTACAGTCTCCACTAATTATTTCCTTGTTTTTGGACAGAGGGGAAGGAATTTGTTTTGGCTATTATACAGGGAAATTGGGTTTGGAAGGGAAAAGGGAAGAGAAACTGAGTGAGGATGGAAGACTAGGAGATGGAGAAATGAAATTAACACTTGGGGCAGCAAGTGAGGGGCTTGACTCTTACCTCTGCTCAAAATGATAAAGATTGAGGGAGAGAAAATGAAAGACAAGGAGTTAGTGATTGACTTACCCATTGAAAAGGTTTTCTTGCACTTTGCTCATAAGATTCAATGTCCTCAATCCTTTGTGTAAGTTAGGGCATACATTCCAATCATGAAGTCCAGCTTCTCCTGAGGGTTGTAATGTCTTAGAAAAGGGCCTTCCCATGGATAAGGTGCCCTGTAACCAATTCTGAATGCCTTCATTTGTGTTATTGCCCTAAACTGAACCATGTTAGCCTCCTTTTTTTGAATCTTCTCCAGTAGACCAGCATCCTCTCCATTTGGTTGTTTCCATCATATACATCCCCTTGTTCCTTGATAAGCTTCATGGCCAAACTAGTTTTGACATTGCTCATATGGGTAGGTATAATGATCCTGAGATCTAAACTTATAATGCTGATTTGGAGGAGTTGTGAAAACATGGGAGGTGGAATGTATTGTTGTAAGTGTGAGTTCCATGAAGGGAATGAAGTCATGATTGCACAACCTCATGGAATGGGAGAAAATGACAAGAGATGGAAGAAGAAAATGGATGAAAATGAGTGGAAATGGATATAAAAGGTCTGTAACTTAGAGAATGGGTTTTTGACCAGATGGAGTCACCAGATGTGCTTGAAGGCGTGCCTTAAAAGGCTGAAATCTTACCAAGAGCACACTGAACTTGATGAAATTAAAGTGAAGACATCTAGTAAGGTGCATTCAAAACTGTTAGTGGCCCATCAGGTTTGCTAAAATTTTTGTTAATGATGAAATCATCAACCCCACCCCATAAATGAGCTCAAAAATCACAGCACCCCCAAATGATTGGATCCATTTCTAAGGCAAGGTCATTTGGTGGGATTTTCATAACATTGGATCATTCCCCTTGGGACTTGCAAATGGGAATGATCCTCCAAAGAAGGTTGGTTCATCTTTCATAAACTAATGCCACAAAGCTACTTCTAGTGCAGAAAAGTCTAATATAACCTAATCCTAACAATGTTCAAGGAACAGGGAGAGAGAAAGTACATAAAGAGGGAAATCCTACACAAATGCGGTGATAGCACCAGCAAAGGAAGCCTTTTGAGATATGGTCACAATCTCAGGGAGAAATAAAGTGGAAAAAATAGAGATGAGGAGAGGGTGGACAAAGTAATAGACCAGATCTTAAATTTCACATTAGAACACCACTTCAAACAACCATTAAACACAGCTCCCAAACCTGCAAAAACATCAGAATATGCACAAGTATACCCTGGAATGGGAGAGGCAAGGAGAGACAACAAAATATGAAAAGGATGGAAGAAATGCATCACAAATACACGTTTTTTATTGCTCCAGAAGTCAAACACACAGTGACCATACATTAGTGGAATAGAGGCACAAATTGCCATTTCAAAGCATGTCAATGAGGTTCACTGCTCAATTTTCAACACTAGCAGAGAAGAAACAAGATTGGAGGGAAGAAGAATCTAAACTCCTTTACAAATGTCTCTACCCCTTATTAAGATTCAACCTGTATAGAAGAAAGAGAGAGGAAGAGGGAAAAATTGAATCCAAACTCAACCTTGGCCTTTGCTTTGAATCCTTGCCTTAAGATATGCCATCAATCAATTGCCCCTAATCAAATCTGTCCCAATTTTCTATTGATTCTGGCTCCCTCATGTTGGTCTTCATGACCTTGCAACAAGAAGAAATGTTTCATGATTGAATTCAGATCTACTTTGTTGAGATCTACCTACCCAAGATCCAACATTGAATGGCATGAAGATTTGTTTCCTCATATTTTTCACCTGAAATCCTACAAAATTAAAGAATTTTGTAGGCCTGATGGCATAGAAGAGGTTGAGATCAATTCCAATGGTGTCAGATTTGTAATATTTCGAGCCCTAAGTCGAAAGATATGCCCCTTCAAAGTTTGTTTCGGGTTCGTATAAATTGGGAAAACTGTTTGCCATGACTCACCCTTTGCAATGGGACACGTGGACTTTTTCCCTTGGGCAGAGGGAATCCCATTTTTATTTCTCTTTTCCCCTTTTGGACATAACAAGGGGCAAAAAACTTTAAAACTCCCAATGGCCTACTTTGATTAGGACACGTTTAGACTCTGTACTTGTTTGGCTCCCTTTAAAATGGATTCATCTTTGGAGATGCACCGCTAGGACACGTTTCTCTACAACACTGCTCACATTTTTGAGCTTCACCTGTAATATTTTGTCACCCTGGAATGGTGAGCCGATTCTCACCATTTCCTTCTAATATTCCTTATGTTTTGTTTTGACTCATCAATTTCTAACACTGAGAATTTGGGATAACAGGTGCCTCTTGTTTGGAGTTTCCAAGTTGGCCAGAGTATTTTTTGGTTTCCTCCACAAGAGGTCAAAGCTATAGATTTGGGTTACAACATCTCCACCATTCAATGGTATTTCTAAGCTAGGACAAGCTTTGAAGTTGGGATTCACGTGGATTGGACTTTGCCCTTCATAGTTTGGAAACCATATGGAAATTGCCATTAGCTTAGGAGGTAGGTCAGATTCACTTGTGTAGCTACTACTGTTTCAGCCAAGGTCAATCTGTAAATTCTTTCATGACCAGCCCTTCTGTAATCTATTTGAAATGGGACTGGTGAGCTTCAGCTTATATGAATTGGAATCCCTAAGCATTTGGTAACCTGATAATTTCTATGGAGTTATCAACAAATAGTTCTGGCACTAGTGTTGCCATCCTTAACCACTTATAATTTGAAGCCTTAGAACTTGACTACATCATTCAATGAGCTCTGTCTTAAAAATACCATACAATATCGAATATGTACTCCTTCTTTTCCTACTCAGTTGCAACCTACGTGCAGATGCAAGCTTGTCTTGCTAAGGATCTTGAACTCATTGCTCATACATTTTGCAGGATTGTCTCCAATGTAGCCAAAAATAGTAGACACCATGATCATTATGGGAAATTTGCTTCTCCATTACTCATCAATCATTGGATGCCTTTTCTATTGAAGATATACCAAAGAGATAACTCACTAGAACCTGATGCTTTGGTTGTTCTTTCTGGGGCTTGCCTAAACCTAGCTTTTCTCAACCCTAAGTTCACAATTGAATCTTCACTAGAAGCTTTTATAAATAATTTGAATAGACTTGCAAGGATACTTCAATGGTGATACAACACTTGTCTCATTACTTACTCAAGCATAATGACTCATAGTTCTCTTATATTAACTCTTTCCCTGAAACTCTCATTGTTTGAAAGTCTTCTTGTCATGACAGTTTTTTGAATAAACTTACTCCAACACGATTGATTTATAATATTCAAAGGAAGTTACCCAGAGGTTTGATAAGGCATAGGCTCAATCTTTATTGTATGGTCGAAGTGCATAGATTTAAAGGCATTAGTTATCACAAATGCCCATAATCGACCGAACTTGAGAAGGTGGGTCTAGGAATGAAGATTTCATTTCTTGATTTTTTTATGTGTATGGGACTTGTTTCTTACCAAATTTTCATTTTGGGGAAAATAACGGGATTTTAACAATTTTGCTTATGTTTTTCCTGCAATGTTTGCATCGGCTATGAACTGGTGCTCCCTTCAAATAAGTGATCCAAATTCATGAAAATGGCCATGTTAACAACTCATATATCCTTTAGGTTTTGTCATAACTAGAATTTTATTGATTTATAAAATTTAATGAAACTAAAGTTCTTTTGAAGTTAGATTGATAATATTGAGGATTGAGGCTCCTATAAAGCACTTGACCACATACATTATTACCATCAGAACATGTTTTTGCAGAAACTGAAATGGAACATTGTAAATTTCCCAATTGCTTGCAAGCTTCTTAAGGATTTGGCAAGTTGTTGCCAGGAGTAAAAATATTTGTCAAGGTTTATGGCATGTTTTCTTGGTAAAAATTAAGTGTAGCCTAGACATAATGGTGCTCAATCAGATCTTGCACCAATTGGCAAGTAGGAGGTTTTGAGAACAGCTATCTAGTTTTTTCATCTACTAATCTGTTTCTATCCAAGCTTGGATTTTTCAATTATTGATCTAAGAATTTACTTGGTAAAAGGCTTCTTAACCAAATGGGTTTATCTCCTAAGAATATTTCCATCAATGCATAAGTTCAAAGCCAATGAAACTTTTCTACAAATGGCACCTAAATCTGTGCATGCCACTTAAATCATATGGCACATGCAAAGTTTGTCCTGCTAATTTGATCTTCTCGACACCAGGTTGAAAATGGAAAATTTTACCTACACTATTGTTATCCATATTTCACCCCGTGCAGAAATATTGGATCAAGCCATGACCCCGTATAAGAGGAACCTAAGGAATCACTCATTCAAATCCTACAAATTGGTCACAGAAGGACTCAACCATGGAGTGGCAGAGGCTAAGAGAGACTAAAGGACCCTGTGTAAAAGAAACGACTCTGTCGGGCCGTTTCCACATCTTAAATCCATTCTCCAAGTTACAGGAAGACTCAACTATGAGATAGCAGGGTCAGACAAGAAGGGGATATGCCACGGAGGAACTAGAAATGGTGAAGTTTTGAGGTCCTTGGGCTCGAAACTGTTCAGAAAAGGGTCCAGAAATGATTAAGTATGGAGGAGGCAGTGGAAGAGGCCATGTGTCCTAATGGTGCTTCTCCAAAGGTGAATCCAAAAAAAGGGGAAGACCAAACGAGCACCAGACTGATGCATGTCCTAGAGGAAAGCAGTGTTTTAGGTGTCGGGGGAAAAGTTGGATTCTTTGACCCTTGTTATCACAAAAGGGTAAAAGTTGTAAAATGGCCTGCAACTCCGTCGAGGAAAAAGTCAGCGCTAGAACCTGAGTCAAAGCCAAGGTGGGGAGTCGGAGGGAAAAGTGAAAATTCAACCTTTTGCGGAAAAAGGGGAAAAGATAAATTCTGAGCCCGCAAATTGATTTTTCCCTAATCTAGCTGCCACATGTCCCACAAAAAAAGGGGGGCCCAATTTTTCAAATTGGTTTTCCCGTCCCATTTGTACGGAATGGAGAAATACAAACTTTGAAGGGGCATATCTTTCAACTCAGGGCTCAAAATATTACAAATATGACACCATTGGAAAGATCTCAGCCTCACCTATGCCATGGAGGTCTGAGACTTTAATTTTGAGGAGGTTAGGTAAAGGAAAATGGAGGAAATGTCTTCAGGCCTTCAATGCAGGATCCATCTGTCTCAACAACCAGATCGGATTCGATCTGTTTCTGTCATTTCCTCTTCTTTCAAGGTGTTGAATCAAGGAATCATGCAGTAAAGATGGATTTGGGGCATATTTTATCAGAAGCATTAACAACAGTGGTTGAGTTTCAACCCACTTTTCCCGCTTCCCTCTCTCTTTCTTCTCTCCGATCAAATCTATAAATACAGGGGTATGATTCATTGTAAAGGGTTGTTCATTCTTCTTCCCTGCCCCCTCTCTCTTTCTTCTCTAGGGTTGAATGTGGAGTTTAAGCCTCCTCCCTTGGATTTGTAATGGCATTTCCTTACCTCTTGCCATTAATGGTGTACTGTGTGAACTCCTGGAGTAATAAAATTTATTTCGTGATGCATGTTTTGTCCATCCTTTGCTCATTTTGTTGTCTCTTCTCACCTCTCACCATTACAGGGTATACTGTGCATATCTCTGATGTCCATTACAGGTTTTGGGAGCTATGTTTAAGGGGTTTGAAATGGTGTTCTATGTGAACTTTATCCTTGGTCTGTGATGCATCTATCCATCCTCTCCATTGCTCACCTCTCTCCATTTTAGGCAGTTGGGTTTGTGATCAGCAGTTCCCTTTTCTCGGTGCTATCACCTCTATAGTGTAGGATTTCTTTATTTTCATGCTCTCTCTCTCCTTGGTCCCTTGGAATTGTTAGATTAGGAGTAGATAGTCACATTTCCTTCCTTAGAAGTAGTTTAGTGCTAGAATTAGGAAGAGGAACCAACCTTCTCTAGAGGATCATTCCCATTTGCAAGTCCCACAGCTTGGGGAATGATCCAATGTTATGCAAATCACACCAAATGAGTCTGCCTTATAAAAGTAGATCCATAACTCATTTGGGGGTGCTGTGATTTCACACTAAAATTTTTGGCACCCTCGGTGGGATAGGTTTGAAGCACCTTACCACTTCACTTCATTAGGTTTGATGTGCTCTTGGTGAAGATTTCAGCCTTTGGAGGCACTTTCAAGCACATCTGGTGACTCCATCTAGTCAAAAACCCATTCTCTGAGTTGTATACCTTTTCCATCCATTTCCATCATTTTATCCATTATCTTCTTCCATCTCTTTCATTTTCTTCCATTCCATGAGGTTGTGCAATCATGACTTCATTCCCTTCATGGAACTCACACTTACAACAATGCAATCCACCTCCAATGCATTTCCCAACTCCTCTAAATCAACATTATAATCAGATCCAGGACATTATGCTTACCCATATGAGCAGAGTCAAATCCAGTTTGACCATGGAGCTTATTAAGAAGAAGGGGGTGCATATAATGGTGATAGTCAAATGGAGAATGCTGGTTTGTTGGAGAAGATTCAAAAAATGGAGGTTGGCATGGTTCAGTCAAGGGGCATAACATGAATGAAGGCATTCAAGATTGGTTGCAGGGAACCTTGTCCATGGGAAGGCCCTTTCCCAAGATATTACAACCATCAAGAGAAGCTTGACTTCATGGTTGAAATGTTTCCCCAACTTACACAATGGACTGAGGATATCGAGGGTTATGAGTTGGAGTCAAGACAACCTTGTCAATGGGTAAGTCCTACACATCTCATAGGTTTTATTTTTCTCTTTCTCAAGTAGCACCATCTCAACCCAAGCTCCAATTTCCAAGCTTCTCACTTGCTGCCCCAAGTGTTGAAATTCATTTCTCCATCCCTAGTCTTCCATCTCATTTCAGTTCTTCTACCCTTTTCCCTTCCAAAACAATCATCCCCTCTAAGACAAACAAGAAGTTGCACCTCCCTCCCCACCACAAATAATTGCAAAGATGGTTGAACCCCAACCTGCCACTCCTCTTGCTTTCCCAAGCCCATGTTGGGAAGAGACTCAAGAATCTAGTCAAGGAGAACAGCAAGAAGAGGAGCCCAACAAAAAAGAAATGATAGACAATCTGAAGAGTTGGGCTGCCAAATTTGGGTTTACAAAGATCCCTTGATGATCAAGCCAATAGAGTAGGTCAAGATTGAAAAACTAGTGGTGGCTAAGGCTAAGTTTTTAGTAGAAGAAGAGCAAGAACAAGAGGAGGAACAACAGTCCCAAGCCCCATTGAAGAGGAGCAGCTGGGAGAGATCAGATCAGTGTTGAGGCCACTCAATGAAGAAGGCATCATTGAATATTTTTTTCTTTCATTTCAAGGGCCTGATTTGATTGATGAACCCATGATGGAGGAGGACCATACAGTTTCAGAGGCTCTAAGTGTGGAGCAGGATATAGGGGAACCTTCAGTTCTTCCTCCCACTTCATCCCCTTCAAGCTCTGATGTTGAAGAAGAGTTTGATCTTTCAAACTTCATGTTTGAGGAAGAGAGAAACCATGGTGAGCAAGTTACAGATCAAGAGGACACCATGAAGGAGGTAGAGCACTTGCAACAAGACAACAAGGAGGCAGACTATCTGTCAGACTTGAGATATTTCTTTGATGAAGAGGATCCTATGGAGATTACATCATTTTCTCCTCCATCCATCTTCCATGGACATGAACCTACTGCCATGAAGGAGAATATTCAAGTGCAAAAGCCTGCACTCCATAATGCAGCCCTCTGGAACCAAGATTGGAAGACATGATCTTCCATGTTCTTCAAAAGAGAAGGAAGAGAAAAATCAGGAAGATGTCATCATCCCTCTCACACCATCCATCCATGAGAGTCAGTAAGAAGGCTCCATTCTTGGAGTTAGAGTTCAGAACCATGGGCAGATTCAAAGGACCATACCTTGCCCAATCAGATACTTGGCTTCATTAGAGCCAAGGGAGAAGCCAAAACCAGTCATGCCTACTCCAGGGCATGAGGATGAGCATCAAAGTACCAAGGGTCATCATCAACACCTCCAGAAGTCTGATGCAAGTCATCTTGAGGAGGTATTTTCCATTAATGCTGATACCTTGATGATTTGGGTGGAGGACCAGCTTATTGTCAGTTTTTCACTCATACAGGAAGCTATATTTAGTGTCAAATCATTTGCATGGCTGCCCCTCTTGAGAAAGGGAAGCTACTTCTCCCTACCTATAGCAGGATTTGTTTAGCATTCTTTCTCTCTGGTTAGTGTAGGAGTAGGAGTAGACTTTGTTTTAGTAGAAGAAGTGCTTATGCACACTCACATGTCTCATTAGAGGCATGCATGATTTGGTCTTTGTATATAAGTTTTGTTCCATTGCTCTAGGTGCAAAAGCCAGGCTCCTTAAGTTACAGGTAGGGAAACTCATAGTTACCTGTAATAGTTTCCATCTTCAAAGAAAACAAATGTAGAGAAACTAAAATCATTTTAGGATAGTCCATTTGAGAGACAGATGAAGCCTTGTGTTAACACACTTTTCTACTCTCATAAACCTTCATTTTGAGATTTCTTATGAAAATTGAGAGTGCAAGCAGTCGGGATCATGAATCAGAGGTAGAATTAGTATCAGATTGTCTTTCTCGACTCCATGCCCAATGGATATGACAATGAAATTGGTCTTTTCATCTAGCAGGAAGATACCCTTGTGAGTCACCAAATTGTTATCCATATTTCACCCCCGTTTCAAATATTGGATCAGCCATGACCCCACATAAGAGGAACCTAAGAGGACTCATTCAAATCTTGCAAATTGGTCACAGAAAGACTCAACCATGGAGTGGCAGAGGCCAAGAGAGACTAAAGGACCCTGTACAAAAGAAATGACTCTGTCGGGCCGTTTCCACATCTTAAATTTGTTCTCCAAGTTACAGGAGGACTCAACTATGAGATAGCAGGGTCAGACAAGAAGGGGTGATGCCACGGAGGAACTAGAAATGGTGAAGTTTCGAGGTCCTTGGGCTCGAAACTGTTCAGAAAAGGGTCTAGAAATGATTAAGTATGGAGGAGGTAGCGGAAGAGGCCATGTGTCCTAACGGCGCTTCTCCAAAGGTGAATCCAAAAAAGGGGAAGACCAAACGAGTTCCAGACTGACGCGTGTCCCAGAGGAAAGTGGGGTGTTGGGGGAAAATATGATTCTTTTCCCCTTGTTATCACAAAAAGGGTAAAATTTGCAAAATGGCCCACAACTTCGTCAGGGAAAAAGTCAGCATTAGAACCCGAGTCAAAGCCAAGGTGGGGAGTCGGAGGGAAAAGTAAAAATTTTCCTTTCACGGAAAAAGGGGAAAAGATAAATTCTAAGCCCGCAAACTTGATTTTACCCTAATCTAGGTGCCACATATCCCACATTAAAAAAAGGGATTTTTTTTCAAATTGGTTTTCCCGCCCATTTGTATGGACCTAGTACAAACTTTGAAGGGGCATATCTTTTGACTCAAGGCTCAAAATATTGCAAATTTGACACCATTGGAAAGATCTCAGCCTCATCTATGCCATGGAGGCCTAAAAATTCAATTTTGAGGAGGTTAGGTAAAGGAAAATGGAGGAAATGTCTTCAGGAATTCAATGCAGGATCCATCTATCTCAACAACCAGATTGGATTCAATCTGTTTCCATCCTTTCCTCTTCTTTCAAGGCACCGAATCAAGGAATCATGCAGTGAATATGGATTTGGGGCATATTTTATCAGAAGCATTAACATCAGTGGTTGAGTTTCAACCCACTTTTCCCACTTCCCTCTTTCTTTCTTCTCTCCGATCAAATCTATAAATACAGGGGCATGATTCATTGTAAAGGGTTATTCATTTATCTTCCTTTCTCCCTCTCTCTTTCTTCTCCAGGGTCGAATGTGGAGTTTAAGCCTCCTCCCTTGGATTTGTAATGGAATTTTCTTACCTCTTTCCCATTAATGGTGTACTGTGTGAACTCCTAGAGCAATAAAATTTGTTTCGTGATGTGTTTTTCCATCCTTTGCTCATTTTGTTGTCTCTTCTCACCTCTCACCATTGCAAGGTCTATTGTGCATATCTCTAATGTCCATTTTAGGTTTTGGTAGTTGTGTTTAAGGGGTTTGAAATGGTGTTCTGTGTGAACTTTATCCTTGGTCTGTGATGCATCTGTCCATCCTCTCCATTGCTCACCTCTCTCCATTTCAGGTAGTTGGGTTTGTGATCAACAATTCAATTTTCTTGGTGCTATCACCTCTGTAGTGTAGGGTTTATTTATTTTCATGCTCTCTCTCTCCTTGGTCCCTTGGAATTGTTAGATTAGGAGTAAATAGTCACATTTCCTTCCTTAGAAGTAGTTTAGTGCTAGGATTAGGAAGAGGAACCAACCTTCTCTGGAGGATCATTCCCATTTGCAAGTCCCACAGCTTGGGGAATGATCCAATGTTATGCAAATCACACCAAATGAGTTTACCATAGAAAAGCATATTTTTAGAGTTCATTTGGGGTTGCTACGATTTTGCACTAACATTTTATTCACCAAAAATCATAAAAAGGAAAGAAATGCAGTCTTCATGCCAGTTGCCATTTTCAAAGCTACCTTTCGTGTCCAATTTCCACACTGCCTTCAGTGACATATTTTCATGCAATTTTAAAGGCAGAAGTCACAATGCAAGTCACACTTTTGGAAAAGAGCTATCTTTCAGGCAATTCATACTTTTTGGAAGGAAGACTTTAAGCTTCAATGGAAATTTTGGTAGTGGCATATAGGTGGGAAGTTCTTTCCTACCTAATAGGTTATTTTTTCCCATAAAGTCAAATCACTTAAGCTACCAATGGGAATTTTGGAGGTAGAAAGTATGCGGGAATTTCTTACCTGCCTTGCAAGGTGAAAATTCCCATTATAAAAGTAAAGTCACTTAAGTGAAAAGTGGGAATTTCTTGCTTGCCTTTTAGGGTGAAAATTTCCATTATGAAAGTAAAGTCACTTAAGTGAATGTAGTAATTTCTTGCCTACCTTGGAGGGTGAAAATTACTATTGCTTTGACTTCTTATTTTTAACATGACTTCTAGCCAAAAATTGTGACCAATTTTGGCATAGCTAAATGTCTAAAAGGTAACATTTTTTATTAATTACCAGGAAGCATCCAGTATTGGCACCTAGGGTTGGAGAAATATTTATTTTTATTATTCAAGGAATTTTCATGTTGATATGAGTGCATGGGTGAATAAAATAATATTTTTAGCTTTCTTGGCATGAAATCAAAGTCTAAAAATAGAAGGAAACATGCTTTATATTCAGATCTTGGTGAAGAAATTAGATATTCATACTATGTTACATACTTGTCTAAATTATTTGTAGGAATACTTCATTTGTGCCCATATTGGTGAAGAAACTAGAAGTCAATGTCAGATACATTGAATATATCTTTAGAATTAGAGGAAGAAATAAATCCAAATCTCATAATTACAAAGGTTTCCAAAAAAAAAATTATCCTCTTGTTTGTAATGCAACCCATGTGGAAGTCATTGCATGGAAAATTCCTTTCAGGAGCGTGTGCATGTGCTCCTAATCTTCTAGCTGAAGCCTTCATTGAATTTACTTGTATTTTCCTTCACCTGGAGTGCTTCCTAGAATTTGAAATTGCTCATATGTAATTAAAAATTAAAATGGTGAGTTTTTTCTGAATTGTTTACTAAAAACATTGCACTAGTGCACATACTAGAGAAGAACTACAAAAAGCATCTCATATTCAAGGCAGAGATATCATTCAGACCATTCACCGCTAAAATAGATGAAGCATAAGTACAATGCATATTGGATCATAATGTAGAGTATAGAGGAAGGACAAAATGAAGAGTGTTGCAGTAGGAATAAATTCTTTTTCTTTCTCTTATTTTATTCGACAAAGTAATTGAGTAATCAATTAAATTGTAAAAACTTAGGTAATTGGCTTTAAAAAAGACATTACTTCAAGTTATTGAAAGAAGTCAATTACTTAGAAATAGGTGGAAGACATGCAAAATAGAAGGTTCTACTTTCAGTTATAAATAATGCATGTCATGTAAAGAATAATTCCAGGAGGAAGATTGTAAGTTTCTTCCCTTTTTCATAGATTCCACATGTGGAAATTCACTAAAAGCTTCCTATTTGTAATTTCCCTCTATACACTATAAATAGAGGAAGAACCTATGAGTTAAAGGATCAGAATTTGTAATCAACATTCTTGTGTTCAAGACTTTGAGCTGAAACCCTTGATATCTTTTTGAAAGCTAAGGAGTAGAGAGGAGGAATATTTTTGGAGAACTTTGTGTCAACAGTGGATTTGTTTCTTATTTCTTTTTATATTTTTGCATAAACTTTGTGTTAGATTAGATCTAGATCTGAAACTTTCCTTTGCTTTGAAGTCTGCATTTCAAGATCTATTTGTTCTATCTATGTGCATGTGACTAACTTTGTTAACTATTGGTTAGGTTGCACATCTTCTTTCTTTTCTGCTCGGATTCAATTATTTATATCTTCTACATATATACATTTCTTATAGTTACTTGTTGCAAAATTTCCTAGCTATGGTCCATGAGCTATGCAGTTAAAGTAAAACCAACAAATAGATATTAGGAAATATAATCAACAAGATCTTACACAGGAGTCTCATCAGTAAATGAGGGAGATTTATCTCATGACTAACTAGGTTTTTAGCTGTGCAGAAAATCTAGCCAACAGAAGAGAATCCTAAGTTTGTCAATATTGGTAAATGTTGTACTAAGAATGAAAAAAAATGGTTGAGTTAATAAAAAAAAAGTATGCAGATGTACTATTTTATTCATACGATGATCTAAAATCTTTCAAACCAAGGAAAATTCAACACTATATCCCATTAAAGCTCGTAATTAATCCATTTCATCAAAAGAAAAGGAAATACAATCCTAAAATTATAGACACAATCTATCAAGAGATTCAGAAATTGTTGAATGCTGGGATAATATTTCCCATTCATCACTCATCCTGGATAGTTAATATTGTGCTTGTAAGGAAAAAGAGTGGAAAATTATGGATCTATGTAGATTTCAAGAATTTAAACCAGGCTTCCCTAAAGGAAAATTACCCTCTTCGTATGATGGATTAAATCTTGCAAGTTTTCACTAGTTCAGAGATGTTATTCATAATGATGGTTTCTCAAGATGTAACCAGGTTGAAGTGGATGTACAAGATCATCATAAAATAGCCTTCACAACTCCTTGGGAACATTCACTTATAGAAGAATGCCATTTGGTCTTATCAATGATGGAGCAATTTTCCAAAGAGTAATGGATTTGGCTTTCAGTGATTTGAAAGGGAAATATATTGAGATTTACCTTGATGATTTAACTATTTTCTCCAAAAGAAGAGAAGATCATTTTCAGTACCTAGAATTTATTCTCCAAAAGTGCAAAGATCATGGAATTTCTCTAAATCCAAAGAAATATGTCTTCCGTTTGACAGAAAGAAAATTTCTTGGGAACATTGTTTCCATGGAGGGAATCAAAATCGATCCAGAAAGAGTACAAGTTATTCAGAAGATTCCTCTACCTACAAAAAAGAAGGGTGTGCACTCTTTATTCAGCAAAATTAATTTCCTAATAAGATTTATCCCATATTTTTCCGAGTTAACCAAAAGCATAGCTTAGATGATGACGGAGAAGCAATCCTTTTGTTGGAATTTTGAGGTAAAGAGTGATTTTGAAAATATTAAGAAGGAAATTTCTAATACTTCTGTTCTTTCCTATCCTAATTTTGAATAATATTTTATAATCTACTATTATGCCAATGAGTACACCTTAGCAACCATTTTAATGCAGAAGAATTATGAAGGATGTAAAATACCTATAGCCTTTGTGAGTTATGTTTCCTAAAATCTCATGAGCTGAAATATTCGTAAATGGATAAACATGATTTTGTTGTGGTAAAGGAAATCAATAAATTTCTCTTCTATATCCTCAATTCTCACTCAATTGTCTTTGTGCATGATACAACTGTCAAATCAATCCTCACACAACAAGAATTTGGATCAAAATGAAGAAATTAGGCATCAAAAGTCCAATAATATGACTTGGATATTAAGCCAACTAAGCTTGTTCAAGGAAGAGGTCTTTGTGAATTACTTGCTAATGGTATCATGGATGAGTCATCTGAAGAAGAAGGTGTTAGTATCCCATTGTACTTTTCCTTAGTTCAACAGATGAATGGTATGCTAACATTGCTCATTTTATTACCTATGGGAAATTCCCAACACATTTGAGTGCTAAGGAAAAGAGAGTTGTTAAATTACGATCTACACAATATGTACTCTGGGACAACTCATTGTTCAAGAGAGGAATTGATGGAATATTTCTTGAGATGTGTAGATAAAGAACAACTAAAAAGGTTGCTGAGATATTTTCATGACTAGGCTTGTGGAGGCCATTTTTCATCTACTATAACAGCTCATAAAATCCTCCGAGTAGGCTATTATCAGCTAACATTGTTTAAGGATGTAACAAAATGGATCACAAAATGTGAAGCATGTCAAACCTTTGTGGGTAGACCCAAGTTGGCCACTCTACCTCTCAAACCAGTGGTAATCAAGGAACCTTTCCAATAGTGGGGACTAGATTTTATAGGTACTTTTAACCCTACCTCAAGTGCAGGACACACTCATGTCTTGATAGCCACTGACTACTTCAAAAAATGGATAGAAGCTATCCCAGTCAAAGAACTATTTCTTTAGTAGTGTGTAATTTTATCAAATAAAATATTCTGGTCAGATTTGGAGTCCCAAACAAAATTGTCACTGACAACACCCAAAATTTTTCTTCATATGAGCTAATTGATTTATACTATGGCTATAGAATTTCTCTTTTACATTCTTATAATTACTATCCTCAAGGGAATGGGAAAGAAGAATCAACTAACAAAAAATTGGTGACAATCATTAGAAATCTTGTGGATGAGTCATACATGAATTGGCACAAAAAGCTTTATGATGCTCTTTGGGTAGAAATGATCTTCCCCAAGAGAGAAATTGAGATGTCCCCATTCTAGGTTGTATATGGAATAGAGGCTCAACTTCCAGTGACAGTAGAATTTTCAGCATTGTAATTGATGAAAGCCATTGAGGATGAAAAATTTACTAGCTCCATGGAGAAGAGAATTATGTACCTATAGAATTTGGATGAGGACAGGCTGTAGGTGGTGGATAGGATTTTAGCACACCAGCAAAAGGTAAAGCAAATTTTTGACAAGAAATCCAAATCCAAAGACTTCCAAGTTGGAGATATTGTCCTACTCTGGGACAAAAGGCGTGAACCTCAAGGAAGTCATGGTAAGTTTGATTTGCTTTGGCTTGGTCCTTTCAAAATTAGACATTTTCTATGAGAACTCATTCTATTTGATCTATATGGATGGAAATTCCCTTCCATTACCATATAGTGGCCAATATTTGAAATTGTTTCATTCCTGAATGAGCGAGCAGTCCCTTGTACATTCCTATAAATATGTCTTATATAGTTATTATTTTTGGCTTGTGTTTCCCTTCCCTTGTCTTTGTGTCTTTTGTATTGTCTTATTCTAGGCTCTATTGCCCAATGAATACAACACTTATCATTAACCAGAGATTCTGAGGTTCTTTTCTCTACCTTATTTTCAATATGTGCTCAAGTCATTCCAATCCCCAAAGAGATTCAGTTGTTGTCACTTACCCAAAAATGTGTGTATTTTTGTCAAATTTTCAAAACTTTGTGTAAGTTATCTCTTATGAGGTTTTTTTTTGCCTTTGTGAAGTCTGGAAAAAAGAAAGATGATCCCAACAGTTAGTCAATTTTCTAAACATTCTTGAGTTCTGGACCTTTTCTTTCTATTGTGGTATTTCAGGTTTTTATGTCCCACATGTCCCGAGTTCTTCAAGTTCTTTTTACAATTAACTTAATTTTCTATATATTTCAGGTGTTTCCCCACATCTCCTGGCCGCTAATTTCCGCATACACATGTTACAAACCCGCAAGTTTTTCTTTCAAAATTTTCTAAGTCCTCTTTGTGTTGCAGAATTTTTGGGCCCGGATGAGAACTTGTGTCCTTATGTCCCATGGGCCTTCTATGCACCTTTCAACCGAATTGTCCGCATTTCATTGAACATTGGTGTATTGCAGGTTCTTCGGCCTTTCATGACCCAAGTGTCTCGAGTGCATCTTGACCCTCAGTTCCTCTCAAAGCATTTTTACCTTTTCTGCATTGCTTTAGTTTTTCTTTGTGTTGCGAAGATGTCGGCTTCTTGTGTCCCTAATTTCCCGCATGATTTTGGGCCTCCCGTGCTTCATTCTTCTGCCATATCCGCTCTCTAAAGGACAATTCAACATTCTGTGTTGCGAGCACTCCCATTTTTTGAAGTACATTAAATCCCTCCATTTAATGCATTCCACCGACCTTCTTCAAGAAACTAATATAAAAGCAATGTAACTGGTCATTTCCACCATTATAAATCATAGTTGAGCTTGGTGTATCCCATTCCTGCGCCTCCCAAGTCATTTCTATCCGTAACAGGAGCATTTCTTAGCCATTTTCAAATTTTCAAAGTGTTTCGTGCTCCTGGGAAGGTCACCTATCATTTTGCAATCAAGGTTAGTAGTTTAAGAGCCTTTTGTGGGAGTTTGAGGATAGTTTTTTTTCATGCCCTACTACATTGTTCTTCTCCCGAAATCACTTTCAAAGCCTCATTTTTCTCCCTGAGTGTTTGTCTTTCACCCCATTTGCTATCATGAAGTACCATTTTGTGGATCATGAACACCTCTCCTCCCTTGAGACCTCCATACCAAACATAGGGGATAGTGATGTGCAACATATTGATTTCAATGATTTTTAGGCACAAATTAATAGTGATAACCCCTCTCCTATGGCTCAAATTATCAAAGATTTTGGAATCACTCATGTTGGAGGATTTCCAATCTCAGTCCAATGTGCAGATACTATCTTGGCTTGTGGTTCTTGTTTTGATCCAAGCTCGAAGGAAATCAGAGACCCTCAAGGACAAGTAATTACCAAACTGGATGTTAGGTGCATCAATGTTGCTTTTGGAATTTTTGTAGTGGAAGATTCAAATACTCTTACTTTGGCTCAAGCTCAGTGTTTGTTTGATCAAGAAAAGGAGAAATGAAAGCATATGGTGGCCAAGTCTTGGTTTAAATTCCCAAAGAAAGGAGCCTCCAGGTTTCCCAAGACCATGTATAGAGTTGATTTTAAAGAAGAGCTTTCAGATATTATCACCTTCCTAGCCAGAATCATGGGTCTTCCTTCAACTAATGAGTTCCACTTTTGGATGTGCCCTTACCTGAATATCATTTGTGAGGGAAAACAAAGTCTGAACTGGGGGAAATCATTTGTGAAAACCTCAGTGAACAATTGGCTAATGTGCAAAGAACCCAAGTCTTCCATATGACCTCTTATCTGATGTATACCATTGCAACATATAGAATATGGTTAGGTCTTTCTCCAGTGGATGGTAAAAAGAATGCTCCAATGTATGAATACTATCCACATTTGACTTTGGAGAACAACAAGCATCACTTCAGGAGATTCAATGATGCTTTCACCATGTACATTGTCAGACTTCTAGAGGGCAACACAACTGAAAGGTTTTCTACTGAGGCCAAGCAATTGATTTCCACCTATGGCAACTATTTCATCCAGTTTAGAAGGTTCTCTTACATCAGGTTGGCAGGATTTGAGGGAGAAACTTACAAACTTCCACTGTTTTTTAGTGACAAGATAGCTCTTGTGGAAGTTGTAGACAGCTTGATATGTTGCATAGAACTTGCAGAGATAAGAAGATAGTTGGCATCCAATTCCCAATCACATTGGGTAATTATACCTACAGAACTGCTCTTGATGCACAAAATGTTGAGAGAACCATTGTTGCCTTCAATTTCTACTCTTTTCAGAAGAGGTCTTGCTTTGATCTCAAAGGTTTCATTTCTAACAATTTCATGATGTCTTTCTATCACTGCCCTACTCTGGAGGATTATTGGGAAGATTGATCAGATGATTATGAAGCAAGAAGAAGGTGTTATGGTAGACTCTCTTTGCAACAAATTAAGTATTTTGAAATCTACAAAGTACACAAAGATTTGTAGGATGATGATGAGGATTTTCAATCTCTTGAGTACATTAAGTCTATTAGGCACACTCCTCTTGCCACCATTGACTGGTTCAAAAAAGAGAAGGATGACTTACAAGAGATCATAAACCCAGTCATGGTGAGAACAAAGCTTTGGTTTGACAGAAAAATGATAGCATATAGAGCAAACAGGATGCAATCCCCTTCCCAAGAAGCATCTACATCTCAGAGAGAGGATCCTACTTCAATGCCTGAAGTGCATACTCAATCAACTCCCTCTCCTCTTTAATCTTCAACTCTATTATACATTAAGAAAGGGAAGGTTGAAAGATTTGGAAGGACACAAGAATTAATTGAGGAAGAAAACAAGCAATCTCCTTCTCCCAAGCAGACAAAGACAATCCATGAAGTTGAGAAAATCATTGATCTTTCAAAATAAGGGAAGGAAATAGAAGACCAAGAAGAAAGAAACTATGAAGGAGGTAACACTAAGAAAGAGGATGAAGTGGAGGCTAAACAAAAGAATGTAAAATCAGGAACTGAAACAATGAGTATCCAAGAGACTCCTGTCAAATAAATGCATGCCTCTAGTGTTGAAACATCTATTGTGGAAGTTTCTGCTACACAAACCCTTGGCTCCATGAGCACACTTGCCTTGGGTCCTCTTATCACCCCTCCTTCCAGTACCACCTTCACTTGGGTTCAACCTTTTGTTGAAAGCAAGAAAAGGAAAACTTCATCTCAAATTATTGCTCCCAAGTTTGATGTTGTGGCTGCCCTCTTAGGCACAACTCCTGCTCCATCTGTCAAGAAGGCCAAGACTACCTCAAGGTTGGTGTCTAATTCAAAAGGCCAACAATTTTTAGATATTTCCAAACCAAAGATAGAGAAGGATGAAAGAGATTTGACTTTGGTTGATCTATAGCTGACAAGATCCCACTGGGTGAATCCACTCCTGAAAGTGAGGTTGATAGCCTGAAATAAATTGTATCAAAGGTCATTAAAAGAGTTAAGAAAGGAAAGCAAACACAAGAGTAGCTAGAGGAATGAGTGCAGACCCTTTCTGATTTCATCAAGTCTCTATTAACAAGTGACAAGGTATTGGATCCAGCTCCTCTAACCTCAATGCCTCCTCCCACCATCTTGACTGATGATGAAGTTCAAACTATCAGGGACATCCATAAGCATGTTGCTTATGGGAAAGAAACAGAGGATATGGTTGATGGAATGTTTCTCTCTGGATTGAATTTCATTGAGGAAGCATCCAAAGCATATGACAATGTTTCTTTGATACAACAGAGGTTTGACTCAACTATCACTGGCTTGGAGAAAGAACTCAAATTGTGGATTGAATGCATACATGACCTCAGGCTGATGAGTGACATGGATGATCAAGTCCTCATTACAAGTAATGTTTTTGATGATTCAAAGAACAATCTCTCAAAGAAATGGGTATACAGTGTAGAATGGAAGATGAGAGTACTTGAGGAGGCAATTGATGAATTGAAGAACATGGCACAAAAAGGAGAAGCCTTCCACGTTGTTATACTTGCTGAGTTCCAGGATATCCATTGTCAGTTCTTCAAGGAAAATTCCACAGAGAGAAATATAGTATAGGATGCCAAAGAAAAATTTTGAGAACTCATCAAAGAAGACTTATTCAAGCCTGACACTGTAACTAGAGAGAAGATGGAGGATATTTGTGAACTTCAAGTTGTAGTCATTGAGGAAAACAAAGGTTTCTTACAGAATGCAGACTTTGGAAAAGAGATGGAGGATTGTCTGGACAGCTGGGAAAATGTGAATGCAAACACCACTATTCCTTGAGGCATGGAGATTGTTGGAGCACTTGTGAAGTTTAGGAACCATATTCTCAAAGTGAATATTGTGGCAACTTCTTCCTCAAATGTTCCTTCATCTAGTGCATAGGCCTTTCTTTTAATTAATGTATTTTAAAGTTGGCTTTATCTTCGATGATAATATAATTTGTAATTAAGGCCAACTCAAGGTTATAATACTTTGGATTAAGTGATAATGATTAATTAAAAGAAAGGGAAACTAAATCGACCTCAATTGTAACCGCCCTTGTGGCTTTTTAAAGCAGATTTGTATCATTTGAAAGTTGTTGGATTTTGATGATTAAAATGTAATACACAAAACTCTGATCAATACAGAAGAAGATATTTCTTCTTGTTTCTTGCCTCTTGTATTCTTTTTGTTCTATTCCTTGATCTGCATATGTGTTTTTGTTATATTCAAATAAGAAACTTTGTGTTCAACTTATTGGATGTAGTGCAAAGAACTTTGTGTCTGAAACATTTATATCTCATGGGTTATTTGGATGTATGCAAATTCATATAATTCTTAAATCTTCATGCATGAATTAGTAGGGCATCACTCTGTTATCTATTTTCCTAAAAGTGTTTCCTTCTTCTCTTTTCCTTCATTGCAATAGTCAGTAATCTTGGGTAACCAAGGAGAATATTCATGTTCTTGATAGGAGAGAAGTGAACTTAGGATTTCCTTCCAACCAGTCTTGTTTGTTTAAGGTGATTGTTTCCTCTGATGAATTCTTATACTCTTCTTATCTTCTGTATTGAGAATATTGTTGATATGGGAACAATTCCAACATCAAAATCCTCATTCAGATATTAATAGTTTGTATATTTGTAAATAGGTAGTTTTTCTTGTTTGTGTGTGTGTGGAATAAGGGAACCTCTCCCATAAAGAGGGTCTAAGAATAATTCTTTCCTCTTCAATGAGGTTATTGATAATGGCCTAGAGTTCTCTACAATGCTCAGTATTGTGCCAAAGGGTACGATGATAGGTGTATATAAGGTTGGAATTGATCCGTGAAGGCTTCTTTCCATTTGGATTAAAGGCCTTGATCCGTGTAAATGTGATTGCAGAGGTTTATAGTAAGTGTTGGAATATTTCCATATATGATCCAACTAAAGTGCCAGAAGATGCCTTGTGAGATATCTTAGATGTTTGGGGTAATGTCCAACTATATTGATGTTTTGGTGATTTGAATTCAATTTTGATGTTGGTTGGTGCTTTAGAGTTGAATGGTTTTAGATTGGTGGGCTGAAATGTTCGTGGTCCGAAAATGGATGGTGTTGCATTGGATTGTCTAACTCTAAGATCAATTATAGATTTCGTATGCAGAGGTACACCCTTGGGAGGAGTGGAAAAAATTTAGACTAGAGGGTCAGATGATGATGTCACGGTTTGTATGGGTGCAGGACACTATATTTTTTTGATGTAATCTAAAGAAGGTGGAGACTGGATAGATTGTGTTGATGACATGGAAGGAAAATTGGGGGTCATTACAAGTTGAAGTGATTTTAAGATTTCCTCAAATGATAAAATTGTTGTGAAGGAAGAAGGTAGAATGGATGTGGTTACAATAGTTGATATGGGTAAAATAATGGGAGGAACTGGTCTAGGTTTTAAGGATGGTATGATTGGAAAAGTGGAATGGATATAGGTGAGGTGGTCAATTCTAACAAAGTAAATGTAAGAGGTATGGGAGTTGATGGAGGACTAATGTCCAATGTTTAAATGGGTTGGAATGGTTATTTCATAAATGTCTCTAGGGGCATGAATGATATATTTGTAAATGGGATTCTAATAGTTGTAGGCATGGGAGTTGATGTAGGTATGATATATGTAGGAACAATATCAAAGGCATTATATGTGATCGACGATGAAGGAAAGGAAGTTGTGGATGGTATTGGTTCCTGATTAGCAATGTGAAGAGTGTTTATAGTGTCAGCACTAGGTGGTTGGGTTATAGTAGAAGTGGTATCTTGGATTGTTGGTGCATGATTTGGGAAAGGTTGTTTGAATATCAAGTGGTTGATTAGGTGAGGCATTTGGATTGTCCACTTGAAGATCTCCCTGATCAATGAGTATTTGGACCAAATCCTTGAAAGTTTTACATCTCTCTATGTCATGTCCTTGGACTTGGTGGTAATTACAATAATGGTCTTCACGATACCACATGGGTTTTGGTCTTGACTAATCAAAGGGTCAGATAAGAGGAAGTGTGATTAGGTTTATTGTCATCAACTTGTCAAATATTGTACTATCTGAATCCCCTAGGGGAGTATACTTGGGTGTTGGTCAAAGGGCTCGTTGTTGATTCCATGTGCTAGATGTAAGCGTGGAAGATGATTTGATGACCACGATATTGGCCTCCACCTTTAATTTTTATTTTTACACAGAGGACTTGGTAAATTCGTGTTTATGTTTGATTGATTTTAATTTTAAATGACCCTGATCAAGGGCACATGTTTCAAGTTTGCAAGCCATGGTAAAGGCTTTGTTGAAGGTTTGGAATAATTGGATTTGTAGTGTAGAAGATATTTTATTTGCACACGAATGTGACAAGATCTCGATGAGATCATTTTGTGGGAGGGAAGAATAAATGGTTTATAATGCAACAACATTGTACAACAAAGTATACGATGGAGTCATCCTCAAAAAATTTGATGGTGTATAGATCATTAATAGTTATTTTGCATGTGATGTTAATCGAAAAGTGTTTTAAAAATAGTTACACGAGTTGGGAGAATGAGAATATATAATATTGAAGAATAATATTGTACCAATCTAACTCAGGACCAGCCAAAGACAGAGGAAAAGTGTGAAGCATTAAGTCTTGATCGTGTGCAATAAGGTAACATGCATGTCTAAATGCATGAAGGTGTTGTTGCAGATCCTCTTTACTATTAAACTTGGTGAATTTCAGAAATTCCCAATGCATATGATACTGTTTAATTAGTACAGATGGTGTTGTGAAGGATGATGAGGAGGAGCATGAAGATAGTGGTGGTTTAGAGCATAGAGGTAGGATACATCCTACAAATAAGTGTGAATCTGAGTGCGCCATTACACCACCTCAACCACAAGAGGGGGATGATGAGGACTTGAAGCAGTCCAAGGGGAGCACAAATTTAAGAGGGTGTTTAGGAGAACAAGTACCCAAGGTGCTACTCCAACCATGGTGCATAGATCACCACGAATCTCTCCACATAATGAGGAAACCGTGTAAAGGAGGAAATTGAAGTTAAATGATGAGGTGAAATATTCAAAGGAAAGAACGCGTAATTCTCCCACACTTAGAAGAACATGGTGTGGAATCAAAGGGAAGAGAAGAAGATGAGAAGGCACCAGAGGAAACAGCTATCAAGAATGTTCAGGACATGGAGACACAAGTTTCAAATTTGGAAGCTAAAGTCCCTAAGCAACAATGGTCTAGAAGAACAAGTGGAGAGCACATTCCACCAGCCATGGGGTATACTAAAGGACATATGTAAAATTATTTGTGTCCACTTCTAGAGCACAATATCACAGAAGTATTTATTCGACTAGGAGCTAATGGATGAGGATATGGCAACTGTGCACACTCGAAAGCAACTTTCATGGTCAATGCACACCCACATGGACGATCCTGAATTTGATGTATGCGAAGAGTCATTTGTTCCAAGATGGCTGAAAAGGGCACCCCAAGCTAGGCACATGACAGTAAAGCCTACTATCATGTCAGATGAGCAGGTAAGCAACGTATTGGTGAAGGTTTCTACTAAAGTGGCTAGAAGAAACATGGAAAAAGTGCCATTAACAATCAAATCACTGCGCGAGGAGTTGAAGACAAAGGATGTGGAGATAGCATGCATAACACAAAAGAGGGACTTCAGGTAGAAGAAGAACAAAGTATTTATTAGCATTGCAGAGGATATTGGGGACAATGTCATCAGAGCAAGGCCACACTTGGAGGCCAAGGTACCACAGACATTTCCTTCAGCGATACACTATGTAGGAAAATTGGTGTACTTGGTACTTGAAGATGAACCTCTACGCATGACAGTGCCAAGGAAGTCATAGAAATATGTAGAATGAGATAAATCCTCATTGATCTTGAAATATTACATCTTATGAAGGGATGTTACAAGCATTACAAGAGTATTGAAGAAGGTAGACCAGACTTTAAATATCTACAAAGCTCCAAAGGTGCTTATCAGCATAAAGACCCTAGAAGAAAACAATGAGATTCAGAAAGTAATGAAGGATGAGACATTGGGCAGCGTAGAAATATTGTTAATAGTTAAGTAGAAGTGCAAGGCCCTGGCAGCAGCACAAGAGTTGCACAAGACTCGGTTGGAAGAGCTTGGGAAGCTAATTGACTTACAGAAGATGGATCTTTTAGAAGGAAGAATGACATCAATGTCTAGCATTGTGTTATTTTTGTAGAATGAAAAGGGATAATATTTTGAGGGATGAGTTGGAATCCATTGTTGTGGACATCCTAGAAAGGCAAAGCAAGTACTCATTGAATGGCAGGTTTTGGAGGCCGAAATAAAGTCAGTATCCAAAATTGATACTTCAAACTGATATAGAGGAGGCTGTCTCATAACCTCATTAAAATTCTTTATTTGTCTACATTATTTCATTCTTATTCTTTCCATTATTCTAGTCTTTCCTTCAATTTTTAGAGGAATACCCATTGTCAGGATGATAATGAGATTAGTGTGGGGTAATGTTGATCAGAGAATACTTGTTAGAGATCACACAAGGATTCCACGTAGGAGAGAAGGCCAGGATCAAGGGCACAGAGGGAAAGGAAGGACCTGCACATGGAAGGCAAGTTCAAATTTTAGGACTTAGCCAATTTTGAGCATGATGACCTATTTTTAGAAGATGGCATACGGAACACACCAACGATGCAGAGATGTGTGCGCCATGCATTGTCTATCTTTAGAGGATCGGATCAAAGCATTTTGCATGGAGATGAGCTAAGAATAGGATTGACACTTTAGTTAACTGTAAGAGGTCTATAGATAGCACACTTTCATGTGTGTTTATTCCTGTGAATGGTGTGTGGCTATTAATAGCATACAACTGTTTCTGGAATAGATAAATGGTGAAGGGAAAGTCCCCACCCTATATATATGATGTAGGTACATAGTAGTAATATATGAGTGTGATGGATGTATAGGTATAGAGATATACACATATGATTGAATTACTATATTATCATCCATACGTGCATTGGTATATATTAATATTATTGTAAGGAGCTTCTGTGTTTATTAATAGATGGAAGATATTGGCTGAATCTAATTGTCATTCCTATGTGGAATTGAGTAGTACATGTTATTGATTCAATCATGATTATTGTTTAAAGCTTGTTCTTGTCATAGATCTAAATGTAACATGCATTATAGAATGATGGATTAGTTATGAATCTATATGTTTACTTCCTTCATCATGCTAACATCCTACTATAACAACCTTAAAGACGGACCTGGTACCTTTGTGTGCTTCGGGTGAGCACTTAGTCTAGGCTGAGTGATGTGCCAGTGCGACTAGGGTGTTATCTGGTAAATTCTAGGCTGCATTATTGGTTCCATTACTGGGACCTCTTTTTCAATTGTTTTCAGGATGGTTCATGATGAAGACGTAATAGTTAGCTCTAGCAAGTATTGAGGAGTGAATACATGATCTGGAGGAATAATATGTATGACAGTTCAGCAATGGATCTGAGTTTAACGCATGCACTTGGGTAGAACAGAACCTGTATGAAACCTTATATGAGATATTTTTCGCTATCTTTCCAGTAGAACTATACGAGTGGCTTACTGCTTATGCATCTCGGTAGAATTGGAGGTATCGCACACTTGTCTGGACACATGAAGAATTTCAGGCCCTTTATGATGTTGATTTGATCTGGACTTAACATTGTGGATACGTGGTTTTGTGGTGTTATAAATAATTATATTTTGGAATATTCAATTTCAATGTACTCTTTCCTGGAGGTAGCTGAATTTCAGTTTTTTACAGTATCCAAGAGGAACATATTTGTGAGGTATTCTGCCAGTGATCAAGATCTTGATGGTAAATTTGAACCTAGAGAGTAAACCAATGGCTAACTAAACTTCACCATGCATGAGGGCAGGAATAGGTTTGGTGAAAGATGGCAGACCTAGCAGTAGATAGGTAGAGAGAGGAAAGGCGGCTTAAGTATAATGAGGCATGTGAGAGGGAGATAGAGAAGCAATGCTCCATTGGAGAAAGTATGGTGTTAAGGAGAGAGATGGGTCATGAAGGATTTACAGCTCATGTAGAAGACATGGAGCTAGAGCATCGAGAACTCCCCCATCTTTGAAAACATGACAGAGATCCCCCCTCATCCTCACAAAGAAGTGCGCCAGCAAAGACTACCTGGACCACGAGGGTGCATCTTAATCCATCTGGTGACCTAGCCCTTGTGCTTGGTTTTCTAGTATCTAGTATGATAAGTAACTGGCAAGCTAACCTAGGAAGTAGGAGAGTAGGAGTAAGTCAAGGAGAAAGTACAGCAATGGTAGGATAGACAAATTTAATGATATTTGGAGGAACATTCTTAGGCGCATCATCCACACAGAAAGTGAGTGCATAAAATGTTGGATTCACCACTACAAGTGGAACTACCTCACAGACTGTAGGGATATAGTATAGTACTACTGTCAGAACACATGGGAGTACATCTACAAGTCATATTCCCAATATAGGTGGAGGATTCTGAGGTATAGGTGGTTCTAGTTCTGGTGGATCTAGTGGGCCTGGAGGTAGAGAGAACACTCAAGGTTTTGGATTAGGTGGTCAAGGTCCACAACAACCATAGAATATTTATATGGAGATGTCTCTTCGTCTTCCATAGTATAGAGGTAAATTTGTTCTCCTTTTCAGTCTGAGCAACATCAGAGATATGGCATGAAGCTTGAAGTCAGATAGATCATGATGTATGTCATTTTGTAGCCAGGGGATGATCTAACTGGCACTCAGATTTGTGGAGAGATGGATAGCACTCAAATAGGACTTGATCTTGTCCTAACTATTTTAGGTTGTGCCTTTCAACCAAGGTAAGAGGACCTATTTTGTAACCCTCAAATGGTGAAGGAGATGAAGATATCCCTCAATTTGTGTAAATAGTATGAAAAGGCCTTGGGAAAATATGATCAACACTCCAAATCTGACTTTCACAAGTTGTCACTCCCAGATTATGGAGATATTTTCAATGCAAGGCAAGGGTTACTGAAGACATTGTATGATCCTGATTTTCTTTGTGCATTTTTGTAAATGGATTGTATTCTTTTGTTGACACACAATGCAATGCAGGGGTAGTATGGGGTAGGATTAGTTATTTTGAATGAATTTTTGGTGGGAGATTTTAGACAAGACTAACTAGAATTTTCCAAATTCTTTGAGGACCTTTGCAAGAAATTTGTAAGACCTAAACAACAGAATGCTTCAAAGGGGTTAAGGTACTCCTTCAACCAGGATATGTGCACCAAATGGAGGCCTAGATTTGCACTCTTCCACACAATCTTTGACAACCTGCCACAAAAGCTTGAAGCAGATGAACCAACAAAGCATCTAGAAATCTCTATTTTATCATGACCTAAGGTGCACCCAAAGGTTTACAAACAATCTCTGAATTCAAGGAAGGTAAAGTGATTTTAAATTTGTTTATCTCTTTATCAGATGAAAGCTCTTCTGAATGTGAGATTGCAAATGCCACTAAACTATCAACAAGAAATGAGACCATGTATGATCAAGAGAGATTTTAAACACAAGACTGCAACAGGAGCAAGAAACACAAATTGAAAACATTCTGAAACATAAGTGTATGCAAATTTTACCAAGAGACAACACAAAATAATCCAGAAATGATCAAATCTATCAGTAGGGGAATGTTTCAAGAACAATCTCAGAGCTTGTTGATGGCTTTACAACTGAAACCAACTCAACATGATACAAATCTGATACAAAAAGGAATTAGAAATGGTTCTCAGGTGGTTTCTCAAAGAATGGGCTTCTTCCCAGATTTTCCCATGAAATTCTAAGTTTCTCTGACCATTTGCATGACAAATTCATGCAATATATAACTTTTCATTACAATTGATCCTTTTCCTCTCAAATCTTCCCTCCAAAAGTGGAATATTCGGAGCACCTTTGCTTTGCAATATTTTTGGAAAATGACATCTAACAGACTCAAAAAAGTTGCCAGTTGTTCTTTCAAAAGGTGAATCATTACAAATCCTTCATCATTATCCATTGTGGAGGCACATTTTTCATCCTCAAAGCATGCAGGCCCCTTTCATTTCATCATTTCATCCTTATCCCTCCAAAATTTGACTCTGTAATTTCTTGATTTGATATTTCACATTTTGGATGGGCTAGGGCAAAAATTATTTCAAAAACACCTCAAATCTGAAAATTGATCCTTAAAACCATTGATTCCATTGGTCCTTGAAGGCAAAAAAGGACATGAATTTGCCAAAAATTTGATGAAAATTGATGCAAAATTCACATCTCCAAGCTTCCTGGAGCTCAAATGGCGGCCAAACTGAAAAATGCATAGTTACCATTGATCTACCTTTCTCCCTTCAATCTGAGCCCTCCACGTGTCATAATGTGATTGGAAATGGATTTGGGATCACTTTTTGACTTTTTAACATTTTTGGAAAAATGTAAAATTTTGACATTTTTCTCCGCCCCTCCGCCCTTGAGATTTGGTGCTACACACGTGGCACAATGTGGGCCCCATTGGAATCACGGCTTGATTCTTCACATTTCCTACCTTTTTTGAAAAAAGGAAATTTTTCCAAAAAATCTCTGTGGGCCCACACCTCCTGCCTCTGTCCTTGACATTGGGGAGTCACCTTCTCTATCATTACCAAAGGATCTGCGGGCTCATTTCACATTTTAACTCCCAATTTTTTTTTGCCAAAGAAAAAAAATTTTCTCACTTTTCCTCTGCTGACCCACTGTGCCTGGCATCCATCCCTGCCACGTGTCTCCCTCATTTGACTTTGGAGCCATGCAATTTTCAAATTTCACTCTAACTCATTTTTCCAAAAGGGAAAATTTTCCCTTTTTCCTCCGGTGGCCCGCACTCCCTTCTCTGCTCTTTGCCATGTGTCTCCCTGTGATTCACCTGATGCGGACCCGCAACCTTTTTCACAACTTTTGTCCCTTTCACCAAAAAAGGAAAAATTCTTCTAAGTCCTACCGACTTTTTTTCCCCTTTCACAATTTTGATGAGGATATAAAAGGCTTACGCTCCGAAAAAAATTCTAAGTCCACGTGTCCTTCCCCTGATTAGATGCCAGGAATTTCCTGTCCATCTTCCTTTGCACAAAATGAGACCTTCACATGACACGTGTACCTTCTCTGGGGCCTGCGGAGCTGTGGGGGAAATTTTGATTTTTTTCCAAAACCAAAAATGTTAAGTTTTTTCAAATAGACCCATTGAATTTTTCCAACCACAAATGGCCATGTATGAGATGGATTTGAGCTTTAATTTGATGGGAAAAGGACACCCGTATAACCATCAAAAAACATAGAATTTTCCAGGGATGCCTGAATTTGATTTTTTCTTCGTGGGTGAAGAATTTTTTGATCAAAAAACAAATGGAAAGTGATTTTAGGAAATTTACAACCATGGGAAGGGATTTTTGAGGGAAAATATGCATAAAATGAACAACCACGAGCTCCAAAGGCCGGAAAAGTGGAAAAAATGGCAGAGGCATTGATTTGGAAAAATTAGGGCACAAAACAGGGCATGCATGTATTTTTCTTTCAAATTGGGGCAAAATAATAAGTTTGTGAGCATTTCAAGGCATTCAATCTGGAGGGAAAAGTTACAGACCACCAATTTTAAGAGAAAAAATGTTTTAGAGCACAAAACCAAAGGGGAAAAAGGGCAAAATGGTAGAGGATCAAAATGGGCACCAACATCGGCTCCTGCTCGGGGATGGGCACTCCCAGTGAGTGCCACAAGAACAAAAGTAGACCAAGTGCCAAAATAATCCATTGGGAAAAGGAGTCATGAGACAAAGCCACCAAAAACTAGCTGAGAAACTGACAAAAAAGGCTGCCACACACCAAGGCAAACCACAAATTGACAAAACACCAAAAATAGAGCAAAAACCAAACACTATACACTGTACAAGTTGGTGCATACCTCAAATTTGGGGATTAATCCAAGAAATGCTTCAGATGCCTACCATTAATAGGAAGTTCAAGCAATTCCCCATCTAAGTCCTTGAGAAAAAAGGTATTCTCACCAATTCTGATATCAATGGAGTAAGGGCCCATCCATAATGCATCAAATTTACCATGTTTGCCCTTATCTTCATTTCTGCTATCCCACAACAAAACCAGATCTCCAATATTGAAGGCCCTAGGAGTGACCTTCTTGTCAAACAACCTCTTCAACTTCTCTCTAAATCTGACATGCCTTTGGTGGGATGCTCTTCTCTCTTCATCTAGCTCCACAATCTGATTAATCCTTGCTTCATATGGACTGACCTCTTGATCTTCAAGTTGTTGAACAAACTGAAATGAAGATAATTGCAGATGTAAGGGCAACAGAGCTTGAGTTCCATACACCAACTCAAATGGGCTCTTACCAGTAGCTCTTTTGGCAGTGATTCTATCAGCCCAAACTACAAATTTCAGTTGTTCACCCCATTTTCTCTTGTTCAACTCCAAGGTTCTCCTAATGATCTTCAACAAGTTCTTATTGTTGGACTAAGCTTGTCCATTACCTTCAAGGTTATAGTTGGAAGAATAAGTCAGATTGGTTCCATACTCCTTGCACATTGCCATCAAAGGTTTAGCTCTGAAACACATGGCATTATCAGCCACAATCTTGACTGGCACACCAAATCTGCATATGATATGATTCAACAAGAAGTCCATAACAACTTGGTGTGTTGCTTTCTTGGTGGGGATTTCTTCTACCCACTTGGTGAAGTAATCTATGGCTACAAGGATCCACTTATGTCCAGCACTAGAAGGGTCTGAAATTTCACCAATGAAGTCCATCCCCCATTGTTTGAAAGGAGCTTCAATTGATACAGGCTGCAAAGGAAGGGAGCCTGAAGCTTTCATTCTTCCAGAGAAATGCTGGCAGCTTTCACATTTTCTAATCAGCATGGTTGCATCTTTGAAGAGAGTAGGCCACCAATAACCAGCTCTCAAAATTTGTGTGTTGTAACCCTTCCAGCAAAGTGTCCTCCACAAACTCCCCCATGGAAATCAACAATTACTTTGGGAGCTTCATCTTCAGTTATACATTTCAAGAGGACACCTTCAGGGTTCTTCCAAGCCAGCCCAAAGTCAGTGATGATGTATTTTTGAGAAGCCAGCTTGAGGGCTCTTTTCTAATTTTTATTCAAATGATCAGGACAACATAGGTGTCTGAGGTAAAATATTATATCCTTGTACCACTCAAAACTTACCAATTTCTCAAGAACATCTACCCTTTCTTCCTCTACTTCATTCACTTCCATAGTCTGCAAGTTGCTCTCAGCCATGAGCTTAGCAAGACCCAAACCTCTTACCAACTTTGTGGTTTGGATGTCCATGTCATACTCCTATAGTTTGTTCACCCATCTACATCTTTTTCTTGAGATCTCCATCTCTGATAAGATGTCTTTTACCATGGTGTGGGGAACATAAGCAACAACTTTTGAACTTAAGATATAAGGCCTGAAAACCTTTGTTGCTTTCACCAAGGAAAATGCTTGTTTTTCCATGATTGTGTACTTTAACTCAATAGCTTGTAAAGCCTTGCTAAAGAAGGCAATAGGCCTCTCAGCCCCATCTTCATCCTTTTGGAGCAAAATAGATGCAATAGTATTTTCAGAAGCAAAGGAGAATATTTGGAAAGGCTTCTTGTAATTCGGAGCTGCCAAGACAGGTGCATGTTTAAGTGCTTCTTTGATTCCTTCAAAAGCCTGAATAGCAGCCTCCTCCCACTTGATAACTTGATCTTTCTTTAACATGCATGTAATAGGAAGAGTCAATTCAACAAAATTTGACACAAACCTTCTAATGAAGTTGATTTTCCCAAAGAAGGATTGGATGCCCTTCTTTGTTCTTGGAATTGGAACCTTGCTGATTGCTTCTACTCTCTCAGGGTCAATCATGACACCAGCCTTTGAAACAATATGACCAAGCAACTTGGCCTTTTGCACCCCAAAGTGACACTTCTTTGGATTGAGAGAGATTCCAAATTCTCTACATCTGATCAACATTCTTTCCAAGTGCTGCAAGTGATCTTTTCTGCTCCTTGAAAACACAGTCACATCATCTTGATAAACTACAATGAAGTCATTTATGTAACCAGAAAAAGCAACATCCATTGCTATTTGAAAAGTAGCTCCAACATTCATGAGACCAAAAGGCATTCTCACATAAACATATGTTCCCCAAGGAGTGGTAAAGGTAGTTTTAAATCTTTCTGACTCCTTGACAACAACTTGATTGTAGCCAGAGAAACCATCCAAGGTGGACAACAATTCAGATCCAGTCACTAACTACAACATGTTTTCCATGTTTGGCAAAGGATAATTGTCTTTCAATGAAGCTCTATTCAGATTTCTGAAGTCTACACAAAGTCTGATATCTCCATTTTTCTTTCTGACTGGCACAAGGTTTGCAACCCAAGATGAATACCTTGTGGGCTGAATGATCCCTCCCTCCTTCAGTTTCTTCAATTCATCTTGCATTTTCATGGAGAGGAGTGGATTAATTGGCCTTTTCTTCTGTCTGAATGGTTTGGCACCTTTCTCAAGAGGGATCTCATGTTGGAATAAGTCTTCTCTATATGCTTTCAGCTCTGAATATGACCAGGCAAGACAGTCTTGATATTGTTTCAACAATTGGAGGTAGGACTATTTTTCTTCCTTGTTTAAACCACTCCCCAACCAAAATTTTCTTGGTTTATCATTAGTTCCCAAGTTATGCTCTTCCACATCCCTTGAGGAAGACATGTTTCTATTGATGATGTAATCAACATTGCTAAAATTTGACTCAAGTGCAACAAGACCTCTAGGAATGGTGTTAGTTTTCAATTGGATAATATCTTTTCCAAACAAAGTCTCTCTTCCTTCAGTCACACACACCATTGGTTCCCAATCAATATTCTGATCTACAAACTCACCTTGATTTTGTAAGAACCTTTACACTTGAGCATCATCATTAAACACTTGCCAATGCTTGATGTTGTCAGGGACAGCTGGCCTAGTTAACACTTCAACATTGTACTCACAATAAGGTGAAATGGTGCAATCTCCAAATCTTGACCCCAACACTACCAACTTGTCAGCAGCAACATTGAAACTTCTGTCATGATGCACAATATTGAAGGAATCAAACATCTCAATTAGATCCCAAACTACATGTTTGTACTATTTCATCCGCTGATTTTTTGTAGCATACAATTTTCTTATTTGTTTGACAACTAGCTCTGAATCTCCTTTTGTAATGATGTCCTTGACACCATACTTCCATGCAATTCTCAGACCCAACAACAAGGCTTCATACTCAGCAATGTTGTTAGTACATTCAAAATTAAGCTTGAAGGAGAAAACAAACTCTTCCAAGCTAGGAGAAATCAGAATTATACCAGCACCATTTCCAAATTTGGAGCAAGCTCCATCAAATAGCAAGGTCCAAGGAGAACTTACCTGTTCAAGGCACTTTGACTGATCCATCTTGTGTTCTTTTCCATCAGCAAACCCAATAAAATTATCAACATCAACATCAGCAAATAATACTTCATAAGAAGCATTGTTTGGATCCTCAATTAGATGCAACATCTTCTTTTCTCCATAGAGCTTGACAAGGCTTCCTTCAATGGGAATGGTGGAAAAAGACATATCCATTTGGACACTCCCTCCAACACTTGCAGCCCACTTTCTTGACAATAACATACCCCATTTGGTAGGGCAATCAACAATCACAACATCCAATTTTAAATTCCTCCTAGGATAAGATGCAAGTTGCACCACCAAACCCTTCACACAACCAACTACCGACACTTCTCTTGAGTCCATGGTAGTACACTTTCCATAGGCTGTTGTCACTTTGATATCCAACTCATTCATGACTTCTAGAGGCATGACATTACATGATGCACTGGAATCAAACATACAATTGTGAAGTAGCCTATCCTTTATGATCAAAGTTGTGAAGAATGGATCAACATTCAATTGGGAATCAACCAAGGATGTCCCCAAGTATACCTCAGGTGTTTCTCCAAGATCCTCTACTACTGGTGGTGTTTCAAGGTCTGCAATGATCTGAGGAGGAGTTTCAACAACATTTACATTTCTGCTTGGGGTACTCTTCTCCTCTTTCAATCCCAAGTACTCAAATGCTCTCTTCTTATGCTCAGGAATCCTAAGCAACTCAATGATTGGAACACTCACTTTGATTTGGCTCAATACTTGGGCTATGTCATAGGGAACACTCTTTGGCAAGGCAACATTGGAAGGGAGACAAGTAGATTCATTAGATGGCATGGGATTCTTGGCAGCTTGGGCATGAGGAGGACTATAATTTTTTCTTGGGACAACAGAGCTTTTGGCAGGTGTTTCTCTTCTAGGAGCTTCTTTGGGAATACTTGTAAGAAAGGGTGTTTTAGGTTTGGCTTGAGGCCCAACTCCCTTAACAACTTTTCTCCTAGTGTTATAGTCTTTCTCTTGAGCTACAACAACATTCATCAACAATTGTCTATCTTCCTCCGAAGGGATACCACCATCATACTTCTTAATCATCAAAGCTCTTAAGTATTCAAAGTCATTGTTAGGAATTTCAAAAGCTTGCACTACATCAACTTCAAGAGTATGAGGGGGAAGAAAGACTTGTACCCATTTGATGCAATCCCAAAAGGTTGCAGCTGTCCTTGCACTTATTACCTCAGTTGATGTTGCTCCTCCTTGTGAGCTTGAAGAACAACCCACCATGCAGATATCATCATCAGTACCATCATCATTATTAGCTTCACCATCTTGCTGGTCCACTTCACATGGAGGATGGGGTAGAAAACACCTATCACACCAATCAATATCAGCAACTTCCTCAACAACAACAACCCTAGCAGTTAGGGGATCAGGTAACACTCTTCCTTCACGTGCTTGAGGATGTCTATTTGCAGACCCCATGGGTCCTTTCCCTCTATCATCTGCCCTTTGATCACCTCTAGGATGATTGGAAAATCTTTCATGGTTTTGTGCTTTTTGCTGACCTTGTGAAGTCTACCCAATTCCCTTCTCAGCTCTTGCCAACTTGTATGAGATTTCTTTGACAACCCCTGCCAAAGTTTTCACAACCTCCTCCAAATCAGTACCCTTGCTAGCTTGAGGTTTTTCAGGGTTTATCAACTTTACACCATCTCTCTTGAGAGGTTTCCCAATTGCTTTGATATTGTTTTCAATTTGAAGTGCCATGGTGAAAGCTTGCCTTAGATTGGTAGGGTTCTTGTCTCTTAGGTAATAGGCTGCCTTTTTATCAAATGCATCTGCATATTTGATTAAACAAGACTCATCACAAGGCCTCAGACTAACAGGAAGCCTTCTCAAAGTTTTGTTAAACCTTGTGTTGAAGTCATGAACTGATTCATTGGGGTTCTTCTTGATATTCTCAAATTTAGACAAGAGAAATCTAGGATCAGTCTTGTCACCATATTGCAACCTAAATGCATTCTTCATTTCAGTCCAAGAATCAATTGAATTATCAGGCAGAGCCTTGTACCAATCCCTAGCATCCTCTTCTAGTGTATGAATGAACAATTTACATACACATCTTCAAACTCTATTTCAAAATCCTCCATCATGTTAACAAAAAGTTTGAGATGTTGATCACCAGTTATAGCATTGTTACCTTGGAATTTTGGCAACCTATTTCTGACACCTTGTGGGACAACATTTGGGTAACCATCCATTCCTCTAAAGTCTATAGGACCAAAGGTGTTAACAAAAAATGGAGGTCTAGGCTGAGCCATATTGTTTGGTGGAGGTGATCTTGGGGGTGACACAAGCTGATGAGGAGTGCAAGGTCTTTGGGGCTCAAGAATGTGGCTCACAAGATTGGTATTCTCTAAGTGCTAATTTTCTTGGAAAGTTTTATTTGAATTGAAACACAGAGGTGCAGATTGAAGAAGGAACTCACCAGGTACAGTAGAAGGACCTTCACTAGTTGAAGTAAACAAGTTTATGAGAGGATTGCTTGAATCAGAATCACTGGAAGAAGAGTGATAATCCTCTACTAAAGGCTGATCTCTCTCACCAATGGATATACCTTTTCCTGATGTCTGACCTTTAACAACCTTCCAAACTCTTCTCCCTTCTAACTCTGAGTTCCTTGAATCTGAAAACAACTTCTTAGCAGAGTCTCTAATGAAGAGAGATCTTCTTCCTTCCAGTTTTGTAGAGATTAGCAACACAAAAATAAATGACAGAAAGCTAAGACACTGGTATTTATCAAGATCAAAACAACATGGAGTCGCCACTAAGGATTTTCACCCTAGTTGTGCAAATGCACTAAAATACTCTGTCAAATACCTATCAGCACTGAAAATCTTGCCAAACTTTATAGATCAGACCTTCCTTTTCTTGAATTTATCAATCACAAATGCAAATGAAGTGCAACACTACTGCTAGAAACTGATAAAATTGCAGGAAGAACTTATATTTCACTTAATCCTTACAAATCTGATTATAAAATGATGCTTTTCAACAATATATTTGCATGTCAGAATTTGTAAGGGACATTACCAGGGTTTGATATGCATTCAAATATCTCAAATATTTTAAAAAGTATGTCCCTGGCAACAGCACCAGAAAGTGTTGGTACCCAAATTTGTTCTCCTTTTCAGTCTGAGCAGCATCAAAGATATGGCATGAAGCTTGAAGATAGATAGATCATGATGTATGTCATTTTGTAGCTGGGGATGTGATCTAACTAGCACTCAGATTTGTGGAGAGATGGATAGCACTCAAATAGGACTTGATCTTGTCCTAACTATTTTAGGTTGTGCCTTTCAACCAAGGTAAGAGGACCTATTTTGTAACCCTCAAATGGTGAAGGAGATGAAGATATCCCTCAATTTGTGCAAATAGTATGAAAAGGCCTTGGGAAAATATGATCAACACTCCAAATCTGACTTTCACAAGTTGTCACTTCCCAGATTATGGAGATATTTTCAATGCAAGGAAAGGGTTACTGAAGACATTGTATGATCCTGATTTGCTTTGTGCATTTTTGTAAATGGATTGTATTCTTTTGTTGACACACAATGCAATGCAGGGGTAGTATGGGGTAGGATTAGTTATTTTGAATGAATTTTTGGTGGGAGATTTTAGACAAGACTAACCAGAATTTGCCAAATTCTTTGAGGACCTTTGCAAGAAATTTGTAAGACCTAAACAACAGAATGCTTCAAAGGGGTTAAGGTACTCCTTCAACCAGGATATGTGCACCAAATGGAGGCCCAGATCTACACTCTTCCACACAATCTTTGACAACCTGCCACAAAATCTTGAAGTAGATGAACCAACAAAGCATCTAGAAATCTCTATTTTATCATGACCTAAGGTGCACCCAAAGGTTTACAAATAATCTCTGAATTCAAGGAAGGTAAAGTGATTTTAAATTTGTTTATCTCTTTATCAGATGAAAGCTCTTCTGAATGTGAGATTGCAAATGCCACTAAACTATCAACAAGAAATGAGACCATGTATGATCAAGAGAGATTTTAAACACAAGACTGCAATAGGAGCAAGAAACACAAATTGAAAACATTCTGAAACATAAGTGTATGCAAATTTTGCCAAGAGACAACACAAAATAATCTAGAAATGATCAAATTTATCAGCAGGGGAATGTTATAAGAACAATCTCAGAGCTTGTTGATGGCTTTACAACTGAAACCAACTCAACATGATACAAATCTGATGCAAAAAGGAATTAGAAATGGTTCTCAGGTGGTTTCTCAAAGAATGGGCTTCTTCCCAGATTTTCCTGTGAAATTCTAAGTTTCTCTGACCATTTTCATGACAAATTCATGCAATATATAACTTTTCATTACAATTGATCCTTTTCCTCTCAAATCTTCCCTCCAAAAGTGGAATATTTGGAGCACCTTTGCTTTGCAATATTTTTGGAAAATGACATCTAACAGACTCACAAAAAGTTGCCAGTTGTTCTTTCAAAAGGTGAATCATTACAAAACTTCATCATTATCCATTATGGAGGCACGTTTTTCATCTTCAAAGCATGCAAACCCCTTTCATTTCATCATTTCATCCTTATCCCTCCAAAATTTGACTCTACAACTTCTTGATTTGATATTTCACATTTTGGACGGGCTAGGGAAGAAATTTATTTCAAAAACACCTCAAATCTACAAATTGAATTTTCAAATTGATCCCATTTGATCCTTGAAGGCACAAAATGACATGAATTTGCCAAAAATTTGATCAAAATTGATGCAAAATTCACATCTCCAAGCTTCCTGGAGTAAAAATGGTGGCCAAACTGAAAAATGCATAGTTACCATTGATTTTCCTTTCTCCCTTCAATATGAGCCCTCCACATGTCAAAATGTGATTGGGAATGGATTTGGGATCACTTTTTGACTTTTTAATATTTTTGGAAAAATGTAAAATTTTGACATTTTTCTCCGCCCCTCCGCCCTTGAGATTTGGTGCTGACACGTGGCACAATGTGGGCCCCATTGGAATCATGGCTTGATTCTTCACATTTCTACCTTTTTTGGAAAAAAGGAAATTTTTCCAAAAAATCTCTGTGGGCCCGCACCTCTGCCTCTATCCTTGACATGTGTCACCTTCTCTATCGCTGAGGATCTGCGGGCTCATTTCACATTTTAACTCCCTTTTTTGCCAAAGGAAATTTTCTCACTTTTCCTCCGCGGACCCGTGCCTCCGATTCCATCCCTGCCACGTGTCTCCCTCTACTTCATTATGGAGCCACGCCTCAAATTTTCATTCTAATTCATTTTACGGAAAGGGAAAAATTTCCCTTTTTCCTCCAGCAGCCCGCACTCCCTTCTGCTCTGCCTTTGCCACGTGTCTCCTTGTGATTCACCTGGTGGACCCATGTCTCCCCTTTCCACAACCTTTGTCCCTTTTTCCAAAAAGGAAAAAAATTTCTAAGTCCCCTGCCAGCCTTCCATCCCGTGCCTTTGAATGAGAACATGACAAATGTGTCATTCTACATGTGACACATGTACCATCCTCTGGGACCTGCGGAGCTGCGGGGAAATTTTGATTTTTTGCCAAAACACAAAAACATTAATTTTTTAACAAACCCACCAAACCTTGTCCAACCACAAATGGCCACGTAGGATATGATGTTTGAGATATAATTTGATGGGAAAAGGACACCCGTATGACCGTCAAAAAACATAGAATTTTCCAGAGATGCCCTAAATTCAATTTTTTCTTTGTGGGTGAAGGATTTTTTGGTCAAAAAACAAATGGAAAGTGATTTTAGGTAAATTTATGACCATGGGAAGGGATTTTTGAGGGAAAATATGCATAAAATGAACAACCACAAGCTCTAAAGGCCAGGAAAAGTGGAAAAAATGGCAGAGGCATTGATTTGGAAAAATTAGGGCACAAAACAGGGCATGCATGTATTTTTCTTTCAAATTGGGGAAAAATAATAAGTTTGTGAGCATTTCAAGGCATTCAATCTGGAGGGAAAAGTTGCAGACCACCAATTTGGGAGAAAAATGTTTTAGAGCATGCAAATCAAAGGAAAATTTAGGGAAAAATGGTAGAGGATCAAAATGGGCACCACACTATTCTTTGTTACAGTGTGTGATAAGGTAGAATGTATCTTGCTTTTGCAAGATTTGTAGGTCCACGACCCATGATACTGAGGATTTTTGGTTGATTGGTCAGATTCAGGATGTTATAGACATTGGGGTATGACAGACAAGTGTAACAAATAATTCTAAGGGTAAGAATGAGCACAAGGATTGGGATCATAATCAAATGCATTATGACAAGAATGAGGGGCATTTTGAAGGAGGTCGTGGAAGGGGATGTGGATATCATGGTGGAGGAAGAGGTGAGTTCCCTCATGGAACATGTTATACGTGTGGATCTCCAGACCACTATATGCGTGAATGTCCTCAGAATATTGCATGTTCTGATGGGTGTCATCATTCCCTTAATTTAATCAACTTCTTGTTGACGTCATATCAAACTAGGGGTGTGTCTAAAGCTATATGTAACAAGAGTAATTTTATCGATCTAGTAGTTGACAGTAGTTATTTTTATTTTTTCTGGGGGATCTCTTCAATGTCCTAAGGACTTCTTGGTAAGACCTTATTTAAAGGAAACTATGAAAACTTGCTGAAATTAAACACACTGAAAGCTTTGCTGAAAGGAAACACACTCTACAGAATGGAAACACACTTGCTTCTGAAAGTAAACACACATGTTGTTGAAAATAAACACACTCAATTTAGAATGGTTGAAAACAATTGCAAGAAATATAAGAATCTATCTAAATACCTACAGGAACAAGTATACAACAGAGTTTGACTGAAAGAATTAAACCAATACATAATTAACAGATCTAAGCTATTTGTTGAAGAAATATAAATACCAAATAAACGAATATCCTGGTCCTTGGAGGAGTGGGCCCTTGCTCCTCCTCGAATCAAGATTTAACAACTCAGAATTCTCTTAAACAATAATGGATATTTTATTGATAAAACATTCAGTATTACAAACATACTAGATCTAAGTACTTAGTCTATTTCTCTTCTATGTTCTATATCTATCTTATATCAGATTCTATATATATCTATCTAATGTAGGGCTGCTTTTATATACATTTTAGAATCATAGCTATCTCAACGATTCTGATGAAATTGAATCATGCTTAGAATAGATGTTGAATCAAATTGCAGTTGATCAGATAGTTGTAGGATAAATATCCCTGGATCTACGTTCAGAAATCTTCTCATCCTTTCCTGATTGAAAATTTTGTAGATGAAAAATATCCAAATGTGGTTAGAAAGATAACTCCCATCAGTTTCAGAACTTCAGAGAAGTTCCAGAACCATAGGAAATCGTTAAGGATCAACACTGTGAGAGTTCCGGAGCTATACCCAGGAGTTCTGAAACTAAGTCTGAAAATTCTAGAACTAAATACAGAGAGTTTTGGAACTATGTCTGAAAGTTTAGGAACTAAATGATGACTGTGTGATGCAGTTCTGGAACTAGCTTGGAAGTCCCGAAACTAAGCTGTGTAGGAACAGATGCTATCAAAAACATATTGAACACCACCTGCTTCATTTCCTCGACTGATTAGACCTACTTTATTTCAAAACTGAATTTCAACACACACTTCATCAAGAATTTCAGAGATTTTAAGCATTAGAATCACAATCAATCAAAAGATAGACAATTACATTCTAACTCATATTAGATTAACTAAAAGTCACAAAATGCAATCAAACTTAATAAAAAGGAGAGTAAGATGAGATCATATAGTATACATTAATCAGACATGTTCTGGCCTCATCATGTTCTTTATGTGGGAAGAACCATAGCTATGAAGAGTGCCCGGACTTATATGAGCATCTCAGTAGGTAGCATAAGCAAGAAAACAAAGGCACTATGATGGTTAGAATCCAACGCGCGGTAGAAGATCAGTGGATGCCCAAGATAGCAGAAGGACTAGAGGCATTGACAGTGAATATTACTACACACGCTGAAGTGGCACGTGTAAGAGAAACATTTCTCCAGAAGCCTATGATCACCAAGGAGGAGGTTTTGCATGCAAGGTACCCATATCATGCTCATCAGAAGGAGGTTTACTAGGATACCATGGGGGTGCTAAGGAATATCCAGGGTGAGATATAATACTTAAAGGAGTAGAAGAAAGCATCAAAGAAAATCCAAACTGATATCTATGATCTATGAGAAGTGTGTAAAATGTTGCACAAGGAGAACATTATCCCACTATTAAGAATTTGGTTAAAGGGGAACACTCCATGCATAAGTCTTGAGACTAGACGAAAGATCCTGCATGCAAATCTCCCCCTGATAGCATTGACTATGAAAAGGAAATTACCTTGAATGTTGTTATGGATGGGTGGTTGTTGAGTAACATATTGATTGATATAGGTGTGGAAGTAAATGTTCTTACATTAGATGCATGGGTACAAATGGGGAGGCCTCCATTGCAGCCATCATCTAATGTGTTGTTTATGGAAAACTGGACTAAGGAAACTCCCATAGGATTTTTTAAGGATGCATCTATAACCATACAAGGGGATGAGTTCACTAGGGATTTTGAGGAATTAGCACTTGCAGAAGAAGACAATTTTCTAGCCTTGCTTGGATGCCCTTGGTGTTATGTGAATAATGTTGAATTGAGATTCAATAAGGGGTATATCAGCTTTGAGAACAAGGAGGAAAGGGTTGTGATACCATTGATAGATGGGAAGTCTACACCATATGTTGAGCCTCTAAGTGAGGAGGGCTTAAACCAAATTTATGTATGTGTTATTTAGGACCTAGAGGTCAATGAGCCATCAAAAGAAGGCATCCTACAGTGGGAGGATTATCATTCTATTAGTGATACTATGAGTATTTCTTGGGATAATTGGGCTCATGGTACATATGAATTAGTAGGGCACAAAGTAAAAAGCATAGTTACGCGCAAGAATGGACTTCATTTGGTCCGATGGATAGGTAGCACAGTACCTTGGTATACAGGGGTAGAAGATCTTCCTGCATTTTTGAAAGCCATGGAAACATAGTGGACAGATCAAATGAAGAGAAGAGCTATGTTAGTATATACCTTAAGTGGGACAGTAGCACACTAGTGGGTAGTCCACAGAGATAATCTTATAAAATGGGAAGACATTGGAATCGCCCTATCTATTAGGTTTGTAAGAAATAATGCACCTATGTAGATCTACACTTATCATGGTGATCAACCTATTCAGCATCACATTCAACAATGTGAGAGACTCTAGACATAAGGATAGGAAGCATTACCACCTTCACTCTGGGTGCATAGATTGTACTCTACATTACAAGGATGTGTACGCGCCTAGTATGTATATGTAGAACTACATCGAGAGACTAGAAATTGGTAAAATTTGACTACAGGGATGATCCAAACCTTTGACTACTTTTCTTCTCAACCTCTAATAGAAGAGGCATTAAAATTTATCAAGTGCTTAACCATGGGAGATAGTGCAAAAGCATAAGATCATATTTAGGAATTATTTGGTGAGACAAATTCCAGAGTGCATTTTGAAAAGGAAGAAGAAATGAACTTCATACTAATTAAACATGCTTGCCTTGAGAAAGAGAAGGGAAAGATGGTTTACATCGTGGATGATGAGGAAGTTGAGAACCTGGATATTGAACATTCACAAGGGGTGTACGAGGTCTTGGATAGTGCAGACAAGGATACACATGCCTATCATGAAGCCATGAAGACAAAGAAGGTGAAAATAGGTTTGGAGGATGAGCTTGAGGAGGCCATAATTGGAGACTATTGGTCAGACTCAGAGGTAGAAAAGATCATTAAGTTACTCAGGGATTATTAGGAAATATTCTCTTGAGGGTATCATGAACTTAAAGGCATGCATAAATCACTTAGAGAAATGAAGATAAATTTTAAAGACGGTGTACACCCAATTAGAAAGAGGCCTTACAAAATGAATCCTAATTTGCGCAAAAAGGTAAAAGAAGAAATTGATAAAATGTTGAAATATGGAATTATCAAACCCCTTGATGAGTCAAAATGGTTTAGCCTAATGGTGATTAGTATCAAGAAGTATGGAAGAATTATAATATGTGTGGACTACCAGGAGTTAAATGTTACATGCATCACTAATCCATTCCTTATGCCATTTACTAAGGAAATACTAGAAGGTGTTACAGGGCACAAAATATACTCCTTTACAAATGGGTTTTCTAGGTATCATCAGGTTAGGATTGCTTAGGAGGATTAAGAAAAGACAACATTTACTACTGAATGGGGTAGTTTTTCCTATACTGTGATACCTTTTGGATTGAAAAATGCACCTATTGTATTCTCACGCATATTTTTTTAGGCATTCAAATATTTTCTTCACAACTTCTTATAGGTCTACCTAGATTATTGGACAATATATGTGCTTGTGAAGATCATTATGACAATTTGCGCTTAATGTTTGAACGGTGCAGATAGTTGAGTATATATTTGAACATCAAGAAGTGCATATTTGCTACGCCATTTGGAATACTGTTAGGACATATAATCTGTAAGGAAGGTTTTCTCGTTGATCCAGCTAAGGTTGTAGTCATTTTAGGTCTAGAAGTACCTACCAGTCAAAGCAAGGTGTGCGGATTTTTAGGTCATACAGGATATTATATAAAATTCATCAAAGGGTATGCAAAAATTGTTGCACCCTTGGAAGAGTTACTGAAGGGGAAAGGTACATTTTATTGGGGAGAACCACAACAAAACGCATGTGAGATATTAAAATAGAAACTTGCAATCGTGCCCATTCTATGCTTTCCCTTATGGGATAAACCGTTTCATGTGCATGTGGAAGCCTATGGCATGGCCATTGGCACTGTGTTAGCTCAACTTGGAGAAGGTATTGTTGATCATCCAATTTGTTTTTCCTAGTAGGAAGTTGACTCCTACTGAACAAAATTATACAACTACAAGGCGCAAAGCTTTTTCCATAATTTATGCATTACACAAGTTTTAATAGTACTTGTTAGCAACACCATTTGTGTTTTATTAAGATCACATGGCATTGGAGCACTTGGTAAACAAGATTTTCTTACAGGGGTGCATATGCAGATGGGTAGTCCTATTTCAAGAGTTTGATTTCATAGTTGTGGTGAAGCCAGGGAAAAGCAATTCTGGACTAGACCATTTATCTAGAATCAACTTAGGAGAGGAAGCACAAACAATTGAAGAAACCATGCTAGATGCACAATTATATAGGTTACAATGCGCACCATCAGAATTAGAAGACATTGTTGTCTTTCTGCAGACTGGTATAGCACCAAAAGGAATGAAGGCATTAGGAAAGAAACAACTTGTTATACGTGTGACACCATTTATGTTAATCAGTGGTGACCTCTACAAGTTAGGCAGAGATGAAGTATTACGTCATTGTGTATTAGAGCATGAGCACAAGGATATTATGGAAGAAGATCATGGTGGTAGTGTAGGAGGCCATTATGCAGGTGATGCAACTACCCAAAAGATCCTACTTGCTAGATTATGGTGGGAGAAATTATATAAAGACTGTAAAGAATATTGTAAGGTGTGTGATCAATGTCAGCACCTAAGAAAACTAGGGTAAAGAGATAAGATGCATTTGAGACCAATTAATAGTGTTGATTCATTTGATAAATGGGCCATTGAATTTGTAGGACCTATTTTTCCAGCCGCACGTAGGACTGGGTTGC
>JAHRHJ020000654.1:0-458665 GCA_019776745.2 Taxus chinensis
CTTGGTGGTGATGAAATCCACCTCGACTACATGCAAAAAACAAAATGATAAAGTGATTAAACGCAAGGTTCTTTCCAACTTGAAATAAATCACTAGCAAGAAAATAATTACGTACCTAGGCGTGCTAAAAAAATTAGTTTCAACAATTTTCTTTAAATGGTGGTAGTTTTGCGGGATATATTTATTTGTTTGTTTTTGTGTTTGTTGATAATATTCTAGCGACACAGTCCTACAGAAAACAAATTAGTAGTTATCCTGTAGACAAAAATGTTAGGAAGAAAAAAAATCATGGTTGTTTTTTTATTTTCCAGATCGCTCGAAGGCGTAGGAAAAAGAGCATACATAACCAACGACCAAAAAAATATTAATAATATGATGGAGTAAAATTATGATTAAGACAATAGCTAACAGTATAGAAATACATAAGCTAGATGGATCCTATAATGTTAGAACAAGAAACTAAACAATTGCGACCATTTCTAATTTTCTAGATCGACTCGAAGGCGCCAGGAAAAGAGCATACACAGATACAATTGGAATAGAGATTTTGTAAAAAAAAATTTTGTTATGTTTTTAATAAGTATTGCAATTAATCGTGATTACGAAATAGCGATAATAACACCATTATCTTCACAAAGAAAATAAAAACAATGAGAAAGGAGAGCATTAAAAATGTTACCAGAAGTGTCGTCGTGGAAAATTAGAATGATAAAGAAAAAAAATAGATTTAGTGCGAAGTCCAGGTGGGTCTCCTGTTTGCAAAGGATGACTGGAAATGTGATTTTAATAATTCGGGCTAGATAGATGTGATAAGGGCTTGTATTGGTGAAAAAGGTCCTGCAAGAAAATAATTAGAAGTTTGTACTTGCACACAGGGTTAGTAGAAAATTAGCACTAACAAATAATTAATTATAAGCTCAAAGTGTGAATAATATTCTATAAAAATCACAAAACTACGATTAGGTTGATAAAAATGTGGAGATTAGTGAAAATAAAAGGAAAAAAACATTAAGAATGAACTGTTGATCAAAAATGAATTTTGCTAAAAGATCGCACTACAAGTTGCAAAATGGATCATAAAAAGGTAAGGTTGTGTCATTTAGGATCGTGGACAATGAATAGGCACAAAGAAGTGTAAAATTGATCGAAAAGTAATCAAGGGCTTGAAAATTATGAATGGGAGTGCACTAAAATTCTCTAATAAAGTAATGAAAATGGACTTGATCGACAAGAAATGGATTAAAGAGGAATATAAGTAAAATATTGGATTTAAATTGAACAAATAGAGGAATTGACTAAAAGGATGGAATTAAGGCGGACTTAATAAACGAGATTACATCTGAGATCGTTTGATGTGTTGGCCAAAATGGGTGAGGGATCAAGATGAAAGGTCGATCACCAATGACATAGAATTAAATGATGTAATGAATATTGACATGGAAAAATATTTAGGTGACAATAATGTAGACTTGAATATGCAAGGACTAGAAGATGGACTAAGTGGGAACCGAATCCATGAGATCTGTATGTTGGAAGAGTCAGAGAAAGTTTGGACCATTCATAGAATGGGAAATACGACTGGTGTAAAGGGTTGGGAATCGGAAGTGTGCCGATGTTGAGGTTTAGAAAATGTGGACTTGTTGAGGGATTAGGAAAACGACAACGTTGTGGCACCTGTGGATGGACATAAGACAAAGTGAATGAGGAATTAAATTTGATGTAGATAATCATAGACTGGGATTTTAATAGTGCTTTGTGAGAAGGGAAATGGACTTATGAAAGTGAGGATCATGAGGAAATGTAAATGCACAGTAATTTCTTGTGAAGTGTATAATCATTACGTGTATTGTTTAAAGAATGATGAAAAATCTATTAGTCTCATTCTTCAAAATGGATAGGTTACATCAATGGTTTTGATTTTGAAAATTATTATCAAATAATACGGTGTAAAATCACAAAAATAGCCTACAGTCTAATGGAAAAAAAAAGAGAGTAAAACGGGATGTGGCTTGTGTTGATAATCGGTGTGGGTGTAAGAGGAAGGAGATGGGATGGTTTGACAGGGGTGGGTTATTTTGATGGGAGGAAGGTCAAGGAAGCGTGGGAGGTACGGGATCGATGGTGACAGGAGAGAAGGGAAGATGAGATGGCCGAGCATGGGAAAGTTGTCTATATTGGGAAGCATAGGAGTCTAGGTCAAGGTATATGGTGAGAGGTTCAGAGGGAGGGGTTAGTGTTAAAAAAGGGATGGAAGGACAGGTGGGGTAAGCTACGCAGGTTAGGGGTCAGGTGAAGGTGGGGAGAGTGGAGAGTGGGATGAGTCGAGGGATTAGGATGGACAGTGTTGTGAAGGTTGAGAGAGAAGGAAACGGAGGGATGGGTTTCAACTCGAGGGCTAGTAGCTCGATGAGGCACAGGAATGGTGAGTTACACGTGGAGATTAAGGATCGGGATTAATGCGGGAAATGTGTGAAGGGGATGTTGATGTTCGAGGTGGAGGGCTGGGAGATGGGAGATGAGATGGGTACATGGAGGTGAGAGTTGGTGAGTTTGGGAAAGCGGGGAGTGGAGGGATTGGACTCAATGGGTAGGGAAGTGGGTCGAGTCAAGTGGTAGATGGGAGGAGACAGTTGGATGGGTGGGACAGGGACTCTGTCGAGATGAGATTGGAGTCGAGGTTGAGGGAGGGGGATGGTTAGACATGGGGAGAATTGGGAGGTGTGGAATCGAAGATGGGATATGGAGACATAGGGAGAAGAGCTCGATGCTGGGGAGAAGGAGAGTCGTGGTATGGGTGAGATTTGGAGATAGCTATAGGGATTTTAGGTCGTTTATAATGAATTGGGAATTGTAATAGATGATGGGTAAGGTGAGATATGCAAGAGTGGATTAAAGAGATATTAATAATACGTGGTAAAGCAATTTTTTGGGATGAGTGGAGAGGAGCTTAGGTATGAAGTGGGCTGTAGCCTTAGGACACAAGTTTAAGTAAGGATTATGAACTAAGAGAGTGTCCATTTACAAGTTTAGTTTTTATTTATGTAAATAAAGATACTTATAATAAATAAAGATATTGTGTTTTGTCTTTTCGATAGGTTAAACTAAAGGGAATAAGTAGATTAAATGTTAATATAAACCATAAGAATAGATATAATAGTGACCAAATTGAAAAAATGTGTATAGTTACCTTAAAAATTGAGATAGGAAAGAAATAAATAGATATGCAACTATGAGTTATAAGCAATTAAGATCTAGATGAAGGGAAAGAGAAAAAATAAATAAATATTTTCCGTTTTGGACCGACTTCCCCATGACCATCAGCTCAGCATTGATAAAAAGTGACAAATGTTTCTTTGTAAAATCAAATTAGATATCGGTTTTTTAAAAGTAACCTATTTTAGACAAATGGAAGATGAAGATGTGCTTCCCACAAAATTTATTATAGCACAAAATAAATAGATCTAGACCCAAATTGGAAAGGTAACCTCTTCCAGATTGGCATTCCCATGAGACTGTGAATTTTTTATTTTTGTGCAGTGATCCATGAGTATTCGGATCATGGTGATGAATGTTTCTTTCTGCTAAACACCAAGCACTGAGGAGATCAAAGATGATGAGTAAGCATCCTAATGTCATTGTTACTACAACCTGCATATACACCAGAAGACACCGCACAACAAAAATCACTACCCACAGTGTGAAGGTTAACCAAAAAAGGCCATAAGGCATGGAAAATGAGAGAATAATGAACAAATAATAAACAAAGAATGGATAAAACCACTAATTGGTAAATTAATGGTAACATATCAAAAGTAATTGAGCATGCCAAAATGTAAGCTAGGAAAAATACACTACTAACAAGGAAGTAAAATACCAACAATCATACCTCCTTCTTCACGTTCCGTAGCAACCTCAGAATGGGCTGGCAAACTTGGATTGAGCCCCGACTGTGTGATATGTAGGTGCTTTTCTTCAAGACATGGAGCAAGGCCTTCTCTGCAACAATGATCCACTTACTTTGCACCAAATGGGTAAAAAGGATTATGGATTTGGGGTGCTTCAGGATGAGGCTATTTGGGCATTAGGACGAGGCAGAAGGATGTTCTTTGCTCAAAGGATGCAAGAACTTAGACAAGGCATTCAAGCTTATTCTCTGTGTCTTTAGAGGGGAGGGGTAAGGATGTATTTATAGCCTGGGGGAGTGATTAACTTAGAGTAATTTAAGTAATCATGGTTTGAAAATGTGGGCAAGATTAGGTGAGTGGGGACCATGAAGAATGGGTGAGGATTTGATTTTGAATTGGATTTTTAATTCATAAGTGGAGGATTTTAGGTGAGTGGGGACCACGAAGAGTGGGTGAGGATTTGAATTTGAATTTTTAATTCAATAGTAGAAAAACATGGAGAATAATGACATGTGGTGAGGATTGAGTTATTTTTTTGGATTTTGAAATGGATAATTAATCAAATTATATTTGATTAATTCGAAGTGTATTTTTGTGGGAAATGAGGAAGGGGAATTAATTGATTTAGGACAGATGTGAAATTAGGGTGTCTACAACTTGTGACTATTTTATTTAATTTTTTACTTGATGTATGGGTCAAACCAAAAGGAGTTAAATTTTTGTGCCTAAGTTTGAAATGTGGAGAAGCATATAAAAGCATGTTTTTGGGTGCTTTTTAGAACTAGTGAAGATTGTGCAAGGTATGCGGCCTAGATGAGTGAATTTTGTAGGTGTATGAGCTTGAATTGAGATCATAGCAGGTGTGTGACAGATTGAGGAATATCAATAAGCATGTGTGAAAGAATTTGAAGCATTACGAAGTGAAGAAAGAGCTAGATTGTGCAAGTTGAAGACCTAGGGTTTGAGCAAGGGTTTGAAAGAGTTTGGAGATGAATCTTTGGATCACTATCAGTTGTGGTATCAAAATATTTTCAATGGTCATACTTTATAAAAATCTTGTGTGATGAGTCATATTCATACAAGTATCTTGTTGTGTGTAATATCAACAAGGATTTAGGGGTTAGTGCTCCTTGTGGGGTTTGTGCCTCACTAAATAAATCTCTTGTGATGTGTAATATTCACTTGATTATTTATTTTATGTAACATCAACAATTTTTTTCATGGTTTTTCTTCCCCTTGAGGGTTTCTCACTTACATCTTGAGTTATGGTATTATTTATCTTGCTCTTGGTTTATTGGATGAATGTTATATGTTTTTGTGCACACATTAATGAATGGATAAATGGTTAATATGTTGTGTGAGTGATCTTAAATTTAATTTTAATTTGTAAGGACTGATTTACCCCCTCTCAATCCATTTTTCTTCTAACATATCTATCACCACCTAAGTTTGCATCCATCAAGGCATCTAAGAGCTCCATTACATCCATATAGCTCCATTACAAGGGACAAAAGGGTTGGTTTTCTGCATCACACTTCATAGGAGGGAAGTTCATTATATTCCATGTACAAATTTATTACATTCTACATCTAGTTACTTTCTCACTATCTATGTGCAATTGGCAAAATGAGCAACCTAGGGTACTGATTCCACACCACACACACACACACAATAGAACTACCATTGGGTTTGAGATTTACTGTAGCACTCAATTGCAAGTCTCACCATTTTTTTGGCTAAGGATAGTTTGACCCCCTCATTTTGTATCTTTCTTTTTTAGTATTTGATTTCTATTTGAGGGTTTTACACAGTACAACAAACAACCATTTTTTACCACAATTATTCCACACAATTTATACAATTTAAGATAATTGTAGAATATTTTTTGCATCTCTATAATAATTTTATTACTTATTTTTAAGTTTCTGTAAATATTCAACAATTTTAATATACTTGTAAACATTTGTAGAAAACCCACATTTATCTAACATTTATTAGTGGAAAATCCACATTTTTTTGAATTTTCAAAACTATAATTTAAATAATATCTATCAAATTTATATTATTTTTGAAATAAATTTTAAAAAATTAATATAATTTATAATAACAATATGTAGGAAATGCCACATTAAATAATCCTTGAATTGTTATACAAAAAAAATTGTGGAAATGCCACACCAATAATTTTAGACTTCATTAGTATATTTTAATATACAAAAACAACATGTTAAAATAGTGTGTAAATATAACTCAATATTTAGAATATTTTATCACTATAATTTTATATTTTAAAGAATAATCCATTCAACAAGTTTTCTACAAGTTTATATAATTAATAACATGCTTAAAAATTTAAATAATTTGATAAAAATCACCAAAAATGAGAAAATACTAATTTAGAGATTGAAATACTATAAAGTAGTTTTATAAAATAGATTTTAATTTTGTATTATTAATATGCATCTGTGTTATGAGAAGAACTTAACCCATGATGCGGTTTGTATATCTATTTTGAACAGGACTTCACAGTAGGATCTTGGCATCAATATTTACATAACTATACATATTTATGAATCAAAACGGAATCATAATGATTCTTATTGTGATGTACTCACTAACAATATTACCATAAATATTTGAAGCATTTTAAATCTTGGAGATCTTGAGTGCTTATTTTAAGGCTTTGATATGTTTATGAGATTAGTGATTTGTCAATTCAATCATTTTATTCAAATATCTAATCTGAGAAAGCCATTTCCTACAAATTGCTTTGTATCTCACCTTCATGTTCACTATACGGGTTTGATATGAAGGTTTCTCATTGTTAAAAATGGTGTGGCAAACTTGGCTTTATGAACGAAATCACGTGTTCAGTGAAATTTAGAGATTCTTAAAAACAGTGCAAAGACATTGCTATCAATTCAAATAATACATATTTGATAATCTTTTAGCACTTATATATTGTCAACAATGTGAATTTGTTTCATTCATTGGATTTTCTATGTTGCTGAAAATCATTTGAAACTCAATACTGATTTACATAAGTTAATCTCTAAGTGTCAATTCTAAGATTATATTGTTTAATGTTATCACATTCCAACGATGCTCCAATTATTGTAAATGAATGTAATATCAATTCAAAGAACATTAATGCTTATAAGGAGATAATATTAATTTCCAATTGATAAGAAATTGCTAGGTAAATTTTAAACGCCTTTCAAATTTACCAAATTTACAGGGATGTTTCTATGTAAAGATAAAATATAACTGTGTGTCCATGATTATTTTCTAATTAAATCACATATTTTTTATTTAAGCAATGGTAAAATGCATTGATTGTCAGTGTTAAAGTAACAAAATGAATGCTTTCACTAAGAAATTTTTTAATTACAGTTCTCTGTAAATTCTATTTTAAATCCACTTTATTTGACAATTGACTTTTATATTCTATCACTATATTATTATGTAAGTTTCATCAATTTTTGTTTATGGCGATGTGTGTATCCCTTGAGACCAGGCAGACTAAATGACATGTCTTTGTAAAGATGATATGTTCCGTATATTATGTTATATGTGATCTGTGTATAATGCAAATTACTTGTATCCCTATCGACATGCCCATAAGTGCAATCTGTGTGAACCCACCATCAAGTTTGCATATGACCGCTCACCACTTAAAATTATATGTGCCCCACATATACATCTCCACTCCAGTTCCACCTTCCACGCTCCAACCATTTCAATTTTCCCATTCCCTTTCGCACAAGGGAACGCCAACGACTGCAATCACTCCTCCGTTTTCTCCCCTCAAACCCTAATTTTTGCTTCCATTTTTTGTCATGTCAGCATTAATTTTTTCTCTAAGTACATTTTCCTGACTTTACAACTAGATTCCAAGACTCGAGAAAAAAGAGGTAAAGGTGTTATTAGGAGGATTTATGAAGAAGAAGCGTCCATGGAAATGGTTGACCTTCTTGGGCCCTTCAAAGTCGAATGCTCGATTCTATATGAAGGTTAGGGATTCGAAACCAATTTGTGTTCATGGAAAGGGACATTCTGTGCTTATGACTTGACTTCTTCCTTGACTGTTTTCTCCTCCAAGAAGACGAACTTTTTGGCCGCCCTCACTACTGATGTACATTTATAATAACAACATGCGTGGACTGCATATTTATAATGCCCACGATATGATTATGACGTTGTCATTGGGAATCCTGCTACCAATAGATGTGGAAATATTATGAATTTTAATGTCTCCACTGCCCTTTTCTAATGCTATTTCTCTTATCAGTTTTTTGTTATAGTTTGAAGAATCGAAGTCCATAAATGCCCTTCCAATTGGTAGGTTACGGATGTATTTTGAGGTCTATAAGTGGAAGGATCTTCAGACGCACATCATGTCCAATGAATCAACACCTTTATAAGGATTCCAATCCTGAACGTAGTTCCAGCAATAGCCACATGGTTCTTCAAATTCACTTCTTTAATTTAGAGGGATCGCAAGTGTGAAGGGAAGACTACTATACGAGGAAGAAAGATCTGGAGATTTGATTCATGTTGTAATTACACTCTCACGAAGGACCCAAAGGACCATTTGGCGGTGAAAACAAAAGAGAGAAGGGAACTCCATGTCAGAATAGAGTTATTGACTAGTATTGGGGTACTAGAGTTCCATCAAAGATGTTATGCTAGAATTTTTTGAATAACAAGTGGGAGTGACATGGATTTACATAGTTGCTAGTGTTGACATATAAGAAGACATCAAATGCCATGTGTATATTATCGGTGTGTCTTGCGAGAAAACCCAAGAGTGGTATTGAGTCTACCTACATAAGATTGTTATGCGGTGAGGTGTTCCTCACACACCTATTTTTGTGTTGTAAAGGTGTCCAACATAGGTTGGAAAACTTCTAGATGGATGACGAATAAATAGAATCTTTTAGTTCATATTTGTAAATTAACAAGTTTTACTTGTGTTGGTATAACCTTGGTCTCCTCTATCGTTTCCACTTTCAAGTGAGTTATCTTTTAATATGTTTATAAGGGTAAGAAATAAACTGACCAGCTTGTATTCTTTACTCAGAGTATGTTTGTCACAAGTTATTAATTTCATGTTTTTTTATATTACACTAAATTTTAACCAATGCTATTAATAGAAATCTGTAGATGTTATTAAGAAGGAAATGTTTTGATATGTATTTGAAACAGTTTTGTGGCTGATTCATTTGGTGAAGCTCATTGCCATTGTTTATTTTTATTATCTTTTTAGAAATTGTATTGATAGTTGTTGATTATAGTTATTATTTCAGTAGGTGTTATGGTTTTCTCATATTTCCACTTCCCAAAGGGCTTTCGTGGAGTTTATATATGAAAGTTTTGTATATTTTTTTATATTATTCGATACAAGTAGTTATTGTATTTTATTTTGATATTTTAAATTATTATTTTATGTTATATTTAAATATTTCTTTGAAATTAAAAATGAAGGCATAAATAGAAGAAAAAAATATTTAGATTGATAAGTAGTTTTATTTAAATTATATACTATTAATAGTAAACATTTCTTTATAATAAAAATGATATTTGTGTGTGTTTTAAATGTAGAAAATCTACATAAACAATTATTAAAATGAATGTGAAATTGGTTGTTAATAGTAATTTTTCTACATTTAAGAAAAAGATAATTTCACGATTAATCATTGTGGCAATCAAGTTGTAGCTTCCACCTACAACTTTTATGTGGTAAGGGTGATTGTAGAAAAAAATTGTTGAAATTTCCACAAATATAACATTGATGAGAGATACAAAATTTAAAATTGTGGAATTTTTATAAAGATTGAATCTATAGAAAAACCACATTTTCGTGAAAATTGTTGAATCCCAACAAAAAAAATTATAGAAATGTTACAAACATCACGAAAATGTGGGCAATCTACAATTAAAAAATGTAGGTTAGCTATAAATTGTATGAATTGTGGACCATCCGCATTATAATGAATTATACAAAAACAACAATAATATATTAAAATGTGGATGAGATACATTTCTAATGCCACAATTTAAATTTTTGGATTAGTATATAACCACAAAAATATTGTTGAAAATTTGTGGTAAAAGATCTAATATGTTGTAGTGACAGGTTCATTCTTCATTGCAGGTTTATAGCGACCTCGGCAATATTGGTGCGACCTCGGAGTGATCAAAGGAGACTAAAGATGAACACCTTGCGACATCTTAGAGGAGGTTTTCTGAGCATTTCCACAAACCCAGGCACCCAGAAACAGATCCAGGGCACCCGCATGTGCCCCTTTCCCTCTCTAGTCACCCCATTCCATCATGTTCCTCAAGTTATGCATTTTTCTATGCTCCAATACAACGGTCTGTGATTCACATTTTCCATTTTTCCAACTCTTTTCATTCTCCATAACTCTGTGAATCAACTAAGTCTTTTTACCCTCTCTTTGCAATTGGGGTTTCATTATTTATTGCTTAGTTGCTTGGGTATTCATTGTTGTAATTAATTGTTATTCATTTACTACTGCTATAGCATTCAAATTAGGCTCATATAATTACATTTTATCTTAATCATTTTGGTGAACCCGATCTTCGAATCCACCTTCTCTCTACATTTTCTTTCTTCTTATGCTTGTCACCTGTAGTGGTCATTTTGGGTCGTTTCAATATTGCGAGCTTTCTTCATCTTCCCATAGAATTTCCAAATTAATGGCTGATATCTCCACATTAGTGGCTACAACCGACAATCCATTAGATAAGTCTCACAATGTTCCTCTTACAAACATAGAAGCATTTGATAGTGAAAAATCATACAATGAAGATACCAACGTTGACCAAGAACAATTAGACATGCTCACTAATTTTTGACAAGATTTGTGAAATAATCCCACTCATCTTTCGCATATTCTACAAGCTTTGATTGCTGCTAAGAACACTCACAATGCTTTGCCACATCTTGTTGCTCACTCTTTGGCTAAGAGTCTTCACAAAATGAGTCATTGCTTATAACTAGAATGTTCCCTAATTATATGCAACACTTTTATATCATTTTATATATAATTTTATGTTTGAAGTTTGGATCTTTTATTTATAGATTTGATCGCACATTCATTAACATCTAGTAACATGTATAAAAAAATATGTATCTTTATTGTAATTAGAAAAACCTTTATTCCAATTAGGGTTGAATCACCTCCCTGCCTTTACCAAAATGGGGGCTTTAAAAATAAGTCACAGAAATCCATTAGAGTATCGTGAAATAATTATTTTATTTTTTCCCTTCCTATAACCATTAGTGAGTCACTCATATAATACTTTCATTGTCTATTTTACGCTTTTAGCGTTGTACAATTTATGAAAAATTCCTTGCTAGATTAATATTTGAGATTTGTATGAAATATTTTTGTTGGCTACTATTGGTTTTTGAATGGAATATACATAAATGCGTTGATATTATTTGCAAAATAGTGAAATAATATCATGCACGTATGCACTTGGCATGTGAAATGTATGACTAAATTCTTAAAATAAATGTCTTAGTGAATTGTGCAAACAAATGCCTAAAATAAATATGAATGCATGAAATATAGTGATTATAGGTTATTAACAAATAAGGTTTTTTCGAAATAGCTTTGTTGTGCATAGAAAGGGAATGGGAAACCATTTTTCACATATCCTTTAATCATTACAAGTCATGCAACCACATTTATTTTAAGAACTTAGTCAAACACTTCACATACCAATTACATTCCTATACGATTATGTACATATGTATTAGAGTGTTTCAAATTATGTCAGCTAACAAATTTTAAAGCTCCTACTTCATGGGTTCTCATAAATTTTAGCTTAAATTTGGGCATTTTCTCAATATTCATATAAGCATAAATATGTATTGAACAGTTATTGATTCAACATGACTAATTTGACTACATTCTCTTGTTGTCCACATTATTTTAAGTATTTTTAAAAGTTTGTATATAAGAAGAAAAAGGAAGTGAAAATTAATTTTACGGATGTTTAGGGGCCCTATTCTAAAATTCTCATTTTCACACAAGCTATAAGGATGATGGAAAAGGCTATGGTGTATGGTTTACGCATATCAATTGCATTTGTGTATAAATTTTCAAGACCTTTTCAAAAAAACCATTTTGTGAATATCATGTAGTTACAATGCATATATACTTATTCAATATAGAAATCAATAACATGCCAAAATAAATACTTCATGTAAATAATAAATATGAAGATAGATAGGAACATTTACATATATAATAGAACCTTAAAATCATAAAATAAACCCTCTTCATTTCCACATCCATATTTAGACGTGAGAATCCTTCATTGATCCCAATCAAGGCATGCACATGACATGTGAACTGTCCAACTAAATTCCTGGAAAAAAATCGGATCATAGACCACAATGATTGCAAGATTTTCACAATATGAGTTTTTATTGAAAAGGCCTTAAAGTTTTGAACAAGTGTAAATTCATACCCTGCAACATTTTCCATCAACCTCACAACCTATGTGAAAATGAGATCTCTAGAACAAAGAGAGTCATCTTTCTCAAGATTACATTAACATTATATTTTAACGTGACAGAACAAATTTTAATTTCTATATATAAGAGAAAATATAAAACAAGGAAAAACATAAATCATAAAATTACATATAACCTAAATGAGCTAAACATCAATAAATTTTTAATCGACCAAAGTCGTTAAATTGAAATTCAAGCCTTATAATCATCGAAATCATGCTCGTTTAATTTCAAGTAAACTAAATACAACATATGTATAATATTCAACAAGGCTTCAAAAAAATTAGCAAATTTAACCAAGCCTTCAAACTTGGACATGTCTTACTTATCAAACCATACCCGAATTAAAGGTTCTGAACACCCTAGGTAATAATTTGAGTAGGCATCCTTGTCTCAATTTCAATTAATAATTTTTTCCATCAAGTTAAAAAAAGCATGTTGCATTGTCGTATTTTAAAAATTGCATCAAGATCATAATAAACAAAAACATTTAGAGAAACTCCAGTACAAAATGAATAAAAAAAAATCCTACAAAATTATTAGAAAAGAACAATAAATATTCCATAAATGGAAAGGATTAATTGCATGAGGTGCTCAAAATATAACAAATACATTTTTTATAGAAGGTTGCTTGCACGTCCAATTTACTAATATCAAGTAAGTGATAGGACTCAAACATGAACAAAGCACCATTTTTGTAAAGCAATACAAATGCTTTTGTAGAGCTCCCATCTTTTTGTGAAGGGTGGCATTTGGACCATACCTACCAATTTCTCCATGGATAATAATAGACATTTCCCCGAAAATTTTAGAAATAGAGAATTAAATACTTATTTCCTTCAATTATACTCACCTCTACTAGTTACACTAGTGATATTATAAAAAATACACAAACTTTTTTTTGGAAAAATTACACACGTGCATAATGTAGAATTACATCAAAATAAATGTAACAATACCAACAAAATCATATGAGCTCGTAAATATACCATATTTAATTTTAGTTACAAAAGTATTACAATATTTTTTTATGTGTATTTATGAAAATTATATTACTATATAATAATATCAATTAATATTGAATCTTCACATAAATTGTTTTAATACCAAACTCTAAATATAATCAATAATTACGCCGAAGGCGTTCCCCCTATGGTAAAGGACCTCCGGACGTTTTTGAGACTATATTAAAATTGACGCTTTGACGGCCGTCTGAACTTTTTCGCATTTTTAACCCTTTTTTTACCTGCGTTATTTTTTTTACCTGCGTATTTATCGATCTTGCTTTGGACCGTTTGAATGCGGCTATGGGGAAATTGATTCGATCGGAGGAAAGAATCCTGAAATTGAATCATGCGGTCGACATTCAGACATTACTGAGTGCCTCGCTCACTAATCAGCGGACATGTCTGAGGGGTCTTCAGCAAGCCAACGTAAATACCAACCAATTCACGTTCGCCGTGGAAATTAGCGGCTCGTCGCAGTGGGTGAGAAATAGTGTGGCTCTCATCAATAAACTCTGGATTCCAGAGAAGCCTGCTGTGCGGCATCGACGTCTGTTATTTGACGGCGACGATTTTCCTTCCGGTTTTCCTTTGTGGTTGTCTGGTGGAGATAGGAGGTTGCTTTTGGATCGGCATGGCGTTTCGGCGAATGTGACCGTGGTGCAAGACGGGAGTGGTAACTACAAGAGCATTGGGGACGCTATTAATGGCGCTCCTGATAATAGCCGTAAAAAATACGTGATATGTGTTGCGAAGGGTATTTACCGGGAAATCGTAGAGGTGCCGAAAAACAAGAGAAATATAATGTTGGTGGGAGATGGCATCGATGCCACTGTGATTACCGGTGACAGAAGTGTTGGCGACGGATGGACCATGATCGACACTGCTACTCTGCGTAAGTTGCTACACCTGCAATATTTCTTGCATCGTATGGTTAGTACCCAGTATTGATTATATATACATAACCATTAACAAAACTGTAAAATCTATAGATATATAGTGTTTGTTATAAAAAAACAGATGCATGATGGGTTGATTTTGTAAACTGGTTGAGCTTGGCCACATAACTATGGTGGCAATGGTGCTCACCTGATATCTCATTTCAAAACTGGAATATGAACAGATTCATACTTGTTTGAAGAGATGTTAGACAGATATTGTGTTAAGTTTTATATTTTGTATAGGGCATATTTTTGTTAGGAAGAGGGTAGCAAGGTTGACTGGTCAACTAATCAATGGGCTGTTCACTACCTTTTTGAGTGGACTTATCATTGGTTGGTTTATGAGTCAGCCTTGCAAATATATGTGTGGAAGGGAACTTAAGTGACACATAATTACAATGAATCGACAATAAGATCAATGCATTCAATGGATGATTTCATTTTAGTTGAATCAAATTGATTGAATACAACTATTTAGAAGATCAGCTCTAATTATATATGGTTATTCGGTACCAACTATATCAAGATCTATGGTATATAGACCTCCCCCTTTTTATATATATATATATGGACTTTTACTCTATGAGTATGTAAAGCGTTAATTTGAAAATAGGATACTGAAGTTTTTTAATCTTTGTTAAAAGTATGGATTTATTTTCCAACCTTTTTTAATTTAGCATCAAGGTTTGAGAGGTATACATTATCGTAAACACCTCATTTATTTTTCAATGTTTGAATTATTAGGCTTAACAAGAATTATTTCCAGGTATCTTTGTTAAAAGTATGGATTTATTTTCCAACCTTTTTTAATTTAGCGTCAAGGTTTGAGAGGTATACATTATCATAAACACCTCATTTATTTTTTGATGTTTGAATTATTAGGCTTAACAAGAATTATTTCCAGGTATCTTTGTTAAAAGTATGGATTTATTTTCCAACCTTTTTTAATTTAGCGTCAAGGTTTGAGAGGTATACATTATCGTAAACACCTCATTTATTTTTCGATGTTTGAATTATTAGGCTTAACAAGAATTATTTCCAGGTTAAACTCTTTGTGAAGCTAACAACTTTAGGAATCGACCAATGACAGAGCAATCGTTGACATTGGAACCACTGAAAGGGTCTGACATTCACAGCTTTCTCCAGAGTTCCCTCGCTTGCAAATCTGCGCATTTCACCCGCTTTTTCATTCGAGAGATACTCAAATATGGTGCATGTACCAGCACTCGAAGCAAGAACAAAGGAGGAAGCAAGACTACTATCACTCAACCATCGTAAATACTAGCCTCTGCTTTCATAACACCTCAAATACTACTATACTCAACATTTCTTCTATCCAAAGCGGCACTAGTCGTTCAAGGGATATCAAATGTAATCAAGTTTATTGAAACTAAAATTGCCCACTAAAGGCTACCACTCATGATATAAATACTGCAAATGTATACATGTCTCATTACGTGCACGTATACCTACATTTATTTTATGTTTCCAAATATGGTATGCAACTTTAAATGTACGAACCTGTAACATAATTAAATGTACACATACAACATTACAATGTAATGTTTCAACTAAAGTCCTACACTACAACTATCAATCACACACATTATCAATTGTATAATAAATGTTTTCTCCAACAAAACACCAACTGAACAACCGATGCACAACTAACAACATCAACTATAAAATTGATTAACTATCGAAAACGATATCACAAGTAATCATGTACGAATTTATAACAAGTTTGAAATGTAGAAACAACCTTCAGATTAAGTGGATCAACTAATAACTGTACCTCTAAATCAAATAACATATACCATCACGTTCACATCTCATGAACCACATGTGATTGCTAGTAGTATATCTTTTAATAACATATAACCTCTAAATTGCAAATAACATATACACATGTTCAGCGTTCACATCTCATGAAACACATGTGATTGCTAGTTTATCGATGACTTCATAATTTCTAATTTATGGCAATGACCATATTATGTAACATCTAAGTATACAATATTACTTAATTTTGCTATGAGTAACATATGGACTATAATTCTTTAAATAAATTTTGATAAATTTAAACATATTATAATTACACATATTAAGTAGTATAGATAACTATTGGTTCATGCTTAATAACATATAATTGCTCAATTATGGTTAATTAATAATATGATTCCAGTATGAAAGCTTGTGTCCCAAATGATTACGACAAACTAGGCCATAGCTTAGGAAGAACTATCAAATTACAACTATAAAAATATCAATATTATTAGTAATTAAAAACATGCATCATAATTTTTACTTAGAAATTGAAAACTACTTCGTAAATGATCATTAAAAAATAGATGTTATCTACAAATTTGCCAGTGTCCAACATCCCAACCAAATTTCTGATCTATCTTCATTGTTAGCAGCAATTCAAGTGGGTGAGATCTAAATGGCCATAGCCAAACCGCAGGGAATTTTATCCGACAAAAGTTAGTACATTAAATTGGGGGCGGGAGGCTACTACTTTCAAGATGCAAAGCTTGGAAATTACATAATATATATCCCCAATCAAGATGACGAATAATGGTACACCGGAGGTGAGCGCCAACCTTTAAAGTCGAGCCTTGGGGGAAAGATTTTCTGTCATTCCAGCAAGCTATGCGGGGACTGAAGAGCATGGCTCAATTCGCTGAGCAACGGCTATTTAATCAATGATGATTATGCTGTAAACGATCCAAGATACGGAGCTGGAGATTCGATATCTATCAGATAAATGTATTTAAGAGATTTGTACTGCGTATATCTAAGGCAGGTTCAACCAGCAATAGCTGGGCTTTTCACCAAAATGTTAGTATTTCACTCCATAGTTGTATATAATTATCTATTGTGTGGGCATTAAAATTGGAGCAACTACTTCTGTTTCCATTCATGCTTCTTGTAAGGAATTGTCATGAGTTGGGCCTGCTTGCACATATTCACTCAGTTTAATTCTTAGCTGTATTTTGTAGAAATCAATGACACATTACACCAATCGTGATTGTCATTTCGTATTTTGAAATTTCACGTCAATTATAGAAGAATAGGCGACTATTGTCTTTTTAGTTTTTTACATATGGTAGTTGTACCTGCATCAAAATCTTGCATGGGTTGTATTCATAACCAATACTCAAGTTGGCAATTTTATTTTTATCATGTTTGTTGACAACATGCTAAGCCCCTTTCTTTATGATGCCTCATGTGTGGATCACTATTTACTTGAAGTATTTCCTGTGAAACGGTTCGCTTACAGCTGTCTCTTGTATGTGATGCAATGGTGCAAGTATGTTCAAAGTTCCAACAGTCGGGCCTACCTTTCACCTGCAGTGTTCAGCTGGGGCTCATATAGCCCCCAAGGGTTATCTCACTACCATGCTATTTACGGGTGTAGTCAAGCCTAGCCAAAGGGCACTGGGCTATCAATCAACTTGGTGGGCATGTTAATCCTCAAGGTAATTTACTAATGCCTTTTTTTTGTAACGGTTCATTACATTAAGTTTGTGTAATTTTTTATTTCCATTATTTTGTAAGCAATATAAGTGTCATGCGCCAAATTTTAAAATATCAATCGGCAATCTATTCATGTAAATTTGTTTTTTAATATCATAGTCAATACACACATTTCAACAATACTATTATACACAAGGCAACTCATTAGGCCTTCCGACAAGTGCAAGTTGCGACTTGAGATGATTTTGTGCACAACCTTTTGCAATGAGAAGGACCAAGAGAGAGGATAGTAAGCACACTACTCTAGAAGGTTGTGGCGTTGGACAACCAAGTCTACTTTAAGACGCTTTGAGGATAAACTCTAATGGGCAGAGAATCAATGAACATTGGAGACTTTTATCTTCACACGAATGAGGAACAATAAGCCCTATGGCTTCAATATGTTAGGTGTGGATGGGTGGGAACCATGGAATTGTAGGTTGTAAATTACATATCATGTCCCTAATAATATGTAAAGAATTGAATTACTTTTGACGTCAATGAAGTGAAAACCTTACACTCCCTTGCTTCATGTGGCTGTGAAACTAGTAATCATATGTGACAATGATCGATGGATTTCATCCAAGGGGATGCATCCCCCCACCTTAGTGTCTAAATGGAATTACGTTAGTGGATATACATCTCACTTAAAAAACACACATATAGAGGTCTACATGCGCTCAAAATGGTTGTGAGCAGGGATCACAATGTCCATTCATTTAAAGTGTTGCAAAAATGCCACACTGGAACAATCCTACAAAACAAAACATTTACAGCCAATTGTGAAGGAGGAAAAGGGTAACAATGATTTCTTGATCAATAAATATGCAGGGAAGGCAGATAACTTGTGTGTTCCATCTTGACTTATCTTGGGGGAGAAGCCCATCCCAAGTGGATCGAAAAACTCCAAGCAATCAACCAACTTTAATGTCAAGAAGTTAGATAATGAAATGTTTCAGACAAAATGCGAGTGCTCGGATTGTATGGAATTAGGTAACACAAAAGTGTAAAAGTGTTCAGCTTGCACATATGCAGGGATTCACTTTAGATGACAGGTATATGTCCTTCAGCCATTGACATCCAAGGGTAGCAAGATATTGCATACGCGTCGCTGTGCATACAAAGACGATGTTTTAGGGTTAAGGAAGTAGGACTGTGGGCACAGACTCTACCAAGGAAAGAAAATATTATAATAACTGATTTAACAGCAATATAGCCTATTTGTTTTAATCTAATACTAAGTAAATAAAAATGTGAAACCCTAAAGTGCAAGAAGGGTTAGAAAGAGCTTAGCTGATTCGATGAGCTTGTTGGACTGTGTCGCAGAGATGGTTGGAGAAACATGAGGAGGAAATGACTATGTCGAGGCCCAGAAAAGTGTAGATATGAGCAATTTGAGTGGACTGGGGTGCCTGGGAGAGGATCAGGGTGCCTGTGGGCACCCTAGTCTGAGTTATGGGTGCCTGGTCTATGAAAAATAGCCTAAAACCCTCCTTAAGGTGTCATTAGAGGTTCACCTCATATGTTCTCTCTTTGTCTACACCAACTTCATTGAACTATGTGCCAGATGTCACTGCAATATCTGCAATAAGGAATCACCTGCAAAACCTCAAGACAAGCATCAAATCCCTAAAAAATAAAGATGCATATGAAGGGGTTAGACTGTCCTCAGCTACCACAATGGTGGACTTACTAACTGAGTGTTGCACTACATCTCAGACCCGATGTAGTTCTATGTGTGTGTGTGTGTAATCATGCCCTAGGTGCTCTTGTGCCAGTCACACTTTGTGAAAGTAGCAAGCAATAACTATGTGTAGAAATGTAATAAAATGGTGGATGGAATAGAATAAACTTCCCTCCTATGATGTGTGATGCAGATGAACCAACCTTGTCCCTTGTGATGGAGCTAGATGGATGCAAATGAGCTCTAGATGCCTTAGATGGATGCAACCTTAGGTGATGATAGTAGTGCGTAGTTCTTGGTCCCTCATTATGGTCTCATAACTTTATATTTATATGGTTCTCTTGTTCTAATTTTGTAATTAACCCCGAAAAGGACGACCACTAAAAATATAGAATGCTCAAATGGCTAGAAAGTGCCCAAAAGATGGAAGTAAAGTGGGAAAAGGATCAGGGCACCCCGACTAGGACCAGGGTGCCTATGGGCACCCCAGTACTGGCCTGGGCACCCCAGTCAAGGCTAAAATGACATGAAATGAAAAAATAGACTAGGCATGTATGTGTGAGAGGTCGGCAGTGACGATAGAAAAGTAAAGTAAAATGGCCAAAAGATGGGGGTTAATTAGTACTTTCTTCACTCAAAAACCATATGAATAGTAGTATGAGACCGAGACTAAATAATACCCAAAGTGTGTGATTTAGTGTCTACATTTTCCCCCACTTTATGTTGGTGAGTGGAACGCTCGGTAACATAAAGTAGATAGAGATGTGTACCTGATGTCCATGTAGAGTGATGTAGGAAACATGCCGAAGGACTAGACAAAGCGTGGAGTGACAAAAAGATGATGGAGTGTGGAAACTAAAGATGCAAAAGAGAAAAAAGTGATGAGAGTGAACCTAGGGTGGAAACGCGTGTGTAGTTTCCGATGTGTGTGATGTACCTGCATGTTAGTATGAGGTGTGTGCTGCCACAAAATGTTGTTGTTGATGTCATTGTTGTTGTTGTTGTTGTTGATTGCTTGCTTCTCATACGGTCAGACCTACAAGGAGAAGATGATCAAGTAGTCAAATATGCATGTATATATGTCAAAAATGCATGTAAAGATGCATGTATATAGTAAAAAACATGTAATGGAAATGAAAATGTAAAAGGAACATGTGCACCTGATCCGTGATGAGAGAAAGAGTGTAGAAAGGATATCTTGTACTGTGAGTTTTTTGGGTGATCTCATGCCACCCTGGCTGAAGAAGTGTAGGGAGAAAGTTGCATTATTCTCCAACCTGTAACTGCTTCCCTGAAGTATGTGTGAAGAGATCTTTGTATTCCTAGTTTTTTGGGTGATCTGATGCCACTGGCTGAAGTAGTGTAGAGAGGAAATCCGTTGTATCCTCTAACCTGTAACTACTCCCTAGAATGCTAAGGACAACCATGTCCTATAAAATCTGTTGTGTATGGGGTTCATAGACTGGTCTGAACCCACTCATTGTATAACCCACAATGCCAAGGGTGGAAACTAAACTGAACTGAACTGGTGTAGAAGTGTTGTGTAGTATGTAAAACCCCAAATGATGCCCCCCTCTTTGGGGGCACATGCGACGTCACTGATAGGAGAATGTGGCCCCAAAAGAGGACCAACCACATAAACTGTGCCCTATAGGGGGAAGGGAATGCACTTGGTAGAAACCAAGGCGCACACAAACAAGTGGCTAGAAAACAAGTGTTAGTATGAACAAGCATGCATGTAGAAGACAAGTGTAAACTATGCAAACAATGTGTAAGCTAAAATGCAAGTAAACATGCAAGAAGACAATCATAGACCACCAAAGTAGGTTGCAAACATGGGACATCACTCATGATGTCACAAGACACTCAAGGCCATAATGTTGCATACAACAAACAAGTGTGCACACCAAACAAAGGGCAAGGCCTGCATACAATAGCAAACAAAAACAAACAAAGTAAAAACAACAGATAGCCATGGAAGCAAGTAATCCTGCAAAACAAATGTTGCACATGAAGCACCTGTTAGCATGTTAGAAAGATAACCAGTATGTCAAGAGCATGTATAACCAAGTAATGTAAAGTGCGAAGTACAAAATGAAACAATAACACCTGAAGAGATGAATGTGGATGCCGCCAATGATCATTGTAGGAGTGGTAGAAGGTGAGCATCTATGTTGCATGTAAGATACTTGTATTTGCGATCACAACTAGCAAAATACGTGAACACACATGTGTGTATGGTATAGATAAATGACATACAAGATATCTAACTAACATGTGTAATAAAGTGACCATGAACAAGAAAATGCAAGCAAGAGTAAAAGCAACCAAGATATGCAATATGTTGTGGATGGATGGAATGGAATGCAAGATGGATGATAGGAGCCATGTGCCCCTGAGTGAATGGAGTTGTATGCAGTGAGGTTCATTTGGTTTTCCCCCTCAGTAGTCAAGAATGAACCGTAAATGAGAGTGTGTCATCGGGAAATGGTCAAAGTGTGTGTTGTGTCTAATGCACTGTGATGAATGTGTATGTGTATTGATGATATGTGACCTAGAAATGATATGTGTGTGACCCTTATAGCTGAAGTGTATATCACGACAAGATGATCAAAAGAGTGATGATGTAGCCTAAAGCGTATATCACTACAAGATGAATATAGGGAGTGGTGATGTAGCCTAAAGTGTATACCACTACAAGATGAAGGAATAGGTGACCATTTATCCTATAGCGTATGTCACTAACCTAGTAATGTCACATGATAGAAGGTTGAATGATGAATGTGTAAGTATGATAAGGTCCATTTGATTTGTAAACCCTCGGCAGTTGAGTATGGACCGAGGAACTAAAGTGCATCATAGGGTAGTGAGTGCAATGCATAGAAGACAATGTAGTATGTGTGATGAGAATAGATGACCATGTGATGTGTAGAATGTGTATGTACTATGATGTATAAGATGCAAATGCAAGATGTGTAGATAGACTAATAATGTGAGTATGTGCATGATGAATAATGATGTATGTAGTAGGAATGAGTAGTATGTAATGTAGACAATAGCAGTGTGATACATGTATGATGAAGACTAGCATGTAGTATGATGACATGAAGATGTGTAAATGTCAAAATGATGTAGACTAAATGCCAAATGTATAATGAATGATGTAAGATGTGTGATGTGAACAATGTATGAATAGAACAATGTGTAGTACCTATTGTAAGTGTGTGGGGTTCATGTGTAGTATGCCCTCAACAGTCAAGTGTGAACCGAAGCACAAGAGTGTGTCATCGGGTAATGATGATGCTAAAACATGTGATGAGTATGTCTATGTAAGGAGATTGATGTATGATAATGCAAAGATGAGAGATGTGATAATACTAATATGGTGGGGGATGTGTTAAATGTGATGCCCCTAAGCATGTGGTGGTGAATATAGTCATGTGACATTGTCTAGAAGATCATCACTATCGAGATCAAAGCCTACTGGAGCAGCATTGGAAACTTGATAAGCAATAGATTGTGGTGGATCATATAAAGAACCATTACGACATAATGTGTAGAAAGTCATGGCATACTCTTCATCAGTGAAGGGTAATTGGTGGACAAAACATGTGCATACCAATGAGAAATATTTGCAGCATAAGTTGAAGATGAGTCATTACCTATGAGAGATACTGCCAAATGGCATAGGAAATGTGAGAGAAGTGTGGTTTATATCTAAGGTAAGCCAATATAGTCAAGCCAAGAATTCCCAAGTGTTAGTGGAGAAGTGTGAGAAGCACGAGCAACAAATATCATCAAATGAAATACACAAAGGTATAAGTAGTGTAATGTGACAATAGCCATGATAAAGATGATGTGGTGAATGAATCGGTGGTAGATTTGTCATTAAGTGTAAACCGAGTTGAGTTAACCCCTCAATTGTGTAAATAGTATAACTGAGTTGAATATGATCAATTGGGATGTTATGCCAAAAAGGAGTTATTGATGAGAAGTGTGCATGTGAAAGGAGGTGACAAAGATGTAGATGTCACAATAGAAGATGAAACCATCTCAACAATGTTAACATATCCTTGATAAAGTATCATAGCATTGGTAGAAGGAGGGGTCTTGAACTTATATTCACACGGGCCATTGGCTACAAATGTGTCTTCGAGGTAAGAATCATCTACATCAAGGTGTGAAATTTAGTTGGCCTAATGCTTCATCAGTGAGTTTTATAGTGTCGACTTCATCATCAGAGTCCTCAAAATCATCGGATGTTAGGATCCTCATGTTGTGTAGCATTATCAAGTATATTAGTAGGTGATGTAAAAGGCGGAGAAATAGAAGGTGTCTCGATAGGTTGAGAAGAAATGTAGATAGCAGTTGATATGTAGGTGTTTAATAATAGTGTGAGATAGTGTAGAGTAAGCGGTAGATAGATTTGGAACACAACTGACCAATGTCATATGTGTCAATTTACTATATGGAATATGTTGCGAAAGTGAAATGGGCATAGCAGTAATAGGGTCTATGTGACAATATTTGAATGGCTCTAGATCTGCGGTAATAGTATGTTCATAGCCATCATGCAAAAATTTCACACATTGGTGAATAGTGGATGGAATTGTTTGCATTGCGTGAATCCAAGGTCTACCTAACAAGAGATTGAATTGAAATGAGGCATCTATAACATAGAAATCAGTGAGAACAATCTTAGGCCCAACCCTGATATGTAAGGAAATAGTTCCTAAGCATGTACCGTGGTACATTCATAGCCTCAATGATAGTTGGAATTCCTAGAACAAGAGTATCACTTAATACCCAACTTACTTGAGAAGAGAATAAGCACATAAGTTGATGGCTGGTCCATTATCAATAAGTACTCATTTGATAAAAGTGGTGCTGACAATGGCAGTAATGAGAAAATTGCACATGGATTTTCTTTTAGCAAAAGGTGATAGATCCTCGTCAGTGAAAGATATGGCATGTGGTAAAATTGAAGAAACTGTATGAGATGTGAAAGGCCACCACAGAAGTTCATTGCTTTCAATATGAATATCACAAAGGGTTAACTTCTAGTGTGTTACGATAGTTTGGTGTAATTACAACAATTCGTAGAGAGAAATCTTAGTGGGCGTATTTTTAAGTTACTAAATGATGTCATAACCCTTAGAAACAATAGGAGGATCTGCCTAAGTAATGGGTGGAGGGATAGAAGTGTTTGGAGATGTAGGAGAATTAAACAAGTACGACGAGTATTGAATGTACATTAATAGATGGATCAGCCATAGGCATAACAAAGTAGGGAGGATGTTGAGTACGCACACACATAAATCAGTAGCAATAGTAACTATATCGGAAACCTTAGTAGGCTCAAAATTAGGATAAAATGATTGAGTCATGACTTGATAAGGTGAAGACATGATCAGAAGAAGGGTTTGGATACGTCGGGTTCACCAAAATGATTAACTAAAATGCCAAATTTTAAGAGTTTAATCTAAAAGTACAACCCATGTAAATAAGAGCTAAACTAAATAAGGAAAGTGACCCAAGCAACTAAGTAAATAAAAATGTAAAACCCTAAAGTGCAAGCAGGGTTAGATAAAGCTTAGTTGATTCGATGAGCTTTTTGAACTGTGTCACAGAGTGTTGGTAATACAGGACAACGGAATAGTGCTATGATTTAATAACAAACAAAATCATGCACACATGATCTAAACAATTCCCCACAAAATCTACAGCAGTGGAAGTATAAACTAGAATAATCCAAATCACACAAAAAGTACACACACATAACAAGCATGTACCGTGGTTCACCCAATGTGGGCTACGTCCACCAAAGATAGAGATCTCATATATATATAATATAACAAGAGATTACAATCCAAATCTTCTACACAAGAGTACATGTATCTCTATAAGAGTATCTCTTCCTCCCAGATCTCTAACCAGAAATGCCTGAGTACACTAAACCGTGCCTCCATACCACCACTTGTTTCTTCTCCAAGATCTCTAACTGGATCTGCCTAAGTGCACTACAACCGTGCCTCTCAACATAACCAGATCTCACATACCTGAAGCTACCCTGCATCTGCCACTGTGCAGCCAAGCTCTCACTGTATTGTGAATCTGCAAACAAGACCTCTACAATATCTAGATCTACATGGATCAACAATATAATATGATCTCATGGATCTACAATACAAGACTAGATCTACATAGATCTATAATACAAGATCTCACCAACATGTGGATCTACAAGAAGAAACCCTATGTGCTTTGCATACTATGCAAGCCATTACAATGAGACAATAAATATACAAAGAAAATACAGTAGAAGATGTTACCCTCTTCTCACCATTCAGATGTACCTACTATTTCCTTCTGTCCATCTCCTCTCCATGGAGACTTTGTCTTCATGTAACATGTTCTTTCTTTTTCTTCTTCTTCTTCGTCTTCATTCTCTCAATCTAGGAGAATCGAGGATCTAATGCAATCCCTCTCTTAACTCTCTTACTAAACCCTAACTTTCATGCTTATATATAAATATATAAACTTAGGGCACCTTAGCTATGCAATTACATCCAATAGATTTTCTTTAAAACAAAATCTATATTTAAAGCCCGTGACTTAAAAATAAAACACATCACATAGGTAACCGGCGCTGGTTAGACCTAACCGTGGCCGGTTCCCACTTGCTCTGACCGATGTTTGTCATGTCTGACCAATGACGGGTCTTGGGTGACCATGCCGGTTCCCCCTTGACCGATGATGGTTGTTGTATTACCAGTCACTTTCCATTGCATGCTAACTGTGAAGCAATCTAGCTCCACAACCTAACAATCTCCCACTTGGAGATAAATTTCTGAACCTCTGTACCTGTACCTGTACTTGTACCTGAACCTATACCTATACATCACTATCCTCAACACACCATGAAGACCATCTATTCTTTCCTTCAACAATTCTCTCAAAGAAAAAATAAAACAAGAAGCAGAGCCTCGTCCACATATTGTTAGCTCCACAACCTAACAATCTCCCACTTGGAGATAAATTGTTGAGAACTATCCTTGATTATAAGAAGCAGAGCCTCATCCACATATTTTGCTTGACATATAGTTATAAGTTTTTTGCATTTGCATTTAGGTTTGGTAGGGTTGTTGATAAAAATATACTATTGATGATGTTGTTGAGTTGTTTCTATTTTTAACATCACACCATGGCCTCAACTTGAAAATTTGAGTCAAAGTGTTGTTCAGCTGCCAAGAACCTGTCTTATTCATTGTGTGGTGGTGAATTAGTGTCCAGCTGCTGAGATATCTAGGTCAACTTCTCACTTGGAATCTGATACCATGATTCACTATCAATCATCATTTTGGTTTCTGTTTCTAACTAGTTATTAATTGGCATTTCACAGAAATGTAATAAATTTTGCGCCAAATATTCCTCATCTAGGACCAGTTGTCAATGCTTCGTGAGGATACTCATGTCTACTGTAAGTTGCAATTATGATGTTCCATGAGAAGAGGTCTAGTTCAGTCATTTGGACAAATAGATGGTGAGCCTCCACTAAACATACGCACTTGACATACATGCGTATAAGCTGGTTATTTTGTAGTAGTATGTGTGTGAAAACTTAAATTCCGTACGATTGATGTGGGAGTGAATTTTCTTACCCTGTGAAAGGGATTTCTTGGAAAGTAAGTATAAGAATCTGCAGGGGGATTGTGTGTATTTAGTAGAATGTGTATCGCCTCTTTCAACCGACATTCTCTACATGATGCTATTTGGATGGCATTGGAAATGAAGGGTTTTATTGCCTCAAGTTAGCTTTATGCACGTCCAAAAGAGAAGAGCTCAATAATGAAGAAGAGAGTGACTTCATTGAAAACTAAAAATAGACCAGAAAAACTTATAAAGTTCTGTATTGATTTTTCAATTTTTGACTTTAAAAACAAAAATCTTAAAAAGTAGTGTTTTCATTTTTAGTTTTTGACTCCATCATAGTATTATCAATTTGTCAATAGTGGTTTGTGGTTGTATTGTTTATTTTAAATTTCTATGCATATCATGTGGTTAATTTTGTTTATTTTGTAAGAATTTAATACTTCAAATATTATATATATTTTTGTATGCCCATACCTTAATGTACTTTCAAAAATGTTGTTTTGTCTTATTCAATACTTGTATAGGATATATCTGAGAATGAAATTGAAAATATAGAATAATCTTAATGGAGGAGTCCCTCCTTTTGAATTTGTAGATACATTTAGTTTTATTAACTTCCTATTTCATTTTTTTGCAGGATATTTGTGATTCTCTTTCTTTGGCGTTAAAGAAAAGAGTGTTGTCTCTAGACAAACTTCAGGTGGGATTCAACACTCATTGAAGTATTTATTCAATTATTCTGTTTATTACATGTTATAGACTAAAAAATTATAGCAGAGAGTTTTCATGTTATTTGGTTTGGATTGTTCCATTTATAATTGTAGTTGGCTTCAATCCTTTTTCCGAAGTGACATGTGGGAGCACGTGTCTTCGTCAATGACGAGATTCGTTGTGTTGAGGGGCTCGTTCCCCAACGATGCCATTTTGAAGCGTCCCATGTTAGACGTTAGACTGATCAGTGACAAGGCTTTTAAAGTTTCTCGTCATACCTAAGAACATATTGGTGGACTAACATACTTTTTTCCCTCTCTAGTTTAATATGATGCAAACTAGAAACACAATTCCCCTCCCCACAATGGGATTAACATTAACTACGCCTCGCTTACAGAGGGAGGAAGAGTTTAAGTGTATTCAATGTGTTGTTAATGTGTTGTTAATCTTGATTTGGGACATCCACAAATCTCGGGTGGACCCGAACTATTGCTTGTGTCGGTCACTTTTTCCATTTATCACCTTTATGGTTCTTGTTATAGCTCCAATCTCGAGCAACTTGAATAAGTGGTAGGTGCTCCATGGTTGTAGGATGAACTTTATATGCATCCAAGAAAGTGGTTGTTTGTTGTGCATCGATGTCACTTTTGACGACACGTCTCAGAATCTTTTTGCCAACATTTAATGATACAAATAGATGGCTGCACATAACAAGTGGCATTTTTTGCAACATATGGCATGTTTCTTGTGCGCTTATGTCATTTTCAACAACACTTTCAACATTCAACATCTTTGCATCCACAATCCACGCAACTCTACGTATTCCAATCAAAGAACTGAAACCCCTTGAAGGTAGTGCATTATCATATTTTCAAGAGACGCTTAAACATATAGAATATATTCTTATTGATGAAATTATTTTCATTGGCCAAAAGTTACTAATAAAAATTGACAGTAAGCTCCGCGAAGCTTTCCCACACTCAAGAACATCTGAATTTGGGAACAGATCACTCATCCTCCTCGGTGACCTCGGCCAATTACCACCAGTTTTGGACAGTCCTCTTTATGTAAGTAATTCCTACGGAGCAACCCTTTGGAAGGGATTTCATTCTTCCATTACATTGCAAACAATATTTCAGAAACACGGAACAACCAATGCACAGGTTTCATTCCGGAATTAACTGCTCCACATGCGAGATTCAACCCCTCTAATTGAGGATTGGAAACTCTTAATGTCTCGCACAGACACACACCTAACTCAACAAGAGCTCAAAAAATTTAAGGACACACTACATTTGTTTGCAAAAAACGATCTGGCGGACTCCCACAACCTACAGATGTTGAAGGCATTGAACGTTCTGATCGCCCAATCCATTGCTAAAAGTAACATGTGGACTAGACCAAGAAATCTTGATGATGATCAGTTAGAACACAAAGTTATGTTGTGCAAACAACAAAAAATCATGCTTATTGCAAATCTATGGGTTGATGCAGGCCTCGTGAATGGTGCCACAAGAACAATCACCGACATTGTCTATGACGCATCAATGCAACCACCAACATTACCTTTATTTGTTGTCAAATTTGATAGATACAATGCCCATGTTGGGATCCCTCCAACCCGTTAAATATTCTCATACCCCATATTTCGAGAGGGAATCAAAGATGATTACCGATTAAAATGGCCTGGGGATTAACTATCCACAAGTCGCAGGGACTTGCTTTGCACAGAGAAACCGTCGACATTGGAACCACTGAAAGGCAGGGTTTGACTTTCACAGCTTTCTCTAGAGTTCCCTCACTTGCAAATCTGTGTATTTCACCTGCTTTTTCATTCGAGAGATACTCAAATATGGTGCAAGTACCAACACTTGGAGCAAGAAGAAAGGAGGAAGCAAGACTACTATCACTCAACCCATCGTAAAAACTACCCTATGCTTTGATAGCACCTCCACTACTACTATACTCAACACTTCTTGTATCCAAAGCGGCACTATTGTTCAAGGGGTATCAAATATAATCATGTTTATTGAAACTAAAATTTTCCACTAAAGGCTACCATGCATGATATAAAAATTGCAAATGTAAACATGTCTTATTATGTGCACGCAGATCTACATTTATTTGATGTTGTGAAATATGATTTGCAACTTTAAATGTACGAATTTGTAATAGAATTAAATGTACACATACACCATTTCAATGCAATGTTTCATCTATATTCCTACACTACCACTATCTATCACACACATTATCAACTATACAATAAATGTTTTTCCAACAAAACACCAACCAAACAACCGATGCACAACTAACACAATAAATCCGAATTAAATACATACAACATCAACTATAAAATAAATTAACTATCGAAAACAGTATCAAATGTATTCATGTACAAAGTTTTAACAAATTTAAAATGTAGAAACAACCTTAAAATTAAGTGGCTCATCTATATTTCTACACTTACAAAAACAAACACACCCCTTAGCAACATCAACTACAAAAGTAATAATTGTACCTCTAAATCAAATAACATATACCATTTGGCGTTCACATTGTATGAAACACATGCGATTGCTAGTTTTAATATGTCAGTACTTTTCAACGTTTCATTTATGAAGAGTGTATCTTAGTGACATCAAATTCTTAAAGAGTGAGTGAGCATTACAAGGACCATGTGCAACTGATCTCGTATTTGTGTAGTTGTTTGAACGGTATTTGGAGATAACTACCATATTCGTATACTAGCTGTATGGATCAGAGTATATGAGCTTTGTAGATTATGGTTTTGAATGAGAGTATATGGTTTTGGTCACTTTGAAATTTATTGATCTTATTTTTCTTGCTTCTTAGACTTGTCTTGTTAGATTTGCACAATTCAATATTTTTCTAAAAATCCAGTCTAGACCATTAAATCCACATCAAAATATGTATTTCATATATTTAATGTGATGAATTAATGAAATCAAGCTCCCAGGTTTCTGGCCTTTTCTTGAGCTGTATTTACAACATGTCGTTGCCCATCGCCGCCATTGTTCTTGTAAAATCCGTGCATATGCGGATCAATCTCTGTAGATAATTCCGTCCACATAACAAATTCTCCGCTCAAAAACATTAGGATATTCGTGTCACTTGTCCCCACGCAGTCATTCTGGGGGTTTCAGTTTGCCTTAAATCTACGGGAGAAAAAACCAGTGCCCCGTAAAAAAAATGTATTTTCCCCTATATAAATTGAAGTGCAGAGCTTAAATACTTTATGGGTGGAGGCGTTGGGTTTTGCTGTTGATGGTTGCCTGAAAAATATCAGGTCGCATTTTGTTTTGACTTGCCGACAGAAATTTTCCCGCACAGATGCTATCAGACAACATCGTTGCAAAAATTGTCGCTTGTTTTGTGTAGTCGTTCCTTTGTTTCCTTAAATGTAAGGAAAAAAATATTTCGAAAGATTGACGAATGTGAGTTGCATTTGGAGGATACAAAAATCTTCATTGATTTTTATAAGACAAGACCCCCCCAGTATGGAAAGTTTGTCTCTCATTCAAACAACCCGAGGTTGGACTTACAAATAATAAATGTAAACTACTTGGCATATATTTTATATTTCTTGGTGTAAAATTCTAATCCCCTTCCCCCTCCTTCCCTTCTGCCAATCTCCATCTTTCCATTCACATATTATCTGTTCCCCCCCTACACAAACCACTGAGCCCTTTCCGCGTTCACATTGCACTGATCACATGTGATTGCTAGTTTATACACAAGTCCAACTGGGGTGGCATCAAAAACAAGTCTCCCATATTTATGCCGAAGGTGTTTTATCAAATGAGAATAAGGAAGTGGTCCCATGAGATGAGGGTTCCTATTATTTCTTAGCATGAGAGTAGGGTTCCTATTATTTCTTATAGAGTAATTTTAGGAGTATTTTAAACATGAGTGGTCCCATGGTATAAAATGGTTTTGAGATTATGCTCCAATTTTTCACGAGATATATGTAAAACTACTATATTTTAATTTAAATAAAAAAATGAAACAAATTTGGTTAATTGAGTAATTTCCATTTGGCAATATATCTTGCTAAAATATAGAAACAAGTGTGGGAAACTTCCGGCCCCTCCTTTTTATCATCCACTTAAACTCGACTCCTAAAAAAAATCTCCTCCTTATTTTAAGGAAAAGATTCTAAATTTTCTTATTTACTTAAATTTTAATAGTTACCATATTCGGGCGAATTCGGTCCATATTCGGTTCGGACCGAATTTTTTTGCAAAACCGAACTTGTTCGGTATGTTCGCTGCGGCCTTTCTTTAAAAAACGGTTTATAAAATAAATAAATAAAAACGATTTATTGCTCAACCCTAAACCGAAGCGTTGAAAAGTAAAAGGGAAAAACGTTGAAAGAGACATTAAAACCCGCGATTTGAGAGGCGCGATTTGAGAGAAATTTGAGAGGTAAAAACGTTGAAAGAACCCCAACAGCGGGACGTGAAAAAAACTACTCCTGCAGCCAGACGTGAGAGGAAAACTACCTTGCGGGCTGTTACCAGTCTGCCATTGCGAGTTGTTTTGCAGTCTGCCATTGCTTTGGTTGCTCGAACCAGTCGCCACTGCCGCGCCAGCCTGCCAGGTATGTTTCAATATGCAATGCATTGTTTTAATTTTTAGGTTTAACTTTATTTTAGTATGGTTTAGCAATAAAACTTAGTTTTGTTTTATTTTAGGTTTCCATTTAAGTTTTTAACTATGTTTTAGTTAGTTTTAGATTTAATTTAATAATTAAATTTCCTACAAATTGGTAATAGTAAAGTGTAAACTACGATTTAAGTTCTTAGTTATTAAATCATTTAACATTTCTTTGTATTTATTTTGGGATCATTTAGTTTTATTATTATTTTAATTTTAATTTTAAAATGATACTTAATAAGTATTTAATATTTATTGTAATTCATATAATAGGTTTTTTATGATTTAAGTTGTGAATTATATACTAGGTTTTATTTTTTTCAGAATGAATATTATAAATTATTGTTTATTTATTTGTTTGTATGTAAAAAATATTAAGTAAACCGTAATATTTATTTATTAATTAAACTATAATTGTTATTTATTAATTTGTTAGTAAGTAAAAAAAATGTAAAATGTTGTCCTAATATTTGAATTTTGCAGGTTCAAAGGGTAATTGCAAGGTAAAGGGAAAGACAAGTGTATCAAGATGTCTAGCAGCAATCGTTCCTTGGAGATGAAATACATCGTCCAAAGAGATGATGATAAACTACATATGAGATGCACCTTGTGCAATGGGAATATTACAGGCAGTATAACTAGAGTTCGGTATCATTACTTGGGAGGATCTAAAGATGTCAAGCAGTGTCCAATAGCAAATGTGAATTCAGAGGAAGCTGAATACAAAGATTTCATACATCGAGTTCAAGCTAAATTTAATGTGAGTCGTGTTGGATCATTAGCTTCAGAAGCAAAGAAAGCTAAAATCCAACACTCTATCTCACAAATGGGCTCCTTCAACAGTTCAAATCGCTCTCCATCACCATTTTCAGAAGGAAGTGGAAGTGCAAGCAAAGTGGAAAAGTCACAAGGTTCATTGAAGTCCATGTGGAGGCCACAACACAAACATGAGGTAGACAGGTTGGCAGCTAGATTGTTTTATGCAGAGGCCATCCCTTTCAATGTAATTCGTTCCCCACATTTCAAGTCTTTCATAGATGCAGCAATTGAGTTTGGGAAGGGTTACACATTGCCTTGTTATGAAAGACTAAGAACTAGTCTTCTTGAGGAGGAGGTGTCATCCATATCCAGTGAGCTAGATGAAATGAAAAAAAGTTGGAAAAGAACAGGTTGCACAATAGTAAGTGATGGATGGTCAGATTCAAGGCGAAGGCCACTCCTAAATCTTTTGGCAATATCTCCTCAAGGTGCAATGTTTATAAAATCTATTGATACAAGTAATGAGCAAAAAACTTCTCTTTTCATTTCCAAATGCATTGAATCAGCCATTTTGGAGATAGGAGAAGATAATGTTGTTCAAGTTATTACGGATAATGCAGCCAATTGCAAAGGAGCGGGAGAGATACTCATGGATACATTTCCTCATATCTTTTGGACACCTTGTGCAGCCCATGTGTTGGATCTTTTGCTTGAAGATCTATCAAAAATAGAATGGGTAAGTAATATTGTGATTGAAGGAAAACAAATCTCTAAGTTTATCCTCAATCACCGGTTGACATTGAACTTGTATCGTTCTTTTGCAAAACGTGAGCTTCTTTCCCCTGCCGAAACAAGATTTGCCACCAACTTCATTACTTTGCAAAGGGAGGTAGAGGAGAGGACAACATTAAGAAAAGTGGTGGTTACAGATGAATGGGTAGAGTCAAAGCTTTCCAAGGAAACCCATTCAAAAGAAATTGAAAAAATTATCTTAGGGGACACATTTTGGGATGGTGCTAAGAAGGTTGTAAATGTATTTGAGCCACTTGTTCGAATTTTGAGAATGGTTGATGGTAATCAGCCATGCATGGGTTTTGTATATGAGGGCATGGATAGAGCAAAGGAAGAAATCCAAAAGATACTAGCAGATGATGTTGAAGAAGTCAAGCGTATTTGGGAAATCGTGGACAAACGATGGTTCATGCTACACCGTCCTCTACATGCAGCAGCCTGTTATTTAGATCCTAAATTAGTAGAGGTGGATCATGATGCAGATGAGGAGATAAAGAGAGGTATACTTGCAACCATAGACAGGTTGATACATGATGAGGATGGGAAGGAAAAAGCAAGAGAACAACTTACTATTTTCAAGAACCAACTCAAAATGTTTGGTGAAAAGGAAGCAAGGGCAAGTAGGATGAAGTGGGAACCATCTAAATGGTGGCAGACTTATGGGTCTTCTACTCCACATTTGCAGAAGCTTGCCGTGCGAATTTTCAGCCAATGTTCTAGTGCTTCTGCTTGTGAAAGAAATTGGAGTACACATGATTTAATCCACACAAACAAGAGGAATCGATTAGGGGCTCAAAAACTCTCTGATCTTGTTTTTGTGCATAGCAATTTACGATTGCTTACTCACTCTCTTGCAAATGAAGATGACAACTCTCGCCTGGGAGAAGCATGTTTTGGAGATGAAGAAAATGTTGCTGATGATAACCCTACTGCTGCAGTATTAGATGAAGATGCTAGTGATACTTTTGATGTAGAAGCAGGATTTGATGTTGCAAATGTTTAAAATTGCATTTTAATTTTTGGTTAATGCTCAAAACTTTGAAGTTTGAGCAATGGATAATTCTCATCGCTATATATTATATCAATATGTATTAAAATTTTAACTATGAAGTCATGAAGTATGAACTTGTAAGTCTATGAATTTTCATTGATTTGTCATAAATATAACTTGTAAGTCTTAAGTTTAGTATGGATTTTGCTATTTATTTATATGTTTTGACTTTACTTTTAGCAATATTGATACTCAAAACAGTTTTATATTTTTTGAAAATTTATATTTTTTTGAACCATACCGAACCGAACCGAATTTTTGCAAAATTCCGAACTTCCGAACTTTTTTCCATGTCCGAACAACCCGAACTTTTCGAACATGGTAACTTTTTTGGCGACGTTCTAGATTCCCAAGAAGTTTTTTGTGATGGAGTAATTTCCTGAAACGGCCAGCGGTTAAATCTTTGAGATTGCGATGCACTGTTCGGTACTTTTCTTTAATAAGTATTAATATTTGGATTGTGGCTAAAAAAATGTATTGTGGGTTGTGGCAAACCTGTTATTGCGGGTGCAAAAAGTCTAATTTTTTGACATTGAAGCATGTCTGATGTTATCTTTATCCAGCCATTAATTGTTTTATAAACCAAATCATTCATGTGTCATCCATTGAAAGCAGCGATTATTATCTTGCATATGTGCCAAGTGAAATTAGTAAATTTTACATTGGTAGTGATGAACGGGGTGTAAGCTACTTTTATGTGAATGTCTCTTTCAGGTTAAAGATTGGCATATGTGATTGTGAAAAAATAGAATGTAGAGAAGAATGGGTGAACGCAACGTCAGACTCAAGAAAATATAAGAAAAAAAATTCATTCTAAAATGAATAATGGAAAATAATATTCTAACTTAGTAAGATATAATGAAGAAGCTAAGAATGATAGGGCCCTCATGGTGAGTTCAACTTTGTTGCTCTTAAGAATTATTTATGATATTCAAGATGGTAAAGAAGTGTGTGATAGGTGTAAAGTTGTGTGAGTTGTTAGGTTAGCGATACCTCATTATTTTAATATATAAGTTTAGAAAATGACCACAAGGCATCTTCTTTTTAATTTAAGATTTATTGATCTCTTCACGAATATTTTTGTTGGCTTCATGTTTAATAAAATTAACGAACATTAATAGAAAACTTGAAAGAATGGGGTCCTTCTATATCAATATCCAATCATTAGAGGGAGCCATAATTGTTGCATATCAACAAGAATTGCACCCTTATTTAGAAAGTTGCACATGAAGATTGGAGTGCCAAGTATGGATACTTATTTTGACCAAAGAATAATCTCCTATACATTAAATCTTATGTAATATAATGATAACATGAAAAATTATAGAAAAAGAACAAACATATCACAAACTCTACAAGTGTAAATGAGGAATTGTTCCTTTGACATGGAGATGAAAACTCTTTCTAGAAATTAACAATATTGACTTCCTCTTAAATTACTTTTTGTCTATTGTATCTAAGTTGTAAAAATGGGTGCCCCTTAACCAATACAAATTTCATGTTCAAGCTAAATTCTATTAGCTCTATTATTATGTTGTTCAGGAATTTTTCCAAATGAGAATACGAGGGACAAGGCTTGTGAAATATGACAAGGTGCAGAAATGTGACAGATGTAGTGAAGGTCAGTCCAAAAGAATCCTTACCCTCCACATTGCAGTTGTTTGGTATCTCCATGTAGCTTTCACACCAATGTTACTTGCATCACTAGACATTGTATTTATCCATGTGGAGAGTTTATACAATAAAATGACTCCAATGAACTCTTCAAGAATATAACACGTGTTGGGCCTTCATCGACATCTAATATTTGGAATTGAAAATACGTTGATCTATCCCACACAAACACAGGTGATGCCTGACATCTATGAAATGTCAATTTAATCTATTTCCAACGTTGGTTGGCATTATGTATTGGCTATAGATTTTCCCCACCATGTCAGCACTAATCACATAGTAATTTGCATTTTTGTATTTGATTTGAGCAGAAATCAATGCGGGGAAGATTTGATGATCCAATGCCATGTTATTCTACAGTGTCATCTGGTATTTAGATTTTCCATCTAAATTTTGAGGGCTCACAATTACATATATCACAAAGTGGGGTGATTCCCTCACACTGTAGTGCCCAACGTAAAACAAAAAACAAAATAATTAAAAATAAAAAATAAAAATGTCATAATTGCACAAGATGTTGGGTGACGTGTGATTGGTGGGGATGTGCGGGCAAAACGGTGGCCCACTTTGTCAGCATGTAGCAGGTGGAGAGCGACTCATCCTAAACACCTTTTCAGACCTATCAAGTTCCTTGCATAATAATATAGGCACTTTAGTAAGAGAGCCTGAGGTGTTAACCAAGGTGAAACCCAAGTTAGCATTGGAAATTTAGCAGTACTTGTTTAGCTGAAGCAAAGGAGAATGTGGCAAGGGAGCTGACCGAACAGTAGCTCTACTATTAGCCACCCTAAAATCAATTCCATTATGGGTTAAATCATCCTTCCACACAGAAAATTTGTAACCATATATATGCTCATTTTACCCTATAAAAATTGACGAATCTGGATTTGTTTCTATACCTGAAGCAATTTCATGTGCCTCTGATTTGAAAGGAAACTTCTGCTTGTCGTTATGCTCTTTGTTATATGAGGAGGAAGAATAAGTTTAAGGCTGAGGAGGTGCTTCATCTGGTGTAATGAAGAGTTGTATTGATTTGGCTTCTTTTGCTTCTGAGCACCTGTGATACGTGGTATGTGGCCTTTGTAGCCACCATTTATTTTCCTTTATTTTTTTGTTGTTACTTTTTTTATTTTGAGAATTTTTTGCTTGGGTTTAGATAGGGGAAGTTCCTTTTCTTGTTGTTCCATGTATGTCTCTACCAGATTTGTCTCTTGCACTCTGTGAAATCCTCTTCTTGTCCATTCTCCACTTAGTTTCTCACCGTGGAAGTAGGGCATGTAAATGTTTGAGACAACGCCTTGAAGAAATGCCTCTACCAGGTGTCATCTCATGGAATGTTACGAGTGAAAGTATAATCAAAGTAGAGTTGTTGAAGAGCCTTAGAAAATTTCAAAGTTATTCTTTTGTCAGGATTAATTCCAAACACCTAGCAAAACGTAGTCTCAGGGAGTTTGTTAATAGCTAGATTAACACAAAATGGTTGTGTTTATGAGGCTTAAGAAACTTCCAAGTAAAGGCTATGGTAGATGCCCAATTAAATCAATTTCATTTTCCTAGTGCCTCCCTGGTTGTGTCTGAATAAAGCGTTGGAGCAGCTGAAAGGACCATTTGTATGCTTTGGTGTCGGGTTTGAATGTTTGGGGGAAATGCTAAGTTTGTATTATATATCATCTTATGACTTCAATGACACTATGACCCGCTGTCATTTTTGTGGAGCTCATCATGCTTAATCTCGTGGTTTGTGCTTGGTGAATTTGGCAAGTGCTATGTTTGGTGGGAGATAATGTGTTGGGATGGCAAATGTGTATTTTGAGGTGAGTTGCATTGCTTGGAAATGGCGAAATAGTTGATCTTATGGAAAGTTTGTTGGTTTAATAAATCCCATCATGCTTAGTGAGATAGCAAATACGTGACCTTGGATGTTGTCTTGAATGGTACAAATCGAGGGGTTGTGGGTGCACGTGAACTATTTGATAGAATGTTAAAATAGAGTTAGAGCCTTATAGAATGTGGGTAAACCCACCTGGAGCACCACTTGCACTATGGACGCTAGTATTTCCAGGCATGGTCTCCTCACCTTCATCTTCTATAATTTTTGTATAATTTGGTTCTTCATTTGCAATATAATAGAAATATCAAACCATTGGATACTTAAAGAATTGGATATTCTAACCAGACTGTTAGTGCGAAACAATAAAACTTCACCTTGTGATTTATGTTACTGATTTACAATTTGACCATCAAACTTGTTGCTACCACAACCTTATGCATTGCTAAAACAAGGTATCGTAATTAGGTGTTTGTGTCCACTGGTACCAGTGAGAGTTAGAGGAGTCGTCAACTAAAATAGCCATTTTTGTCTACCTTGCAAAGTTAGAAAAAAATGTAATATTCAAAGACTCGCTAAACAACATTTTGAAACCCATAAAAAAAAGTTGAGTTTTGTTTGTGTCCCTTGTTATGCGGGGAGTCGTACCGAGATTTATATTAACCCCGAATGATTGTTTGTGCTCTCTTCTCTGCCCTTCTAGGTGCCATGTTACACCTTTTTGCAGTTTTTGGAAGCTACTAAAAGTGAAAAGTTGGTTGTTGTTTTAGCTCACTGTTTGGACTCTGAGCGAAGAAATGATTTTCCTCTTTCGCAATCCTCTAGTATTTCTACTAGACAATTGCTTGTAACATTCAATTTTTGAAAAAAAAAATTCTAGCAAGTTTGGAAAAGGGGTTTTGTAGGCCTTCAGTTGTTGTTTGACTAGGTCAAACTGGACCAATTACGACTGGTGGTTTTAGAGAACCCGTCGCCATTTGAAACCCATTTTTTAGTTCTCAGTTCTATCGACTCCAGTGAATTATCCATAAATAGGAGAACATGTAGGAAATTTTTCGTTATGTGTTTATCTATAGAAAGTTTGTTTTGGATGAGGTTTCTTATCCCTTGAGCTAAAATTGGTTGTTTTGCAACTTGGCTACTTACAACCGATGGCCCCAGAAAAACAGCTACAAAGTGTAAATCGTTCGTCAGTTCTGAATTCTATAATTTCCTGTAAATTCTTGGTATATGGGAGTACACGAAGGAACTTAACCAGTGCGTGTTTTCCCATCGGAAGATTTTTTTTAATGTGTTTCCTCAGCCTTTAAGCCAAATTTAGACGTTTTTGCAACTATTAGAAAAATGTAAAATAAGGCCGCAGGATCCTAGTCAAGACAACAAACTGTCATGAAAACTTTTTAAAACTTATAAATAGTTGTATGAAACTCTCTCATGTGGTTTATTGTGTGAAATGTGACTTTTGGAAAAATGGTGTTTCTCTCTCTACCCTATCTCTTTCTCTCTCCTCCCTTAGATAGGAAATAAAATGAAATGAAATGAATATATGTATCCAACCCTCTCTTTTTGCATGTGCATTATTATTATTATGTAATGAAAAACTAAAGGAGATAATTATACTGGATTTAGGTGGATGCCATGCCATCCATTTTTCGTTGACTCATGCTCACATGGTTTTGCAGGGTGCAATAAGATGGTCAAATAGCCCGTGGTTGTAATTCATTGTGTATTATTGTATTTTATATATGATACTGAAAAAATTATATGTATTGTTATGTTTACAGTAAATTTTCATCTTTCTATTGCTTTCAAATAAAAATTGTCCATGTCATGTATGTGGTTTAAATAAACTTGTAATTGTTCCTTGTTATCGAGTTTTAAGAGGTAGCCCATTAATTACTTAACTTTCTTGTTGACTTCTTTTATACCTATGTTGTGAAAATTTACATCATGAATGGAAGGAAGAAGTATCTCCTTATAAATTAAAACAGAAATGTTTTGTAAACACCTTCAATTCGTCATTCTCCCTTGATTAATGCATAGCTAGTAGGTGAGCCTTGACACTAGACAGTTGAGAGCAACTTGAGTTTTCTTCCATATTGAGTGATCCCCACTCTGACCATGACCCTCCTAGCTTGTACGGATGTTAGTGTTTACCAACTAATATTTCTTCTCTCTGGTGTCGTGCTTCGATAGAATCTCGTGATGATGGGTTGTGCCCTTGTGTTTCGTTTGGCAAATCTTGTATCTAGTATAAACCTATATATTTGGCCCTAACGAGGTGTTGAGCCTAATGTAAACTAAACTCATGATTTATTCCATGGACTTAGCATTGAACATGTTATGTATCTAAGAAATGAGGGAATGTCTCTTTTTATGGAGGAATTAGATGGCATGGTCCAAATACCACTCTTCACAAAATGATGGGAGCCACCTAAGAATTTTTATTTTTTTTGCAAAAAAGTGGTGCTTTGTTTAGTTTTATGTCTCATCGCCTACTTTATATTGGTAAATAAGATAAGTAACTAAGTTTGTATACAAAATTGTACTTTTTACATTCTGAGCACCTCTTGTGATTAATTTTCTCCGTCCATAGATTATTACTTGTCCTTGGTTTTTAATTTTACAGAATATTTTTAATACTTTTGTACACCAATTTCTTTAACTTAATGATGTATTATGACGCTTATGCAAATTATTAAAAATGATAATATGCGTAGCTTTTATTCATTTATTTTTAAACTAAAATTTTAAGAAGGGGGTCTACTTCAATTACTGTCTAGGACGCTCCTAACCTTTAATTCAACTCCGGTCCCATGACGTTCCTTCATTAGAATTATTTTCGGCTTCCTTTAAAGTCACCAGTCTTAATACTTTCAAAACGATGTCCGCCTTATTTAAAAAGATTGCTAAGCCGGTAATCCTGCCCCTCGTTGCAAAAGCGACAAAAACGGGAAAAAAAAAAAAAGGAGGACAAATATAAGGTATATATGATTATGAACAATCTGATTTTGAAAGCGACAGCGACTGGTAACGATATACACGTGGGCTTACAGCACAATTGATTCTCTATCTTCCACGTGTATTTATGAACAGACAATTAGCCGTCGTTCCGAAGTCTTTATTCCCACTGTAACAAACAACAGAGCTTTCCCAAAATTTTACGGAAACTTCCAAACCAGTTCGAAAAACATGTGAAGCCTCGCGATGTGTACACAGCAGTAATCAGGAATGGATAGACGCATCCTACAAAGCAAATCATAGCAATTAAGACAACATATAAATAAATTAAAACATTCTCTACAGGATCAGTAAACCAGAAGTTGAACAACTTACTAGAGTTGCGCGTTCAAATCTTCAGTTTTCTTGTCCATAGCCTGTTGAATCATGCGATCGACAAGCTCTTCCACCACAAAATTTCCGTCTCTAGACGAATCTTAGCTACCTCGTCTTTGCGAAAGCGAAACTTCACACGCAGGCTGGATTCATCATCAGCGGAAGAAACAATCTGGAGCCCACTTATCAAATTCTTGTCTGGTTAAAACTCTGTCTGAAACAGCTCTGCAACAAAGTTCATTCTTCAATACTCCTCGCAGTACATTGCCCATTCCGGTTCGATCGTTGTGATTACACGCCACATCCAAATCTCAATTTTTAATTTTTCTTTATCAAAGCTTAAAATGCAATTCGAAGAGAAAATTTATTCAAAACTTGGTCAGTTGGATAAGGAAAGAGAATATTAATGGCTTTTTTCACTTTGAAACATCACAATGAAAGTTTGTATTGGAATTTGCGAGGCCGAGTCGGTTGAGGGTGAGCAACCATTGTTTTTGACTTAATAAACCAAACCACACACTTTATCCACAGGCGGATAATACTATTTTTTCCCATGAAAGCTTAGGGTGAGTTTTTTTAATACAACAAATTTTAATAACCTCAACGACATCAAAATAGTACATGGTTAAAGAGTAACAGATTTTAGGGAAACGAAAAACATGGTTAAAGAGTGAGAAACTTTTCAATCAGAGAAGATTCGTGGAGATGGAGCTTAGTTTATGTTTTTGAATATGTACTCTCTTGGTCAGTTAAAGGTTTTAATTGTTAATAGCGGGCATTACATTGATTACGCAATGGAAGTTTATATTGGAATTTGTAATGCCAAATCCGTTGAAGGTGAGCTTATTTTGAGGGAAGACAATAAATTGCCGGCACGTCGAAGCATTTTTCAATGGTCAACGCATAAACCACCTGCATCTTAACATTTTTTGGTCTGCGCTGAACGTTAACTATTGGACAGTCAATGCCGACGTGCCGACAAATTACGTTCAACTATATTGTAGGCTCAAAACAAGCTGAACTTAACTTGTTGGCACGTCGGCATTGACTGTTCGGCAGTTAACGTTCAGCGCAGGCAAGTTACTGTCTTCATTGACTGTCCGGCAAGTTACTGTCTTCCCTCAAATATTATAAACAGTGCGTACACGTCCAAGCAATGCCACGTAAGCTTTGAATGTGTGGGAGTGAGTTTTTTAATGCAACAAATTATAATAACGTCCAAGACACTAAAATAGTTTATCAAATCTTAAAGAGAGAAAAAAACATACCCAATTAAAAAGTGAGAAACTCTCCGATAAAAGAAGATTCGCGGAGAAGGAGCTTAGTGTTTTTTTAAATTATTGTCGTGTTTTCGAATATGCATTCTCACATTATAACTTTGGATTGAGAGTTCTTTGTTATTGTTTGTTTCTTTGTTTTTCTAAACACTTTATTTAAAAATTATTATAACATTTTATTTGCGAAGAATTTAAATGTATGAAAATTAGTTAAAAAATTTAATTAAAAATTAATTTTGTTTTACAGATTGAAAGATAATTTACATTTTTTATTTTTGTGGGGTCCCTATATATCAATTATATCTTAACAACATTAAATATTGTCATTATTAATTTTGTTCACAATATATAACTAATATTTACATTTTTTATTTTTATGGGGTCCTTATATATCAATTTTATCTTTAACAACATTAACTATTGTCATTATTAATTTTGTTCGCAATATATAACTAATATAATTAAGAATATATAAAAATGCTAAAATAAATTTTAGGGATTATTTTTCAATTTTATTCACAATTTTTTATTTTTAAATTAATCTCTCGTTTTAAAAGATGGTGATATATTTAAGAAAACAATTGATTGAGAGAAATTCTAAAAAAAAAGAGGCAGGGAAAATCTCTATCGATATCAAGAAAGTCAAGGACTTTCTTCGGCAAACAAGCGTGTGAACAATAATGAATCATTCAATTAATAAATTGAATTCTCTTCAGCTTTCACCAGCAATACATGGCCTTTTTTAAGCACTCTCCCAATAAAGTGGAGGGCATAAATGACCTAACAAACCAAATGTCAATTGAGTTGCTAAAGATCTTCTTAAATTGGTTGAATGCATTTAAGAAATTCATTCATTTATCACCTTTTCTTGATCTAGAAGTCGAGGGCGTAAAGGCACTTGATCGAGCTATCAACTTTCAAATAAAAGATGAGAAAAAAGATTTTACGACATTTGATTGACATGAGAATATTTATATTCTTGACTAACAAAACAAGTCAATATAAAAGATAACTCAAATCTAAAAATAAACTACATACATAATCGATTTATCGATTAAACATAGAAAAGACACTCCCACAACACAATCTCCTCCCCCATAACCTAGATTAAAATAAAATCAAATTAGATTCCTCAAATTTTGATTCCAATAGTTTGTCGGATCTTTGACATCTAAAAACTTATCTCCATTCACCATCTATTAGCACTGGCACAACTTATCCAACACTCATAAAATAATGGTCCCCATCTCTCTACCAATCACAATTTTAAAAATATTTAACTCATTTTACTATACAGTTTAAGATTTGAAAGAGAGACTAACCCCACCAATTTTGAAAATCAACAATCGGCATCCATGTCATCCTCATTCATTTATGAGAGGGCGTTCTAATTCAAATTTCCAAAACAAGGCGGATTACGTGGTGATGTGAACCACTTGACCGAAAATGGTGATCCCTCTACAATTGGATCTAGTGTAACTGTAGCGTCTTTCTCCACAAGATTTAATTATAGTATCAAAACACGTAAGGAATCTTTCTATTACAAACCCTGTTCACACTAGGTAATGCATTTAGGCTGAGCTAATATCTTAGAATAGAAGGTTCGTTGACGGATAAAACATCGTTCCACCTGGAATACACTGAGTGGTTAGTGCCGACGTAAACATTTGCGAAAAGATAAGCATCAAGGAAATAAAAGTTGACAAAGAAAGGAATCGGACCAATTTAAGACCTTTGCTAGAGAATGAAGACTGTATACTTTGAAATCCCTGCATGGCATTACCATTCGTGTCGTCCCATGCATATCCAACGACCCGCAGACATCCTTCCCATTCTGAAATAATACCCACCATTGGATGCCCATCTAGCGTAGCTTCAATAATCTCTTCCCTTAATCGTGGGCAAATGATAAGGTGATTGAATTAGGGGGAGAAAAAAGGTTGGGTTATTCAAATTTATATGGCTCCTAACACAAAATTCTCGAGGCATTAAGAAGTTATTTAGAAAAATATAATAATGATAGTAACGTATAGAATTGAAATATCATTGAAGTGTTTAAATTTATATGGTTTCTTACGTGAAATGTTTGAAGAATTAACAGAGTGTTATGAAAAACATGATAATGATGATAGTATATAGAATTGAAATATCATGTAAGTGTTTAAATTTCTATGGCCCTTGCGTGTAATTGTTGAGGAACTAACAAGTTATTAAGAAAAGTAAGATATGATGATAATATATAGAATTGAAACACTATTTAGGTATTCAAATTTATATAGTCCCTTGCGTATAATTGTTGAAAGATAAATAAGTTGCAAAGAAAAATAAGATAATGAATTTAACATGTAGAATTGAAATACCATTTAGATATGCAAATTTCTTTGGCCTCTTATGTGTAATTGTTGACGGAAAAGCAAGTTATTGTTAATAAAAAAATAATGATGATAACATGTAGAATTGAAACACTTTTTCTTCAAATAATGATAGCATGTAAAATCTATCCTTTTTCTTGAGAGTGTCATATTCTATGTAAGAAGGATAAGAAGAAACGTGATAAATATGGATTGAGTATGATAATTTGATGCACAATTCAATTTCTTTCAAGTGTTATATAGGAAATAAATGTTTATTTAATTTATATGGTCAATTCTATTCAATTTAGGAGAATTGAGCATTTAGAGTATCTTATTTTATAGAGGCTCTCAACAACTTCCATTTAAATTCTTTAAAAGTCTAGATAGATGTCACATGTATATATTTGGAAGCTTGTTTTATATTAGGTGGGGCATCACACTTCTAACTTGTACAATGTAGATATAAAAGTAGTTTTATAATACCAATTATATGAACCAACTATATTTTTTATTGTAGTTAAGATTTCATTCAAATATACATTAGTAACTCACATTTAATTGTATCATATTGACTATATACAATATAACAGGATAATTAGCTCGAACACTTGAAGGAATATTTTGAGGATGAGTGGCGCATCCTGAGACTCTTGCCAAAGCTCACGATGCAACATTATTCACTCATGTGGATCTTGTTGATTGATTGGAGCATGTCTTCATGGTTGAAATTATTGTATGGATTCATATCAAGCTATTTCATGGAATTAATGAATAGAATATCCAATGTCATGAAATCGAACATTGATGTAAAATGTGCTGATGTAAATGTCAATCTCTTGCATGCCACATATGTTTATCCGACAAAAAATTCCTACGTTGAGAGGTAGGATTCAAACATTTTGTGAGGCCGAACCATAAAATACAATTCTCATTAGAAACAAGATTATTAGTACTAATAATATCAATAATGACTTTACAACACTTACCTCTAGACTTGCAAATGGTTTTGAATACATTTTTCCTCTCCCAAGGTGCATCCTCCACTTTATCTGGTTTCAAAAAAACTCTCTTCATAATGAGGGATTTTCCTCACTTCAACTCTTCTATGCAGCTACTTGACACAATTCTCTCCAAATCTATATGCAGAAACTACAATTCTTACATCACCTATCTACTCTTGGTCTATAGTGTCTGATGAATTGGATCTGGATACTAGCGCTTGGCTCTGGCTCTGGCTACTAGCTATGGCTCTGACTAGTGACTCAAGGTACTGACTACTAGCAACTGGAAGATAAATATTCACACCCAAATCTCCTCTTCAAACTACTCCATGAGCTCCTCCATGGGATCTTCTCCGCCTTCTTGAGTCTTTGAACTGCTCGACACCCAACTCCTACTTTTCTCCACAAGCTTCGTCAACTCTCCAAGATCCTCTTTAAATGGCTTGAGAGGCTTGAGTTTAATTTCCCATCTCTCCATGCCACTCTCCAAGACTTAGTGGTTGGATGCATTTGAATGGGCTTGAGGGCCTTTATATAATGTAATGGGGCCTAAAAATAATGAATAAAAAATTATCCTATTGATTAATTTAAGCCTTTCCCGCATAGATTAATGGTTGGGCCTATTTTTATCAACCGCCACGTTGGGGGTTCAAATACCCACTCCTCATCCGCCGCATATGGCTTGTCTATGTGTGCCGGGTTAATCCCACGTTTGGTGGGTGGTGTAGGAAATAAGCCTTTAGATAGCCTGGGTGGTGGAGAGGCGTATGTGGATCGGTCCATGCATATAATGTTTTTGTTGGATTATATGGCAACTCACCATTTAAGTCAGTGCTGACTCGGTGGTATTGTTGAGAGGCTCATCCATGGGTCCCACATTTGATCATCTCGACCATCAAAGACATGAGGCTAAACTAAAACCCATTTTTCCATGTTCACTAATTTCTCTTTGACATGTTCCATCACACCATCGATCGACATGGTAAATAGCCACTTAACAATCTCACATTAGTCTCATTACACTGCACGTGTGCCTTCATTTCTTCCCACTGACCTTGACATTGCACAGATGATATCTCTCGCGTATGGTGTCCATTTCGGCCCGTTCAAAATGCACTTGAAAGTTAAATCTAAGCTCTTCTGTAACAACAGGTTATGGGATATTTAGAGAAATTATGAGGCATGAATTGACCTTTGGATCAATATTATCACATTATAGATATGCATGCCCCTTCATCTAATCTATACAATCTAAAAATGAACCTTCTTCCAGTCCTCTATTGTCTTATAATCAAAATAATTCTCCAATTTTTGATATAGCTTATTGATAAACGTCTTTCAACCTTTCTTCTATCTTTTCATCTCCAACCTTTAATGATTCATCATCGTTGGAGTCTCTAGATCATCAAAAACTTGTTTTCTATGATTTGTCTCCATAACTTCAAGTCTTTCATTAAGACCTCCCATAATATCAACTAAATTTTCCACTCTAAGTGGTATCACTCACATCCCCTTATGGGAATACATCTATGTGCCATGAAATATCCTCATACACACAAAAATAACAAAATACTAATACCTCCATCTTCTCTCCAACAACATAAATTCTAAAATATATCTATAACTACTTTCTACCCACACTCTCATGTATGGAAAGTGACAAAATAAAATCACTAACCTTGAGGACTTAAAATATTTCTATGATACCAAAGTGATGCAAACATCATTAAGGTTCTCAATTAAGAGATGTCTTAAACATGCAACCCATATATTTTCAAAGGTGGTGCTTCACTCAAGAAAGATCACTATACAACACTTAAAAACAATAAAGGATTCTTCTATCGATAAATGAGGAAAATATTACAGACTCAAACACAATGTATTCCCATTTTTCTATAGTCTTATGATCTATCCCACAACATCCACTAAGGGACAAAAATCTTACAACTCTAGCCTAACTATTCTTGCAACATGCAAGACTGCAGTTGAGTCAGACTCGGATTCGTAAACAATGGAGTTCTACTACAATTTTACTGAACAACGTTTTTCTACTACAATTTTAATAAACAACATTTAAAATGGTTATTCTTGCCTTCCTATAAGTTTTATCATGATTTTCGATGCTTTACATGTCCATCACTCCTTTCTACTTATAGAATATTATGACAGAGTAAAGATACCTTTGTAAATATTCCTTATCTTGATAATATCACCATTAATTTAGCTCATTCTATTAGTAGGTAATTAATCATGGGGTTATTTTCATCTTATTATAACATATTAGGTCACTTGGTTATCCCGTTGGCAAAGAAAGATGATTAAGTAAAACGTATTCATGCTACAATGGTTTTGATATTGTCATACATGAAAAATAATATAGGGACCAAAAGGGTGCAAAAATTAAAAAATATTGAAGGGGAATGCAAAATAATATGATATTTGCAAAACCAAAAAAAATGAAAAATATCTACAATGCACAAATCTTAAAAGTAATGTATGCATGTGTAATTTACACATGGCCCCCACACAAAATCTCCCAGAGAACAACTCCAAAGGTTGCACAAAACCTTAAAATCTTCATGTCTTATCTCTTTGATTCTAAGAAACACTATGCACAATAATGTGTAAGGTCATGTAAGTTTACCCAAGATTTTGTAATCTTTTATTCATTTAACTCTATTTTTTTTATGCAAGATTACAAGTGAACCCAATGTTTATATTGAAATGTATCTTGAGTTAGTGGTTAAACATAAAATAATTATATTCAAATGAAAATGAATTGATTATTATTATGGGTATAGATACCATTAAAGTAAATTACAAAACAAAAATACCTTTGTTCTTCATAGAGAATGCAAATGAATCTTCAAATACCTGAATCTACACACAAACATACTTGAAAATAGTTTAGTTGATTTTATGTGTTAAGGGATATTCCTCAACTAGATCCCTAACCCCTTTAAAGATTGATAAAATTTACATGATAAGAAAAATAAATACTATGATAAAATAGATAATAAAAAATAAATAAATAATTGTTATGCCTTATCAAAGGCCCATAAGGATCCATGAAATGGTTCTAGACTAAGTGATAATGATTTTGTAAACTGTTAGGAAAATTGCATGGGAATCCAACATGAATTACGCAGGTGATTTAGGCTTGTACAAGATTCATTAAAAAAATTAACTTTTGTGTACATGCACTTATTACATGAAATTCACCTTCACCTTTGGGAATAACTGTGAGAACACGTGCAAGCAAGAAAAATAAAAATGTCAAATTTTAGGGAGACAGAGAGGGACTATGGGCCTCGTTTTATAGAATCAGGGGATAGAGGTAGGTGAGTGAGCTTTAGGCCTTCAGTGCATAGATAGATGGGAGGGCATTTAATGTTAATGGTTAAGTGATTAAGTGTGCTTGATTAATAGAATTTTCTTATTAGTGGTTTAATGGATGTGGTGTGTTTTAATTTTTGTTACTATTTTGATAATGTTTTATGATTTTTATTATGTTTGGTTGCTTTTTATTGTTTTTTTGGTCTTTTTTGTATTTGTAGTGTTTTTGTATTTTAATAGCAAGACACCTTTTGTAAATGATGTGATATCTTGCACCAAGATGTGTTTTTTAGTTTCTACACCCACATGTTCCTACGTCGTCAACATGAAATAGAAGTGGTTGTTTTATAGGGTGATAATTAGATATTTGCACAAGGAGTGGGTATCAATAGACATCCCAATTCTAAATGTATCCTTTTTCACGCCAACTAAATTTTGATGGATTCCTAATATTTCTATATACTTTTGGCAACAAATGTTCATGTAATTTTTATAGGCACGAGGAAATAAAAATGGTATGGAAACCAATCCCTTTCCAAGTAGGCCTTTCATAAGAGTTACCCACTAAGATACAATAGAAAGCCCTGAATGGTGTGATGAATCCACTTGCACATATGGGAGTCCATTGCTTTTGGATATTAATTAATCTCATTCCTCTAGACTCTAAATCTTTGGGATTACAACATAAGTACCATGCTAATTCTACCTCCACCTCTACCGAATTTGTCTTGTCTAGAAATAACTCTATAGATCCCTCAATGTGGGCCTAAATTTAGAGAATAGCAGAATACTATATCACTTGGACAAAAATAGGGAGGGCCTTATCCTTCCTATAACTTACAACATGTAAACAATGTCGAAGCTTGAAAAAACAAATAGATTCTCAAAATATGATTGTGGCGAGGTATTCAAATTATAAAATCAGTATTACATGAAGTATGATAATTTAATTGTCCATGTCGAGAAATAAAGAGGCAATATATGAGGCAACGGAGAAGAGGCAAATAAGGACCATTTCCAAAGTTAACGTCCATCAACATAGTGGTGGGGCTTAGAAATCAAAGTCAAATACCGTGATGGCAGTGGTTGGGAACACGTCAACAACTTATTCTCAATGAAAAATAGAGAATAAACAAGAAAAGAGTGAAGCACTGATCAAATGAGAGCTTTGGTGGCTAGGCTATAGCTCAAGTGTTGCCAAGAAAAGCTCGACATAGAGGTTTTGATAGCAAGTAGAAATGGGGAGATAATGAATAGAGCATTGAATGGTAAAAATGGGTAGAATACATGATGACTGAAGAATTGCATACACTAACTTTGGAGCAGCCAAAAAATTGAAGCTTTCAATCAAGATTTTGGACGATACAACAGGTATAAATAGTTGTTATACACTCAACAATATTATTTTTCTTATATTCATAATAACTGATAAAAAAACTATCAATCTTGAAATCATTTTAGAATTTATATTAACATACATAAAAACTTAATTCAATAAATTAAGTAATAGTGATAATACAAAGTTAAATGAAATACCTATTTTCCAAGTGTGATAGAGACACATCTTTTAACATAATACAATTGTTCATGTCACTCATATACAATTGTTGATGTACATAAATGTATATACCCGGTAAGATTGTATGTACATTTTCCATTAAAACCATAGATTGTAAAGTGTTTCGTATATTGTACAGTGGTCCCACCGACGTTACCACGTTCCTCTAAAGATCTAGAGATAGTTCCCGTCTTTCGACAGAAACTTAGCTAGCTCGTCTTTCCGAAGGCGAAACTTCACACGCAGGCTGGATCCGTCATCAGCGGAAGAAACAATCTGAACCCCTCTATCAAATTCTTGTCTGGTTAAATCTCTGTCCGAAGAGCTCTGCGAGAAAGTTGCAACTGACGGAGCCTCGAAGCCGCCGTCGGAAGCTTGCCCGAAGCGGCTCTTACAAAACCCTTTGTTTTCTGAGGAAGAGGAATGAGAAAATAGAGTCGACCTCGTTGAAGCTCTGCACTTTCCTGAAGAGGTCGACTGAGAACCCCGAGTTGACGAACTGCGTCTGCTTCGAAAACCCCATGATCTCGATGATCGACCAGAATTTCCTTAACATTAACAGGAGTCGACAGTTCCGTCCACTTTCATGATTTTTATCCGTCGACGGCGTTCGCTCTTCAGAACTCCTCGCAGTACGTTGCCCATTCGCAGTGAATACACGCCACACCCAAATCTAATTTTTTTGTATTTTTTGATGAAGAAAGCTTTAAATAATTTGAAAATTTGTGAGAGAAATTTTATACAAAACTTGGTCAGTTGAATGCCTGGCGATACTTGGTTTTTTCACTTTGGAACATCAAAATGAAAGTTTATATTGGAATTTGCGAGGTCATGGTTTTGAGCAACACATCGTTTTGACTCTAACAGAGAATGTAAACAGCGCGTACAGAGAATGGAAGCAGTTCCACGTAATCCAACACTTTATCCACGTAATTTGGATGTTATTATTATATGTGAAGTAGTTGTAGGATTTTGTTTATTGTGGATTAATTAAACAAGAGTCGCAAAGCAGAGCCAACTTCCTGCCATCCAAGTTACATGTTTGGGTAGGAATCGGTAGTTTGACTATAGTAACAAAGACCGAAGATTAAAAGCATGTACAAGATAAAACAAAATAACTTCTAGACGTATATTAGAGAAGTTTGTCGCAAGTGCATTGTGTCATATGTAGAAAGGCATCTGATGTCATTCTGAGTATTATTGGCAAAAACTAGCAATAGTTTATTAAAGCTATATGCAAATTATATGATCGAAGTATTGTAGGATCACTTTCAGTTGTATGAGTCAGCGGTATGGAAAAAGTCTATCGATATGGCAAATCCTGCCGAAGCCTTTGCTTTGTTGTTGTTGGTAGTACGGTTGTACAATGAAAGCGTTGGTCGCTTGTTGAAGATGGGCTACACTATTGGTTTGTTGTTGTTGCTAATTGTATTTGTTGTGGTGTTGTGTGTATGGTTGTGCGATTACATTGTTATAATTCTGAATTAAAAATGCTTTTGCAGTCCATATTTATCATATAAAGTGCAAAATTATGAATTAAAACCTTTGTTTTTAAAAATGTTTGATAAGAATTAGAGAGAGCCAGTTTTGGATAAAACTATGTATGATCGGTGTTGTGGATCATGCTATCATCAACCGTCAAGAAGAGGATATGAAATGTAGATGGCATCCTTAGTTCTCTTGCTTATAAAGGATATGGCCACCCGCTATCCCATTAGGTTGACAGTAATTGATATTATGTCCTATATTGTACCATACATGCCATCATGACATGGCATGATTTTCCATTCTGTTTCTGATGATGGATCATGGAGTGTGATCCAAAATGCCGATTAAAAAAAGTATACACACCATTATCCAAAAGTTGTTGTCGCCAACTTCTTACATTTGGCAAAATAGTTTTTATTTTGGCGTTTCTGGTAGCACCTCTTGACCTTATCAGCAAGATGATTAATTAGGTTGCAAGGTTACATGTTTTTCTTTCCAGATTTTTTTCTTCTGTGCATTGAATTTGTTTACCGACAGTTTAATGAAAATAATCATTAGGTGAGTGTTAGCCACTAAACATTTGTCTACACCAGGTTGGTGTAACTGCAGTGTCATGGGCTCCTGCTTTGGCGCTTAGATCTACAGTAGGGGAGCCTTCGGATCCTTTCCAGAAGCTGGTCTCTGGCGGCTGTGACAACACGGCTAAGGTATGGAAGTTCTACAATGGCTCCTGGAAGCTGGATTGTTTTCCTCCTCTGCAAATGCATACCGATTGGGTGCGTGATGTTGCCTGGGCACCCAATTTAGGGCTTTCCAAAAGCACTATTGCAAGTTGTTCCCAGGATGGGACTGTAGTCATATGGACTCAGGGGAAGGAGGGAGATAAATGGGTGGGTACAGTTCTGAATGATTTTAAGACTCTAGTGTGGAGGGTCAGCTGGACGTTGACTGGAAACATCTTGGCAGTTGCTGATGGGAATAACAATGTGACACTCTGGAAGGAGGCAGTGGATGGGGAGTGGAATCAGGTCACCACAATACAATAATTCATTGTGGGTTTCGTGGTTTTGTTGTTATTTTTCACCCTTTTAATGGTTGAGATTGTGTATTAACATGAGATCTCTTATTGAAGTAGGTTGAATTGAAGTAGGAGTATCCTGGTAGTTCCATTAATTTAGCAGATATTTCTTTGTTGATATCTCTTAATTGATTTACATAAGTTACATAAGTAAGTAGTTTTGGAAATGTGGAGGTAAGCTTTCTAGTATGGTATATGGATTCTTTTCTCATTCCTTGACATTGTGTGGATTTTTCCTTTCCCCGTAACTTGGATGGTAGTACTGGTTGTACAATGAAAGCGTTAGTCGCTTGTTGAAGATGGGGTACACTATTGGGTTGTTGTTGTTGCTATTGTATTTGTTGCGGTGTTGTGTGAATGCATGGTTGTGCGATTACATTGTTGCTAGTATTCGTTTGGCGAAGTATTGTGCGATTGCGTTGTTGCTAGTAGTCGTTGTACAATGGAAGCGCTAGTTCTTGGTCGAAGATGGCAAATACTATTGGTGAAGCATTAATCGATAATGTGGCTGTAATTTGTTGCGAGGATGAGTTGGAAAGGAAAAGCGGCAAGTATGTTGGATTCAAATTTAGGGTGTTAGATCGATGTTAAAGAAACACGTTTGAAAATGAGGGTCGTTGTAGAGTATAAGGATTAATGAAAGATGAGAAGTAATATGTTGTGCGGGATTGGTTTTAGGATTTGTAAAAAATATAAAGAGATAGCTTTGTTTACAGAATTTGAAATGATTAAAGGCTTTTGAATAGAGATGTATGAAGTCTAAATACGGTATTTGTGATACATATTATTTTTGTAAGTAGTATAATATTTTGAAAACAATTAATATATAAAGGGATAGGTCGTATTTATATTTGTTTCAGCAAGTTATGTAAGAAGAAGATTATTATTGTTTTGATTGCGATATGGATTTTGGGTGATATTTGAGAAGGCTGCGGTGGATTAGGTAGATATTAAGGCGGGAGTAATAGTCGCATGCTTGTAGTGTAATGGGATTTATTGTCATTTGCAGAAGGCGTAATGGTGATGACAGGTGTTGGGAGAGGCTAGATACGTGTTATTATGTGCCTCGTTTTTGGCTGTGCGGCGGAAAACTTGTTTTTTGGTGTTATGGCGTGGCAATGACGGAATTGTGGAGTTGTGTTTGCAGGGGACGGAAAGAGTATAATCGCAGAGATAAGTTTTTATCTGTCTCTGCTCTTTAGCATTGTCTGAATTTAGAGTGACTAAATAGAAGACATTGAAAATTTTGTTGTGCAGTTGTATTGTGTTTTTCGCGACTTAGATTGAGTTTGCAGAAAGCATTTAGTTGAAAACGAGGTTAGACCTAATTTCGTATCAATGGGTTGGTAAATTGAAGAAGTTTTGTATTTTGTGGTTTGGTTCGTGTTATATATAATTTGTCATGGGCGATGCAGGTAGACGGAGAATAAGGTCTTTTGGTTTAGAGATGGATGTGCGGTCAAAAGAGAGTAAGGTGTAAGTAACATTATCCAGTAGCCATATTTCAGAGAAAGCTTAAAATTAAATTTTTTTCAGTCGTTTTTCTACTCTCCATTCGATTTTATGGTTACAGTCAAACACTTTGCAATAGCTTACTGAAACCAGGTCAGAATGCTTGCATATATGAAGACAACCACTTAGACGGACCTGCAAAGTTTAATTATTATTTGTTCAAGACTGAATATAATCCTTAGGTGTTTATATGCACCGGATGAAATCATATGTATATGTTCCTCCTATTAAGGTTTTAGGGTCAGCCAGTTATACCCTAAAGAAATCATAAACGTATCATTATGAGGATCCATAAATATGAAAGGATTATCTTTTGATTCTGATAGCATTCTAATTTCTAACAAGCTTTTACTCTTTTTAGCAATAATGACAGATTATGTTTTAAAATTGCTTAGTTTATCGGTATCCTCATTCTATCTTGAAATTCACTGTGACAGTTACTGCTTTGTGTATCACGTTGTCTATCAGGCATATCTACTGAAATGTATCGTCATTTTTTGTATATTAGCGGTTACCCTTGATTTTTTGTTCATCTTAAAATGAATATTCAAACAAGAATAATGTGCGCCCATACAAAATTTTCTAGGAATACGTTTGCTGTTATCGATTTTTTAGATTGTAGATTTGCTATAGTAAGAAGTTTGGGGGGTTAAGGATTTGTCCCACTGTGAAATGTGTTCTATGAGTTTCTAATATGGGACAAACATAATTCTGTTAGACACGATTTAAGGGTGATTGACTAGCCTTGATTTTGAATCTAACTTCACATTTGTTTGGGCAGTTACAAGACCTGACATGCAGCTTGATATTTGTGAAGCTAAGACCAGTTGCAGTGTCCTAATCTGTAAAAAAACGTTCAAAATCTGTTGCCCTAATCTGTCTCAGGAAATAGTATCTTTAAGGAGGTTATGATAATAGTCAGGTATATGTTTACAAGTCAAGACTGGAGAAATTATTATGAGACATTTTGTTAAGCAAAATGTAATCAATTAGATATAGGTCTATCATATTTGTAAGTTAGTTTTATTGTAGCATGGCATTAGGTACATAAAGGGCCTAATGTGGATATCTAGACATGTAGCAATGATTTAAATTAGTAGCTATTTCCAATTGGCATAATTGACTTGTTACAATGCAGCATATTGAGTACAGACATTTAGTTTTGAATTTAAATATATATCGATCAAAGTTTAGTGTTATATTTTGAATCTAAATATATATCGATTCAATTATTATATAGAACTAAACATGGTTGTCATTGTTTTTATTCATAATCATATTATTAAACATTTCTCTTATACTTATTATATTTTTTATGTTTAAATATTTATCACCTTCACATATTTCTAATTTGTTATTTCTTTTTCTGAACAATTCAAATAAAATGAGTCCAAAGATTACTTTAACACTTTAATCGGGAAGAATTTAAACTTACAAAGATGGCATGAAAAAATCCACCTAATTTTTTTTTTTTTGTAGAGATTAAGAAGAAAAATTACACATTCTATACTTTTATGTTGGGTCATTACATATCAATGTCATCTATAAAAACATTAACTATTATAATCATTTATATTATTCGCAACATATAGTTAATATAATCAATAATATAAAAATGTGTTAAATTAAAATTTAAGCATTGTTATTTTATTTAAGTTATCAGTTTTACCCACAATATTTTTTAATGTTTACTAATCTATACTTTTAAAAAGTGTTGATATATTTAACGACACATTTGTTCGAGAGAAACTCTCCAAACAAAAGAGGGAGGGAAAACCTTTATTCATATCAAGTCAAGGACTTTCCTCGACAGACAACAATGTGAGTAATAGCGAATTGTTTAATTGATAGATTGAATTCTCTCAAGTTGTCAACCAAGAATACATGGCCTTTTAAACACTCCATCAATAAAACATAGGCCATAAATGACCTAACAAACCAAAGGTCGCTTGAGCAATTAAAGATCCTCTTTTATTGGTTAAATGCATTTACGAAATTCATAATTGATCTATTGCCTTTTCTTGATCTAAAGGTCAAGGGAGTAGAGGCACTTGATTAAGCTCTCAACTTTCAAGCAAAACATGAGAGAAAGGCCCTTACAACATTTGATCAACAAGAAAATATTTATATTCTCAATTATAAAAAAAACTCAATATAAAAGATAACTCAAATATAAAAACTAACCCACATATATGATGAATTTATTGACTAAACACAAAAAACAAATCTACCCCAACACAACCTATTCTACCATAACCTAGGGTAAAATAAAATGAAGTTGAATTCCTCAAGTTTGTATTCGAATAATTTGTTAGATCTTTAACGTCTAAATGTTATTGCAGCGATTAACATGGACGAAACTTATCTACCACTCATAAATTAATGGGGCCATCACTCTTCATCAATCACAATTTTAAAATATTTCACTTTTTGGTATGTATTTTGTGATTTGGGGGAGAGAGCAATCCCACCAATTTGTGAGTGCGGATTACGATTAGTTATTAACATGAGAGGGCATTCTAGTTCAAAATATTATCAAAACACGTATGGAATCTTTTTATTATAAACCCTCTTCACACTAAGTAATGAATTTAGGCTAAGCCAAATTTAAAGAATAGAAGGTTCGTTGACGGATCCAAAAAATCGTTCCACCTGGCGTACGTAGACTGGTTAGTGCTGACGCAGACATTTGTGATAAGAAGATAAGTATGAAGGAAATAAGAGTTGACAAAGAGAGGTATGGACCGTGACAAAAACTTTTCTAGAGAATGAAGACTGTAATGGATAAGGGGCTTTAAAATTATTCTTCCATACATTGTTATTCATCAAATTACAGTTCGTGCCATCCCATGCAAATCTAACGACCGGGGGACATTTCCTTCCCATTTCGAAAGAATACCCACCGTTGGATGCCCATCTAGCCTAGGTTCAATAATCTCTTCCCTTAATCGTGGACACTTTTTCCAATATAATGATTATATGTAAGGCAAGTGGTAGGGTGATTGAATTACATATAAATTTATATTATTTTGGTATATAAATTTATATGTGTTTCATTGTTGAGAAATAAATAAATTATTAAGAAAAACATGTTAATGATGATAACATATAGAATTGTAATATCATTTAAGTGTCTAAAATTCTATTACCTCTTACATGTAATTGTTGAGGGACAAACAAATTACTTAAAAAATTAAGATATGATGATAATGTGTAGAATTGAAACATCATTAGGTATTCAAATTTATGTGGCCCCTTACGCACAATTCTTGAAGGATAAACAAGTTATTGAGGAAAATAATATATAATGATGATAACATATAGCATTGAAATGTAGTTTAAGAATTTAAATTTATATGGCCCCATGAGTATAATTGTTGAGGGAAAAATAAGTTATTGTTAAAAATGATAATGATGATAACATGTAGAATTGAAACACATTTTCTTAGTATAATGATAACATGTAAAAGCTACCATTTTTCTTGAGAATATTATTCTACAAGTAAGATAAGAGGATACATGATAAACATGAATTGAATATGATGGTTTGATGTGCAATTTAGTTTATTAAGTGTTATATAGTAAATAAATGTTTAGTTTTTAATATTTTTTTAGATTATATGATCGAGTTTATTAAATTTGGGAGAATTTAACATTTAGACCGTCTTATTTATTTTATAGAGACTCTCAACACCTTCTATTTGAATTCATTGGATGTCTAGATAGACATCATATGCATATTTGGGGGGGTTTGATATTAGGCAGGGGAATCACACTTCTAACTTGTAAAATGTAGATATAAAAGTAGTTTTACAATACCAATTAGAAGTTGCTCCACATGATTTGTGTATGATAAGAAGACGTGTTGTTACTAGCTAGGTACCACATAAGGGAGTTTCATTATAAGAGTATTACGCTGAACCCCGCATGAAAAAATTAATAGTGTGCACCTGTGAATTCGTGGAATTACTACCATGTACATGTTATATACATTCCTTCTATACGAAAAACAATAGTTACTCACCCTAAACCAACTAGGCATTGCAACTTCCAATATAAACGTTTATAGGTAAAAGAAAAAAGTATTACCTGTCATTAACCAAGTTTTCTATAAATTAGTCATTTTGGAATGGGTAACGTATTGCGAGGAGTATTGAAGAGTCATATTTTATTAATCATATCCATTAAATCAAATTTGTTTGTTTAATCTATCTGACAACTTCCGTGTAATCCATGTGTGGTTGAGAAGGGTTCATCCAAATATCCACGATCTCCCTTTGTCACTACTTCGAGTGATAATGCTTACTAGCATTACGGCTCAACCCTTTATAGGTTATGGGAACCATGTGAATGTCCTTAGGTCTACCCTAAAGTTGGTTTCCCAACTTCATCATCCCGTATCCAACCATTGTCTACCTCATGTTCAGTGTTTAACATTCCATGATCCGGTTACCGACAATTTTTGTTTAAGGACAGGTGATCAAACAATGCACAACCATCAATGCATTACTTTGGCCAAAGTTATCCGTCGCGAAGGTTACGGCTAAACTCAAGACAACACACTAGTCATATGAGTTTTAAGTCTTCTGCCACCTCACAACTATCCCTTTCACAGTTGTCTAGATCTTTTAGTTTACATTTACTTATTTACAAATTAGACTCATCTTGCAAGAGTTCATTTCGAGATAGATGCCAAAGGCCAACTAGGTGCATTACGAGATAGGTACATCTGTTATGCTAATATGTAACTATTTCAGCATCTCGCATGTTCACATCCCTTAATATTCCTAATGGATCATTTCATCTATTTACCTTCTTATGTGATTACCAAATATATCTAAGTACATTTTCGCGCCATGGTTATCCTTTAAATACTTGTTCTCATCCTTTGCAATAATGCATATCAGAATATTTATCATAACTTTTTCATTTTTATCCCATAAGTACAATAAGTTCATTTTGAAAAATCTGCTAATATGATCCCACAACAACACTCAATAGCAACCTATTATTGCAGCACCTACATTCAAGAGTAGATAATAGGTTGGCTCTAGTTCATACTAGGCACTTAGGTTCCTATAGATACACTTCATGTTTTATCCAACTTAGTCATTAATGACACCACCTCTACAGGCCCATATTCTATTCCTTATTTCCCTTTCCCGTACTTCTTTGAACTCCCTTTCAAAACTTATTAATTTCAAGACATCATGCACCTAATTGTTAAAGATGAGTTCAATGGAAATAAAAAGTGACTTTAGTTCATTATTGATCGGATATTAGTTTAGGCACTAAAATACCTTCTTTAAAATAATTGGGAACACCAAGTCTTCATTTTACCTCACTACCCCTAATTGAATTATTAAACCTTAACTTAAATTATAATCCCAAATAAATTTGATGCTTAGGAATACTCTATTTCATTCCATTCCTTGATTATATAACTTTCAAATTTACCTCTGATAATAAAATTAAGGACTGACCAACCATTACTCCCATATTTGGTTTCCATTTTATAGAGATAAATCTATTATCTTATAAGTTACCCTTTTAATTATGCTTGTTAAACACATTTCACAACCATTCTTTGTCCATATTCATTTGAAAAGGATTTAGATTGATATCAAACATTTAGCATAATATTGCAACTTATCCCATTCATAATTTCCTTTGTGATGAAGAACATTAAGAGGGACCTTAGATTTACTTTAATAAGGCATGAATGATATTTTAGGATCTGCCCTACAATTTTTCCATATCTTTGACCACTTAGCATTCTTCCATTTACTCATATACAAATTTTACATTCATGGCAACTTATTATGTAAGAGATGCATTGTTGGTTTCATAACTTTAATTAATTGAAACACTAGGTAAATGAATGTGTGATTCCCTATCTCAAGATCATATTTAGTTATGGATTCACTAGTTACTCCATTTTAACTCAATTTTATGCATGCTAGAAGGACCTTATTTCTACAATCATTAAGGAAGCGGAAAGTCACCTAATATTAAGCACAACTTAGAAACTTATCCCTAATCCTATACATTCATTAGGAGGAGTATGAAATACCATAAGTATGAATGCATATATACAGTCACGTAACTCAAATTGTCCACTTTCCAAAATTAATACATTTTTCCATATTAGTAAACTTCTAGGTAGATGTACCTCTAGTATCATGACAATATCCATTTAAAGTGAAGGATATTTAAATATATGTTTCCTTGACTTTCCCAAGAACCAAATTCGACAATTAATAACACTTAAATAACTCAGCTCGTACATTAATATGTAACAATTATCGTCTGCTTAAGGACTACCCGTCGATACAATCATCCCAAGGCAAATAAATTCATTTGTATGTACAAATATACAAGGATCAAAGATGTAAGAATAACATCCATACTACGCCAATCTCCACCTCCAAAGAGATGATCTAGTCAACTTTACTAAACCCTACATTGTTTTATTTGGGGTGTTAGTTCAAAGAACCGAAGAAGTCAAACTACATGCCCTACTAAGTTTTTGATAAAGAAGACCGATTAAATCCTTGCACACACAGCACCATCCAATGATGAATTAAACTAAAAACATTCCAAGTAATCCTACGGTTTTGCATTCCAGATCTATACAGTTAAATGATCATACCAAGAACGTCAATCATTTATTTTAAGCCGATAAAAAGACTAAGTACCAATTTCTGGAAAAAATTTCACCAGAGTTTCCCCTTGTATTTCTTACTTTTAAAATTTTCTAGAATCATTAAAATCTAAATAAAATCACTTAACAAAAGAAAAGCTACAAAATGAAAAGGCGTGGATCAAGTGATCTAGCCCTCTGAGTCATAGAATCTCAGGATAAAATAAAAGAAAGGAACTACTAATATTAAAATAAAGCCTTACCCAGCTGAGTTTCAGCTTTGCATTTTATTTTAATATCATAATCTACAATGTTCCTGCATAAGGATTATTTGCATCTATAATATAAACAAAAGGCTACAATTTTCGTTTCTTCCTTTTTCTTAGAACAAGTTAGTATGTAGACCTTGCATGATATAATCAGAAGACAATATATATTCAATGAAATTCTCTTCAAACAATAAAAACCATCAACCTAATTTCGTTGCTATGGAAAAACAACTAAGCCATGCCATCTTATTAGAAACGTGCCATTCGTAACATCCATGAATATCATAGACAAGAAAACAAAATAATACCTAGATGAGTTTTCACAAAATACTAGCAACCCATTAGTTGAATGTCTTTCAAATCAGCAATACAATCCTGAGATAATGAACTGAATGCAAAGACTTAGCCAATCAAGTTTGGGTGAGGAAGTAGATCTCATTTTTCTTACTGTAAGATCTCATAAGGGAAAGGCCAAACAATCCATAACCATTATTTTGAAAGGTAACGAATTTAACAACTAGTTCTTTAATATTTCCCAACACCCAACATGGCCAACAACTTATATTGAAATTAATAAGTGGACATAATAATAGAAAACCCCCAATATATGATTTGCACATTGCATTACATAACCCATAGCTGTAAATTGTTTTGATTCAGAGAAAAAACTATTTGCACATTAACTGAAGAACCCATAGCTCTAAAAATGTTGTTTTATAGAGAAAATTCAATTTTCACAATTAACTAAAGAACCCATAACATGAAAAACATTATTATCATAGAGAAAAATCAATTTTCACAGTTACTAAAGAACCCATAACAACAAAAACATTTTTATACAGAGAAAAATCAATTTTCTCATTCAACTGAATAACCCATATCAAAAAATCATTTAAAAACAAAGATTTCAAGCTCAGATAATGATTTCAATTATTGTTTTCCAAAAACCAGAGGAGTATGCAAAACCCACAAGGCATATTAATCTTTTTATCAAACAAAAACTAGGAGAACAACATAATAACCCTTGCCTGGTGAAATTGATTCCCTGAAGATCAATTTGCCTCCAAGAAGCAACGTCCAATTACCATAAGAAACAAAACAAATTAGGTCAAAGCATCCCAAAACTGGAGCTATCTCTTTAAGTCGACTACATGCAAAACTTCACACAAAAACCCCCTCTTTTCTCATTGTCTTCTCCTTTCCCAAAAAAACACCTAAGTTACATATCTCAATGTGGGTGGAGATTTGTTTAAAATGAATTTACTTTTCATTTATTAAATTTAGTCTCCCTCGTCCACGTGAATATCCACTAAAGTGGATAAATTTGATTTATTAACTTTAGACCATGCCTTTTTTTTTAATTCCATTATAAATTGAATTAACTTTAGACCATACTTTTTTTTAATGCCATTACCATCATGAGCTCTATATCAAGTTAAATATATAAATTGAATATGCAAGCCTTCACGGTGTTAAATCACCATGTTCAATTTTTGTCGTCAAGACCGTAGAATCAAACATTACCTATTTTTTTAAAAAGTAGACAATAAGTATTAATGCTCGGTTTAACTCCTTTTATCATTAATATTTAATTCATATTAATTATTAATTTCTAAAGTTGCCTAAACGCTAGCCCAATGCAAACTTGATTATTTTATTCTACTAAGTATTAATTTAAAAACACAAAGTTTACTAAGTCTATACAACCTTTTTTTTTATTAGTCTCCCCTTTTATTTAATTGCCCCATACCCCTTTTTAATTTGTTTTCTCACTCCCATAAAATGTTCATGACTTAAGATGTGTAGGAGTAAACATGGGCCCTTGGATCTAATCTAATCTTGGCCCTTGATTTGAAATTTGCCCTAATGTTGCCCTAACTTTCTCTATGTTTTCTTTTCCATCTCTTTTCTCTTCCATTCCTTCATTTTGAAATGTGCAGGTTTTGGGAGAAGCCATGAATGTTCAAGAAGAGATCTCAAGTTTCCCTTGTGTTTTATTCTTGGTTTTGGTTTATTTATATATACAAATAAAGCTGAATTATATATATATATATATATATATATATATATATAATATGGCTAGGGTTTTTTTTTTTTTATAGATTTATTTATGGAGGGCGGTATATTTATTTTTTTTTTTTGTGAAGGGGTGGGGGTGGATAGGAAGGGTTGTGTGCAATGTGTGGAAAGGGAGCAGCACATGGAGGTCGGCAGAACAGGGCAGGGGCCTGTGGAGTAGTGGGGAGCAGTGTGGAGGAAGGGCGGATGGTGTGCAGGTAGCGTGGAGCGTGGGGAAGGGGCCATACAGAGACGCGGGTGGGGGGGAGTGTGGCCGGTGGGAGGGTGGGACAGGCGGGCAAGGGCATCTACGCAGGCAAGCAGATGGGGGAGGGGGAGGGTTCGGCCTCCCCCAATTCTTTTACATTTTATTTATTTTTGTTTAACAAACAAAAAAACAATTTTATTTTTTTATACATTTTTTTTTGTTTTAATATATATATATATATAAAATAAATATATATATTATATATAAATATATATATATATATATATATATATATTTTTTTATATAATAAAATATATATAACTAATCTTCATTTCATTAGTTATAACAATTACCTAAATAAATAAGATATTTATATATTTAATATTATTCCTGAATTAATGCTATAATAAATTTCATTTCCAATAATAACAAAACATATTTTAGATTTTTGCCCAAGAAGAATGTCAAACTTAAGAAATATGCATACTTATTATTGATTTTTTTTTTTATGCAAAAAGAAACTTAAAAACTATTTTCATCTTCATTCCTTTCAAATGATTCTACCAACAAATTACAAAGAGTGAAGGAATTTATTTAAGAAGGAAAGTACACTTGTTTAGCCCTACACTTGTTGGGTTAGCTTCAAGGTGTACTAATTAAATGTGGAGTCAAAAGTTATGTTCCAAATTAGCTTACTATCTTTTGGAGTTAACTTCAAAACTACAGTATCAAATCAATTTAGTGTTCTTCAACAAGAAATATATTAGTTCTTCTTCCTCCTATATTACATATTTCTTATTGAATAATTAAAAGTCATTCTATTGTAATGTATTGAGCAATGGATTATGATGGATTTCCATATATGGTATTTTAGCTCTTCTGCTTTGCAAATAATGTGGTGTGCTATTATCATCTGAGATCATGGCTTGGAACAATATTCTTAATTTATATCAAAGAATACAATTCATTTCAATAACATTTTCTTTCAAATGAACTTAACCTTCCAAAAACAATCATAGGAGTTACATCAATTTTTTTTAAAGAAAAGCATTAATACAAGTTTCTTTTCAAGGAGTTCAAACCTCAATAAGCATTAAATATTGCAAAATACATGTGTAAGCAACTCAAGAGAGACATATTACAAAGCCCCTTTAAAAGGATGAAAGAGGTTGTTCAACTAATCTTTACTCAAGTTTACAAATAATTTTTCAAATACAAAAAGAAGGATTTACACAAAGAGGAAGTTTCCACAAGCCATATCCTTAAAGTTACAAAGAGGTAATATCCACAAAGAGAGAGAAGATGACCAAAAGAACTCCAACTACCACCAACTCCAACATTGAGATCCAACTTTACATGCCTTCAAGGAATCCATGCAAGGAGAAGAAGCTTGTTTTGCCACCCAACCATAGGCATCATTACATGCCTTTCCCAAGGTTGGGATGCATGCTAGCCTCCCCCAAGCCCATGGGAAAGAGGACAACTATCCACAACTATGCACAAGAGTGAGGGTGACAAACAACATTACATTCATACAAAAACAAGGCAAAGACTAAGACAAGACTCCAAATTTTACAAAGATGAACAAGAGGAGAAACCATGTTCTACCTCAAAAATGGGGAAGAGAAAAGAAAGTTCTCCAAAAGTTTGCAACCATCATTATTTGTACAAAACAAGATCTCCATACCCTCCTTATTTCTCCAATTTCATTCAAGCCCTCCTTATTCCTCCACCCTTTCACCAATCCTTCTTGGAAGGATTTTCAAACCCCAAAGGGGTTTCCTTACCAAGAATGGGGAAGGAGGTTCATGCCAAATGACCCACCTTCCCCACCTCAACCATTTGAGGGGAGTAACTAAATCCTACAAGGCTTTCCCATCAAGCCTATAAGGATTGAGAGGGAAAAATTCCCCTCTCTTCCCCCACAACTCCAAAACTCCATCATGCCATATGATGGAGGGAGCAAAATCAAATAAACAACAACAAGATCTTCATGCAACAACAACATTTCCAAGTAAACAACTAATTTCAAGCATGATATAACAAACACAATAAAGCTCAAGAAGCCTACCTCAAAGAAAAGCTCTCCAAAACTTCAATCTCTTCCACTTCTTGACCCAAGCAAACTCTAGCTCCAAATCCACAAGACTCCAAGCAATAGCTCCAAAAAAAAAGTTCTCTTCTTTTCCCATGAGGGGGAATTTGAAGAGGAGCAAGCAAAAATCCTCACAAATGAGGGGGTGACATGTGTCACCCCTCTCCTCCTTCAAGGTCAAAGATGCCAAAGATAAATGAGAGAAAGGATAAAATGACTTTTAGCCCTCTTCTCCCAAATTACTCTAAATGATAACAAAACAAATCTTGTGCAACTTTTAACAAGCACACTAATCCATACCCCTTACATGGATGTGACCAAAGGAGAGGCAAAAAGGGAGGGAAAACTCCCTCTAGCCTTGGAAATAAGCCCCCCTACCTATTAGGTAGGGTCCAAGGGCTCATTTTCATGTTAAGGGAACTCCCAAACTAAAAAGGGGTCCCTAAAAATGCCTAAAATAACCCAATTTCGGGTTTGGAAAATTTGGCACAAGGTTAGAGGGTGTGGGGCCCACCCAAGGGTTCACATGTGACCCTAAACCCTCTAGATTAAGTACATCATTAAACTAATTCAAAACTTAATGCAAGTGGGGTCATTAATTCCCCAAAACAAGTTTACAACACAAACTAAACACCTTAAGTAAAATTAATAATTAAAAGACATATTACATTACAATTGAGGGTCACCCATGGTGCCCAAAACAATAATTCTAACGCTAAGGCCTCAAGCAATAAACATGGCTAGGACTTAGCCCCGTGGGCTGCTTGTGCAAAGTTGTGTAGCTGGCCTGAGTCCCACGTTCTCCTGTGACCTGTCACCTGCACACTCATTGCACACATTAAACGCACATGTCCGATAAAATATACTTCAACTACTAAATAAGATATCAATGAATTCTAGACTAACATTTCATCTTTCTGGAATCGAAAGTGTGACAACGTGCACAACTATACATAATTCACCATAAGTTAGTCATAATGATAAAATGACATGTATCCATAGAATCCCAACATGCAACAAACTGAGTATCCATCAATATAATTACGTTCCAAAACAACATCATATCAATTAGTATCCATGACATCATAAGATAATGCAAACAACATAGTAATCAAGCTAAATCGGCGTTATACGCCTAAATGTCCATACATGCCTAATCAGATCAAATCTCCTAATGTAATGTCCAAAATATATCAAATCTCTGTCAAAACATGTCTATGAGTAATGAGGAACAACAAGTAACTGAGCTATAAAAGTGTGGGCACTAAGGGCGCCTGGGATCCAGAGACCAATCCTAGGCACTAGTGACTGTGCGAAAGCTCAGAATCTAATTTTTCCTATATCGTCAAGGCTTTACACTTGTTCTTTGTTGATCGCATGTATGATGTACTTGGATCGCCGAGGTACATGTAACCTGCAACACAAACCCTAACTACTTGCACAAGCTTACAAACACATCAAATTGGAATAAAAAATGCTATATGTGAAGTCGTGCTGACATCAACAGTCATTTGAAGGATGAACTTATGACTAAGAGTTGTACTGCATTCCAGACTCCATGTAGTTATGTGTGCTTGTGTGTGAAATAGTGTCTTTAGGTTTCCCTCATGCCAATGATGCCAAGATAGCAGGCTAAAGCTAGATAAAATGTAAATGTGTTGGATGGAATTCAAAAAAAACCCCTTCTAATGCATTGTATGTAGAGTAATCATCCCAAAAATACAATCCCTTTGATAGCATGTAGATATGTTTTCCCTTTAGAATTACCCACCCCTATGATGGTATGTATGTTATGTATATATAGTGATCTCTTGTTTGAATTTTGACACTAGTGACATGAAATGCCGACTAGGACCTCGAGATAGGAGTAATAAAACCAAAAATGCCGACCACAAATGTCAAAAATGTGAACAAGAACAAAGAGGTTAGGAGTGCCCAGGGTGGATAGGAGCGCCTGGGCGCTAGTGTCTAGACTGGTCATTGGTGTCCTAGAATAGCTAACGAAAAATGTGAGAAGACTGAAGTTTAGGGATCCCTGTGACCTAACCAGAACCGGGTGCAGAAGTGACAGATGTGAGAGATAAAGACAATAGAAATAACCAAAGCAAGTGGATGGACTAGGAAATGTGTCACCAATGAATACTTTTCTTACTCAAGATCCATGCATATAACAACATAATTGGTGGTATAGTAAAATAGTTTAATATGTGTGTGATTTTGTGTCAACAGTGACACTTGGCAAAGATATGAGTATGTGCATGGGAAGAGGTTTATCCAAATAAGCACCTTGGAGCTGGAGAGACGATCATATCAAGAACCACAAAGGGGGCACATGGGGGGGACTCATTTTGTTCCCCTCTATTCCCTTAGGAAAGGAACAAGAGGGACACAAATGGCTACTTAGAGCAAGATGTTTCCAAGAGGCATGATCTAGTGCAAATACCATGAGATGGGTTTAGCCAATTAAGCCCCCCGTAGAGCTGGAGAGGGTCATATGAAGTATCGGAGAGGGGGCTAGTGGGGGGCACTCATTTTTTCCACTTAGTAAAGGTAAAAGAGGGACAAAAATGAGAGCCAGGTAGTGAAATCGTTACACACAGGAGTCAGAAATTTGGCGAAGTATGGGATCAACACACTTTGTGCCTGTAAGAACTTGGAAACGTCGCACCCAAAGCTTGGGATGGTCTTTAGTGGTGAAAATGTATATGATTCTGACTCCAAAGATAATTCTAAAACCAATGGAATAAGTTTTAGATCTTTATTCTTCCTGCAACTCCAAAAATTGTCCCTATTTTTATTAAGATACTGAGGTGTGTCTGCAAAAATTGAGACTAATTTTAAAAAAATACACCCATAATAAACATTGAGGATAACTCAAGTCCGTGGTAAGGATCGGGAAATGTGTTTTAGGTCATCAATTTTTTATTATTTATACATTACTTTGTCCAAGGCCTATGATGCCAATTTATACGGGCCAAAAAAATATGGAATTATGATGAGATGAGATTAGATTACGTGATAGAAGGAATTTTAGTATGAGAGTGCTTACTAAAAGGGGTATTGGAAGTGTCTCATACATCATTCCAAAAATCAAGGAATGGGTTACCATATTGTGTTGTGTGAATGTTGTCATACAAAGCATTCCAGGATTCTATCTTTTTAAGAGGAAGAAGCAATTACACAGTTACATTGTAGATTATGAGAATGGTGCTTGCATAGAAGTTCAACCTCATGCATAGATGACCAAATATTTAATCATGAAATGGTTACATCACTTTGCAGCATTTATTCCTAGTGGCGTGACTCCAACAAATAGTCATTTACTAATATGTAATGGGCACTGTTTGCATGTTACTTTAGGAATAATTCAAGAGGCGAGGATCTTGGGAGTATATTTGTTATCGAAAATTATCCACTAGATGTCATTGTCTTTGTTCCATTCAAATCTTACTTCAAGGAGGAGAGATGAAAATGGATAATTGAGAATCATGGGATAAATGTCAAAATGGAAGAATTAGTAAAGTTGGGAAGTAAGGAATTTAGAATGGCTCTTACCCATGAAAACATTAAATCAGGTTTCAAAAGGATGGACATATGGTCTCTTAATCCAAATTCCTTGGCTGAAGACATGGGACCTAGTAAAAAAAATTACACATCTTTTCAAAATGAAGCAGATGCAGTAGAAAACATGTTATTGCTAGCTAAGGTTGATTTGGAGGTTATTGAAGATGTTGAGATGGTTCCTTAGACACAACTATATTAATAATTAGAAGCTCAACAAAATGAGATAAACATAAATGAATGTGTTGATCAACAATCAACAAATGTAATTGTAAGCAATCAATTAGATGAACCACTAAGTATGCCCACACAAGCCATCCTTCCTAATTGGATGAAATAATTTTCTTTCAATCCATGTGTAAACTTGAATTTCAACAATGAAGAATTTAGTCTCTCTCTACCATCCCAATCACAATTACTTCATGAGTCAGATTTGGTGCACTATTATGTCGATAGCCAAGATGAAGAAAATGATGTAACAACACAGATGGAAGAAGCATATATTTTAGGGGTAGATTCTAACCAAAATCAAGAGGAAAACCAAGGACAAAAAACTCTTAGTAAATTCTTAAAACTTCCAATGGAAAAGCAAATCATGGGATCATCAAGGTCAAAATGTGATGTTGGAATAAGGTTGAGCGTAGAATCTCAACTTATCAATGTTGATAAGTAAATGGAGCTTCTCATGGAGAAAGAGAAAAAGAAGAAGGAAATTGATGAATTAAAGCACATAAAAATGGAACTGATTAAAGAGAAGAAGGTAGAATGAATTGTTGAAAGAGAAAGAAAGGAGAAAGAAAAGATTGAAAAATAATATAGAAGGAAAACAAAGGAGCGTCGAAAATTAATGCAGAGGTAGGAAAGAGAGTAGAAGAAAGAACAAGAAAGGATTCATATGGATCAAGAGAGAAAGAATAAGGAGTTTGAGAAGGAAACAAAACAGTTGGAAAGGAAAAGGATACTGAGCATTCCATCTAATCCATTGCTCGAACACACCCATTGTTAAGGGAGTTGATGGCCATTTGTTGCTCCCAATTGATGTCTGCACATAAAATTTCACTTTGAGTAAATGCTTCTCCAATTTTTTTATCCATTCCCAACTACACCTATGAAGGATATCAACATGGGAAGGAAACTACCAACTTCTAACACCCCACTTCAAATATGACTATAGATTCACCAGCACCCTTCCCTAGTTTTTGGGCATGATTTAATAGAAAAATTTTAAGCCTTTTTGGGAAGTCTCGAGTACACATATCTATTGTAATATGAATTTCGATGCAAGAAAAAAATGAAATATGGTCATTATATATTCATATGGCCAAAGCATGCTCTTAATATGCACTATCTAAGAATGTATTAGCTCAATATGTTTTTGTAATGGACACATGACTCGCATATATAACAACAATGATGTATATGTAAATCAAGAGATTAAAACCATAGAGAAGTGTTATGAATTGTTACTACCATACCACTAATCAATTTTATTCCAAATATCTCATTTACCATTAATCTCAATATGAATCAGCTATAAATATCACTAACATTATTTATTGGAAGCAAATAAAAAAACAACAGTAAATCTCTATCATTTCCTAGTGAGAGTAGAAACCTCACCTTTCTATCACAACTCAATCCTTGTACCTGCATAAACCAAGTAATGTAAATCAAATTTCATTTATATGAGATAGATAATATCATAGAATGAAAGAGAGAGAGAAGGGGAAACAAGAAACAACATCCATATATTTAATTTCAAATTGAGATGGCATAGCAAACATAACTAGTTTAAGGGTATATTTCTTCACTGTGAATGCAATCCTTGCAGGCGATATCCTAGTAGAAGTGCAGTTGGTGTTGATCAAAATATGTGTCATGTGTAACCCTCTAATTAACAGATTTTACTCCATGAAAATTGAGCTATGCAAGGCTTCTAAAAACCTAGATATGGACAGAAGAATTGGTACGTGGATTAGTGCATGCACAATGGGATTATAGGATATAGAAAATTTCTTGAATCTGCATGAATTAGGGCATATTCCACCTAAATATTCCATGTCAATACGATTTGAGATTCATGGAGAAGCGCAACTTCAATGCAGGGTAGAGATTGTTGTCCATTATGTCCAAACAGAAAACATGAACACACATCCGCAACAGAGATAGAAATACAAAAATGAAGTCAGTGAACAGTACAAAAACAAAGATGGTGAACAATCCATAAATGGTGCACATTGATTAATGGGTGAACAATCCATTTATTTTTGGTGCTCTGCTTGATCTTATAATCTGCTATTTTTTAACAGGGAGAAGGATCTGAAAATGGAGGAGCCTAAGTCCATTCCTGTTTCATATTCTTCCTTTGGTGGATCAGAGACGGCATACAATTTCAATGGGCCCAAAGGAAACCACAATGGTTTTGCCCAGCACAATGATCCGGAGATGAGATGTAAGCGACGAGTGGCTTCTTACAAAGTGTTTGCTGTTGAAGGAAAGCTGAACAGCTTCAGATGGCTCAACTCAAAGTTTGATGACATGCGCTACTGATTGGGTTGAATCTCTCTAAACAAAGGCGTATAAGCCTGTGTGTTTTGAAACATGTTTGCAGTAGACTGTGATATGGGTATCGTTTGAGTGCTTTATAGAAGGTACTTCTTGTTGTTTGGATGGATTTTCTATGTAAATGGATGTAGAATGCCAAAATTTGTGTGGCTTTCTAATAGTACTGATTTTCTTGACATTATTCTGACCGTAAATCCCTTTCTTTTACATTTGATTAATCTGTTGTAATGATTTTGATTACACCAGTTTACTTTTTACATTGAGATGATTGATACAAGAGAAGAGAGCTCCTGCCTCGTGATTACTTGGCATTAAGATCATATCAGTTTACCAAAAGAAAAAGTTCCGATCAACCCATCTTCTCCTTGGCCTCCATTATTCGTGAATGATTGTGCTCGCTATTCACGAAAGTCCCCAAATTGGAGGACGTCTACGGAGCCATAGTCGTTGTAGAACGATGCATCTTGCATTTCCAGTCGCAATTCAATATCTTTTTAGCGTTAAAATTTGGTGTTAGCTTTGCGATCCAAATGGGTCTGCATATAAATCGTCTCTGCAGGGTGAGGTTAACTGTAAGGGCGTGACATTACAATACATTTGGCAGGTTGAGAGCACCTTGACGACTAATGTTGTTATTGTTATTTAATTATTTAAATATCTAAATAAACATTCTTTGCATGTGGGCATCTATTGGTGAGTGGGGCAGAGGCCAACCCGTACCGTACGTGGACACAAGTATACTTATTACAAATAGGGTGGACATTTTCGCTGGTTAAAAAGACTATCAAATTTTCCTTCCATAGTTCTCTCTTGTTCTTCTATTAAATAGAGAGGTAGGTGGATTAGCATATTTACGCTAAAAGGCAACCCAAATGGGAACGATGCATCCTACTGTCTTATAAGGGACAAGTTAACAGAGGACAGAAAGGAGCTGAGAAACGATGTTGATGTATGTCTCGTCTGCGATCATTTGTGTGGCGCTCTGACTGTCTTGCGTCCGCATGGCCCTTCGTACATCGGCGTTGCAAATGTAAATAATAACAAGTTGGTGGTAAGTGCAAGAAAAACTTATGTCCAGTCTGGGGTCTGGGTCCATACAAGTCGATCCATCTCGATATGTTGTATAAAGTCATTTGATGCGTGTATGTGAATAAAACCATCCTTGTCAACTGATTCCTCTCTTTTAGAGCTCATTAAATTCACACAACCACATACATGCGGACATCATGTTTTTCGATGGGGATACTGACATACATAATGGAACACATTTGGCAAAAATGTGCTCCCCCACCCGCGTTGCTTTTGGGTTGTCCGCTTATACAAAACAATTATTTAAAAAGCGAAGCTAGCAAGGGTTGTTAACCATATTCACTCCTTAACTCGACCTATTTGACCCCAAGAGCTAAATATCCCTATGTAAAATGTTGACATGTTGTACAAACCCTAATCCCAATGCATTTGCCATTCGTAGTTGTTTATAATGCTTGTTTGGGGGGGGTCATTTCACAGAAAGGGCTTCATAGAGATTTGTGGAGACATGGAGTAAAAGTTACTCAACCTAGAAATGCTCTTGCTACGAGCTGGAGGATGTTATACCAGATATGGTTTGTAGGTAGTATCGAGTAAGCAGAGTCTATTCTAGCTGATAGAATGCACCGATGCCCATAAGAGACCCATGCATCCATCCTATACCCATCCAATTCCATGTGGTAAGGCATGCAAATAATTTAGTTTGTTTTGCAAATATCTATTGTTGAAAAACACAGTGTGTTTTTTAACATTTGTGTAAAAATTTAGCACAGTTGTTTGTGGGATTCAAATTGAAGACCTGTTATCTAATAGCACATGTTCCCACTGATTTAGCTATCACTTTACACACATACAACTACACCACTCCAAAATCATACAACTAAAACAATAATCCACCCATGATTTGACAAGTTTACATCAGAGCCCACCCACGTGTATAATATGGATGTGTTGATGTCTTTTATGGGGCATGGATGTAGGACATTGTATTTTATTGAGATAATAGCCTTTGCCCGTCGAGTATGGCAGAGGCAAGTCATTTACCCCACGCTATTGTCACAAGATTTATGTGCTGTAACGAAGGGTATCGAGATAGACGCATGTTTCCTTTCAATCCACCTCTTGATAAATAAGTTACGACTTCTATTAATTTGGATGGGTTGCAACTTTCCCTTTTTTAGTTAATTATTAACATGCTCTCTTTAATGATGGCAAGTCATAACAACAATAATCTAAAGGCACCATAAAGAATCTGTGATGGACCAACACACATATTTAAATCAAAATTGGTGTCAAAGATTCTATTTTAAACAAATTAATAACAAGTTTTCTTGGGGTGGAATAATGTGTTGTCGGCCATTATTTGGCTCTGAAAATCTATTATTACGTCGCATTTGTGTCTACAATTCGCATAGATCTCTCACGACGACGCTCTCATGTTTCTTACCTGCCTATCACATGTGTGTCGTTGTCACGACACCTCCCCACCACTTGTCTACGGTGTTGTCATCCACCATCATAGCTTGCTTGCATCTCCTTGCTGTGATACATATATGTGCATATTGATTTTCTCCACTTGATTTATCAGCAACCCGAATAATACCAGGTGATAGCTTCATATTTTCTGGTTTAGTCTGTTTCCATTAGCACCCAAAACTTTTCCGCCCATATCACAGGCAATTCCTCAAATCCAGTTTTTCCCCTCACTATTCTCGATCTGGTGCCTTGGCCATCATTGTATTTATTGCCCTCAAATTTCAACCATTCCCATCATCTTGGAGTGCAATCCTAGTTTAATGCTTCCCAATAGCTTTGTTACTTTTGGTACTGCAACCTAGTGAATACGAGCTTTGCTTCTAAAATATATCTTCCCCTACTTTAAGATCTTTCCATGGTTACAGATGTCCTAGGGAAAGCTATTGTGAAAATTCACAGGGTGTAACTATTTTCCATCCATTGCTCCTCAGTCCCACCATATGTGTTTTCCTTTGCAAAGGGTGTTAATTGATAGCGACGCACCTACCCATGCACCATAATTTCAAGCATACACATTCTTTCAATTTCTAATTATCACAATCATGATGTTGTTAAATATGCAAGGTGGGTAGGAGGTGTATGTAGAATGAAGGAGATGTGGGGTGGAAGTATTTGTCATTAACGAGTGGGGAATGGCTACGTAAGCTAAAATTGTTTATTGTTGAATGTGCTAAGAAGAACATCGTATGTGGGAAGAACTTATTAGCTAGTGAAAGGAAGGCATGACATGGGGTTGTTGTAATCTTATTCAGTATGTGAGCATGAGTAGTAGGTGTTGTTTTTAATTCGTTAATTTGTTATTTTTGTTCTATTCCGCATACAATATTTTGTAACAGTCAAGTTGTAACAAACAAGGCATACACTATGAACTTGTACCAACAAGAATTCCTTACATAAGGATAAAGCAACATTTTTGCCGTACAATTTTGCAGTCGACCATTGCAAGTGAAGATACCATCTAAATCCTCGGGGAACAAATCTATACATAGTACTATAACCCCACCCCCTTAAAAAACAACCACCAATGTACAAGCCCTCAAGCCTTCACATGTACATACTAACCACCTTTAAGCCAACAAATATATATACAAATCATTACACCTGATGGCTATGGTAGACAAACACACTTGTTGCAATTACTCACACTAACTTACTATAATAATGAAAGGGTCATAAATTCCTTATACTGAACTGAGTGGGGAAAGCATTAGAATACCATTTTGGTAAAATAAATATTTCACAATCCTTACAAAAAAATATAAACACCCATCAACCTATGCTTGCTTCTATACACCCATACCACTGTACCGTTCTGCAACACAACCCTACACTCAATGCTCATGGAATAATCATACAAACTATACACACATACACCAATGGGAAAAAGAGTGGTAACACTTGTAAATCCCAACGTAGTTCAATATCTCGATTATGACGAACCTTTGACTTACCTACCCAATACAATGTGAACATCCTAATTTTCCTAACATTCCCCCCCCTTAATGTTTACGATGGTAGTAACGTAACTAGTCACACTTACATTTTGTAGCTTGCTTGCTACCTACTCGCAGGATGAATTCTAGTACATAGCTCGAACTGAAGGTAGAAGCAAGGAACACATCCCGACTGGTTATCGACCTTTGCAGGTGTCGAGGATACACAACTGACTCGACGTATGTGATGTGGATTACATTCATTTCTCTTTGTAAATCATCTGCTTATAAGGCATAAAAAATTCAATCTCTAGCTCAACTGTCATCTGACCTATTTCAATGTGGGAACTCAAGCAAGATACATTGTGATTTTCTGAACGAACCTTCCAAAGTAGATAATTTATAGATCCAGAGGCTAACCAACAAACCTAGGTATGAACAAAAAACACATCTAACTGTTCAACCTCTTCAAGAATCATGATGTTGCATTTCACTGTGCATTATCATGTACTTCACTATGTGTATTACATTCGGGGAATGCATGTAGGAATAGCTCACATATACCAGTGAACATGGACATGACCACCTCTATTAGATTATTTCTCACACCACACTGAAAATGCTGAAAAACTGAAATCCACATTACAAACTAAAATAATCACACATGTGCCACCATATCTTTCAGAAGTGCGGCCCCGTCATTAGCGACTGACGAGAGGTAGTTGGTTGTCCTCACCCGCCTCTTATGCCTCTGTCCTCCATCTGTCATGCTGCTAGCTCAAGCTTGATTTGGATATGAAGCTCAACAATTTCCACATTGGATTTATTTGTATAACTTCCCCCCCGCAATGTGAAATAGTTTATTTTTCGGATGTCGGGTAACACCGAAAATGCATTCGCGAGGCAAATTTTTTATTTTATTTTTTACAACTTTTACAATAACCCCTTTTTGTTTGACAATTACAAATACAATAATTTTTTTAACTTTGATTCAACAAAATAATAAGACCAAAATATATTTAATCCAACTATGGATTAAATAGACTTTTTACTTTGATGACTTTTGACACAAATTAAAGAACTAAATATTTATATACTAATCTCTAATTCTAAAAAGAATTGACCTTCTTACCCGTCTCTTTTTAAAACACAACTATTTGGCCCTTTAAAACCTTGGTTTTTGTGCCACGTGTCCAATCTCAAGTGTAAGACATAAAAATAGGCTGCAAAGAGAAAATGCATGATGCTAGGTAGAAGATAGACCAAGCTTGGCATGGAGAGTTGGAAATTGATTCACGAAACAAGTCGCTAAGTGTATATATATATATATATATATATATAATATTTTTTTACAAAGGCATAGAAGATAAGCTTGCTTACACGAAGACCAAATCTTAGAGGTAGCGGAACATTAATCAACCAAAAACATGTATAATGCCAACCCATCGACAAATGTAGACCCAACTCTACAAGTTATTGGTTTTGATTCCACATTGACATATGCTGAGTATGGACTCAATATGTAGGAACCTCCACAAAAAGTATTAGATTTTTAATATAATCTATAGGACGTGACCATAAAAATTGTTGTCTATTGAAATAATCCTCAATACAACGACTTGTCAAGGAATCCACTTTAAAGTCCGCCGCCTTCGTCTTGTTCAATGCTCCAATGCTAAACAAGGAATCAATCAATAACAATCCATAAATAACTAAATTTCATTTGACATCTGGCTATTGTGATGGATGTAGGTGTCAATGGCAAAGCAAGTTCGATCCAGTGTGATATGAAAATTGAACCAATGCAAACTGATATGATTCAATATGAATTGTTGACCTCACTATATACGATATCTTCACAGGTCAGAACACTATATTCATATACGTGGATCTGATCAAGATCACCAAATGTGAATGGCTCCACAGTGAAATGTTTGACCTCGTCTAAATGCCAAATCGATGCATGTGTTGAATGTACAGATCTGTAGATGTACTTACATGATAGCATCAAATGTACAATGAATGTAAATGCGTGGAGCAGTTATATATAGAACACTGGAAATTATGTAGCTAGCACAACACTAGGGTTGCACAATCGCTAATAGCATTAGGATATATATCTAGATAATTTTAAGTCTACAAAAATCTACGTCTTCCTCATAACGGGCAGTAAACAATGGTGACTGCCCCTTCTACAAATAAAAAAAAATACATTTTAATCATAAATCTTGCTCTTCTGTTCTCAAAGAATCCCTGATCTGATACCAAATCTAGAGCTAGGTTCAGACGTTCATGGAAAATAACACAATAATTTCTCACACAATAATATATTTCTTCTATTTTATTCAGCGTAATACATTTTACATATATATATGAGAGGAATTTCTATTATTAAGGAATCTCCTAAAACCACTCAATCCTACAATATCTCCTAATTTCCTATTTTCAAACTATTGTTATATTGTTGTTAAACACAACAACATTACAACAAATATATATAGCTAAGTTATATTTTACCCTACTGTAAATCACCCACAATTATGTGAACATTAATTTCCTTAACATTTTTTTGGGCGCCAAAACTATTTTTTTGATATTTCCTTTATATATAAGGTATTTTAAGCATAACTATTGGATCAAGTAAGAGAAATGAAAAGTTTGAAAATATAATTCATAGTGATACACATCATTTTAAAAATCATAAAACACACCTATATGACATGTGAACATGTGAAACTATGCCATTTGAAGATGACCCTGCTAGAAAGCGTCAAATTCCGGCAGGGCTCTTTCCCGGATGCATAATTCCGACAATGTTTTTGATGAGTCGTAACACTTTTGTGAAGCAATGGCAGCATATTCAGGCTTTAGTGATCTTTCTCTGATGGCTTTGCTGAAGGCACTGCTTGATTTGGGCAATGAAATCTGTGTTTGTGTGAGGCCCAAAGCCTGCCAGAGGCGAAACGCCAGTGCCATCATGCGGCGGATTAAAGTACTATGTCTTCTGTTTGAAGAGATTAGAGACAACCCCGCGATTATAGCGCTTCATCCTCTGGCCCTGCTCTGCCTCAGGGAAATGCACGTTATGTTCCAGCGAAGGAGCAACAGGCGATGGGGTTTTCAGAGGCGGGTTCAACGGAAAAGATTCAAGTGCCGGATGATTTCAAGTGCCCCATTTCACTCGATTTGATGCGCGACCTTGCGATTGTGGACACGCGCAATTTTTTTGACTCTTGTTTAAACTATTTTTTGCGGTTATTTTAATCTCTGTACAAAATGGTAGCGAAAAAAGCCCTCTGTTTCCACTTGGTGGAAGATTACTGGAAAATACAAAGTTGTAGCCTCTAATCAGGCAGCTGTAAGCATTGCGACGCTCGGGAAGCAGAAGATATACAATTCATATTCCCTCGGAAAGTCATTAAAGAGGACTGACATCACCATTCTAGTTTAAAGTGCTGTGAAATCAGAATCCCTGCCTCATGCCAGACAATGACAATGCCAACATCAGATGATATTACGGTGGAAGGCTTTTGTATGAGTTCTTGCGGTTTTCATGCAAATATTTTACCCTCCTCTGCGAATGGAAAGAAGCTTCTTCTATAGGCGTGGGTGAGTAACTTGGCAAGTTATTTCCCTAGTCAGGGTGCATGGCCATTTCAACAGCCAATTTACGGCCCTCTAACCCCACCTCTAATTGCACTTAATGGCCACATCGGCATTGATGGAATGATTATCAATATCGCCACTATTTTGGCTGGAGCAGTGACAAATCCGTTCAATACTGGTTATTTCCAAGGCGATGCAGCTGCCCCGATGGAGGCCATGTCATCCTATCCAGGAATATTTGGGAAGGGGGCGTATCCAAGTTATGCTGGTGAGCTTTTGTAGACGACATAACGCGGGCGAGTTTGAATGTGCATGGAGTTAACGGGCGCCAGTATTTTCTTCCTGCCATGTGGGATCTTCTATCCAAATCCTGTAAGACATTAGTGTAAACAATTTTGTAGCAAGCCAGCGAAGAAGGATACCAAAATACAAACATATTGTAATTCTTTGTTCTTTATACGATATTTTAAGCAATTTTTTTTTTATGAATGAGATCTTATATTATATTAACAAGTAAAATGATATAAGATAATTCAACAAAAAAGTAGGTGATATGAGAGCACGCTCTAAAGCCACGAACAAACTACGCTAAGTCCAAGGCAAAACAAATAAGACAGTCACAACGAAAAAGAAACTGCAACTGCAAAGAGTTGACCAGCCGCGGGTGGATCATGGTCATCAGTCTAGCCAGATCCAGGAAGGTCTTGGCCACTATCGAGCACCTAAGCGTACCTACCACGCACAAGTAGTCGACGACGTCGCAGTACGGATTCGACCCCTGCACTTGCACCTTCCCACCGCGGCGTCCCCACCAATCCCCCTGCGCACACTACACGCATATGAATCAACCGCCGTTTTATTTAAATTTTAACTTTTCGACTGTTGCCCGAAAAAATGTGTCGCTTCTACACGGGCAGTCAAATTCTGACAGGGCTCTTTCCCGACTGCATAATTCCGACAATGTATTTCCTCAATTGGTAACGATACTTATTGTGGCTGATGTTGCTAATTTTAAAAAAGCTCCATTTCCAATAATTACAAATTTGGTAGAATGCGTGGAACCATTTCCGCGGACGAAGGCCATCCTGCAACCGCTCGCCCCCGCGCATACTTTCAAGTTGACCGTGATATCGATATATACCCTCAAATTTTCTGGCTTTTTTGACACGGCAAAAAATTATCCAGCACTCACAAACTGCTCAATTTACGACGGATCGGAGCTTACATCTGCCTTCATTTTTCAATGGTTATTTTGCCTGTTTGGGTGCCAATTTGGATTACCCATTTGGTATTTGTGGAGCATCAAATTTGTAACGGAGAAGAGAAGCTTACTACAATGGACACTTTAGTTTTTGAGCTCCGCAAGCTTATCAATAGGCGTCATTGCGGAGCCGCTGTTGGCCAAATGCAATTTTAGGCATGCTGAGGGGATTCGCTTATGGCTCCTTATGTTTCTATAGATGACAGGGTGTCCACTTCTGATTCTGCCCATTTGGATTTCATCACTCTACAACAAAAATCAGGGGTGCCCATTTCAGAATGTCCATGTCACTCTCAGGATTTTCACTTCTTCATTTGGAATCGGGATCCTCCTTAGCATATATAATGCCCTGTATTCATGGTGCCTCCGTTACCTACCTCTCTCCACCTCGGCCATGGTGTTCGCCTCCCAGTTGGGATTCAATACAATATTCACATATTCAATAGTCCGTCAGAAGTCGACTCCTTATTCCATCAATGCTCTGATTTTTCTCGCTTTCGGCACAGGTATACTTTCTTTCAACAACAGTAGTGATAGGCCCGAGGAAGCCATCCGTGTACACTATGTTGTTGGGTTTATCCTCATAACGAGCGCAGTTGGCCTCTATGGATTAATCCTTCCCCTGATTAAGCTTATTTACAGGGAAACTTCACCCCAAATAACGTATACTCTGGTAATGGAGATGCAACTTGTCATGTCAGTCTGTGCAAGTGTTGTGTGTACAATAGACATGGTGGTCTACAAGGATATCCCTGCTATTGTGAGAGAGGCCAATGCAAGTCCACTGGGCGAAGGTCTGTATTATACTTCGCTTCTTGCCTGTGTTGTTTGCTGGCAGCTTTTCTTTATTGGGGTCTTTGGTATCATCTTTCCTCAATTAGTTGCGAAATTTCCATAAGATTATTCCCGCTTCAACTCGTGTAAAAGGTGTGGTGATTTGGGTATCGAATACCCATTTGGCATTGATGATGGATGCGGGAGTTTTAGAGTACATATCGTTATTCGTGTGTAGCAACAACACCCACTTGAATCAAGGATACCGATTGGTAGATATGTCGTCGCAAATATCAGCTGCGATGCACATCCCTGAAATTCTTTATTTCAAATACCAACAAATTTCCTCTATTTCAATTGCAACCACACCTCTGTACTGCTTCAACCTCAATTATCTGAGTCTATGTGTGACACTAACAATTACTTGTGCAAGAGGTTCGTTGAGTGTCCCACTCATGCATTATCTTGCTTCTACTATCCACAGACTTTATATTAGTTGCGATTCATGCTTAATAACAAACTTGATTTGGTCTAAAGTTTGAATATAATTCGATGTTAAATCTTATGCCAAGCTCATAAATGACACATTTCACAATGGGAGATTTACACACGGCATGTGAAATCTTCAATGTTAGTCAAATGTTGACATTGTTTCACCTAATACAACCAACATGTGTCTAATCTTTTTCTAGCACATGCTCACATCCTATGAGAAAAAAGGAGCTTCAAAACAGGTCGTGGACTTTCACCAAAGCATAATAAGAATTGTTTTTCTTTCCAGATGTTGTAGTTGTACTATATTTCTCCCTCCTGCCCATAATATGAACTTGAAACAATTTAAGATAGCATATATTTCACCACAAATTGTAACTCCAAAAACTAAACATTGTTATCCTCTCCGGTGTAATTTGCAACTCATTTGCAATTGCGAGGTGATCCAAGTCTTCCTCTGCTGCACCGCACATAAGGCATTTTGAGGGGCCAGGGAAACCCCACGTACGCCTTTTAGCATGTGTGAGTACCTTCTTGTTCAAAACTAACCAGCCGAAGAAAGCTATTTTTGGGGTGATGTTGGGATGCCAGCAACCGAAAGAACTCGGAGAACCAATTCCTGCTTGAGAGACAAGAATGTTATAACCGGCTTTAACTGAATATGAACCGGTAGAGTCGCCTACCCATAGTAAGCTATCAGCACGATCGAGAAACGTGGCATGTCTATCCTGTTTTCAAGAGGAAGGCGGAATCTTGGGAACCTCCTCCAAAGAGAAAGGCAGTTTGGAAGAATTCATAACACCAGATAAGCATTTCAACTTTATCAGCATCCTGTTGTTATAGAAGAAGGAATCTCGAAGAGAGGAATTGGGACTGTCTGCTTTAGAAATGAAGTTCCACACCAAAGGGGGAGGCCGAATCATTCAGAAGCTTACTAAAGAAATCCACCGCTTCTAATATTGATCTGAGCTTGTGAAGAGGCGATGGTGGAATCTTCGAAGCTTGAGAGTAGAAATGTAGTTGAAGTTTCTTCTAGCTTTGACAGAAGAACCCTCATGAAAGCTGACTTTGCTACGACTGAGAGCTTTGGTATTCTTATCCCCATCCAACAACCAGGCTTCTTTGGATTTTTGACGCCAAAATGTTTCAGCTCTTTCAGAAGGAGATCCCCCAGATCCTTAAGGAGAGATTTTTCTTTCTGGAAATCCTCCTGTGTCATCCCATGCTCCAGAATGGTCTCATTAAGGGAAGAATCTGAGAAGATCCTTCTCAACTCTGAGCTTTTCTTGAACGGTGGAATCTTCGAGCTTGAGAGTTTTTAAACTTCGAATGATTCCAGATCCCCCCTAAGGAGAGATTTTTCTTTCTAAATTATCTTTTAAGCTTTTCTTGAAAAATGTTTTTAAAGAATGATTCCCCTGTAAATTATCTTTTAACAGTGACAACTTTTTAGAGAGTTGAAACATCCTGGTCCCTTTGACAACAAAGGAGTCCCACCAGACCTTGACCAGCGACTTCAATGTGGGATCATGAAGCCACATGTTCTCAAATTTGAAAGGGGAACGACGCGGGGGGAGGTCGAAATTTAGAACCACGGAGATAGGAAAGTGGTCTGAGCCGGAAAGAGGGAGAACCGAGCTTTTAAGAAGGAAGTTATTATGCAGCCAATGCTCAGAAACCAGGAAATGATCAAGACGCATGGCGAGGGAACTGAACCCAGATCTCCTATTGTTCCAAGTAAACCAGCCCTTACTGGGCTCTAAATCAATCAAATGAGCAGAGGAAACGAAAGAAGAAAAATCCACCTGTGAGCGAGGTTGCCAAAGAAGACCTCCACGCTTATCACGATCGGAAAGAGTAGCATTGAAGTCACCAGCGACGATGATTTTTGCGGCAACATTGGTAGACAAAAGCTGACTGAGACTACTCCAGAGAGCTCTTTTCCTAATTGGAGATGAGGGACCGTAAATATTACAAAGGAAAAAGAAATCCTCAGAGTGTTTAATTGAAACTTTACACCAAATGAAGTTAGGATCGATCACAAGGGGTTCAATCACGCAACTGCTGGACTTCCACAAAATGCCCAGACCACCCGAGGCACCGATAGAGTTTGAGAAGCTGCCTTCCCAGCCTTTCCATTTTCTGAACCAACTGCTTTTGCAACCAGCTTCCGACATTTTAGTTTCCTGAATCAAACAGATATCCACAGCCTCATCCGAGGCGTAGCGCCTTAACAGATGCTATTTGTTAGGGGCATTAAGGCCCCTAACATTCCAAGAAAAGAGGATCATATTTGCTTCAGAGAGGACTCGCCTCTCCTACTCGACGACGGGAAGAAAGAACGTAGTTGAAGTTGCTTCCCAAGCGCAACTTCGTTGAGAGAAAGCTTACTTTTGTTAGGACGACCAAGAATGCTTTTTGGTCCAAAATCCACGTTGAGCAAAGGTGGAGTGGGAAGAAGCGGACCCAACAACTGGTTATTCGGGGAAGGAATCTCTGCAGTTTCTTCAGGGTCTTCTAATGGGTCACCATCTTTTGACTGGAGCAGATCCTCTTTTTCCATAATCCATTTCTCAAGGGAGGATGAACTACCTCCCATACCGATGGAAATGCCCTCGTGGAAAAGGGACAAAATCCTAGAAGAGTCTTTTACAACAGCTGCCGTTTCTTTAACAAGGGAGAGAGTGTCTGGATCCAAAGCAAGAGGTTCAGGAACTGGTGGGGGGGAGTGGGGGACGACGGGCAAAGACAAGGGGGGAAGAGCGTGTGGGGAGGAAGGCGGGCAGGGAGCAGGGGGATTGAGGGAAACTTTCCGCCATTGTTTAGCACAAGAAGGGGGGCTTTTACAAAATTTACGAGTGTGACCAGGCTTCATGCACTTGAAACAGAGATTTGATAAACCTTCGTAAGCTACTCTCTGCTTCCAAAGACCCGAAGGGGAGTTGATATGAATGACTTCCTTTAGCTTAAGAGCGGGATTGACAGAAATGCAAATTCTGGCAAAGGAAGAGAGAGAACCATTCAAAGTAACGGGATCGATGCGAATGACACGACCCAGGCTAGAGCAAATTTTAGTGAGAATGGGAGCAGACCAAAATTCACTGGGAAGGGAGTAAAGTCTGATCCACACTTGGTGTCCATCCGCGTCCGCTCTGTTGCAGTCAAAGAGAGGTTCCCAGTCACGGATCACAAGACCTGAGTCGGAAAGGAGAAAATTTTTCCTTTCCATAGTGTCGCTTTTCTGAGCAGCGCTACGGAAGAGCACAAGGAAAAAACCTTTTTCCAGGGAGCGAATACTCAAGCCGCTGCCCCACTGTGTTTCACACCAGTTTCTAATGCCAGAAAACGAGAGTCTTCTCCCTATAAACTTAGCGAAAATAGCCCTCGAGTAGAAACACTTGGTGTGTGCAGCGAAAGCGACGTCCTCGACCAGGGACACGGAGGGAATGCCATCCTGATGGGCATGCAAGTCACTATCCGACGGAAGCGAATCTGACGCTGAACCAAGGGGACCCAATCTTTTTTTCAGAGCTTCCGACAAGCCCTAGCCCGCCAGGTGCGCCATTGCAGCACCCCGGAGGGGCGAAGCCAGAGGACCGTTGTCGGAACGTGAATTCAAAAAATATGACCGTTCTGAAACGCCCTTCTAACCCTCAAAAGCTATAATATTTGTTGTTTATAATTTTATTTTATTTTTAATATCCGCCGTTCCTCTTCCATTCCCAAAATACAGTTTCTGGGATCCATGTGTCATTTGCAATTGCTAGTTATTATTATTAAAGAAATTAGGTGTCACTGTTTTAAAAATAGCAAAATTGTAGTAAGAATTTTTTTTTCTGAAAGAGAAAATATTTGAGAAACAGCGCCCACGCTTAACGTATCACTGGTATTCTACTAAAAAAGAAAAACCCCGAATTGCTCTTAAAAAGACCAGGGCATGTATATTCATTTCCTGTTATTTTGATTTTGCAGATTTGAGAGGCAACCCGAAAACAAATGCTGTGAAAAACAAGGCAGCTTGATTGTGAAATTTAAACCCTAATTCCTCGGCAATGGGGTTCGAGAAAGTTAAAAACCTCCAGGTGAGCTCTGTGACACAGTTAAAGTTTCAGGAGAAGCAGAAGAAGAAGGCTAAGTCTGGTGGGTTTGAGTCTTTAGGGCTGAGTCCCCAAATTTTCAGAGCAGTAAAACGGAAGGGTTATCGAGTTCCCACTCCAATACAGCGAAAAACAATGCCGCTTATTATGTCTGGATTGGATGTTGTTGCCATGGCCAGGACCGGGTCGGGCAAAACTGCAGCGTTTTTAATTCCCTTGCTGGAGAAGCTAAAGGGGCATTCACCAAGTGCAGGACTGAGAGCTCTAGTGCTTTCACCTACCAGAGAGCTGGCACTTCAGACTTTTAAGTTTTGCAAAGAGCTTGGTCGCTACACAGGTATTATTCCGCCCTAAATTAATGAAACGATATGTTGTTCTTTTAAAGATCATGCCCAGCATAATCAAATGCCTTTTACTTCTTTGGAATAGCCCTGTGAAGGTCTGAGTACTATTCATTCACAATGACCCATCTCTTATAAGTAGCGATTCACATTAATCCATCTCTAATCTAGTAGTCCCATGGAGAAGCATTCCCAATTTTTCTGGTCCTACAACTGTGCATTCCCAAATATTCTTAGTAAGTACCGTGGAGGAAATTTCGGAACGTTTTGCAGTTCTACGGTCTCATTTAAAACGAAAACTTTCGCAAGTTTTATGGATTTTAAGTGGCAAATTATGTGGAAATTACTCTAAAAACTATGATTAGCAAAGACAGGCCACTAGTATGCCATATGCGACTTTCCTTAAAAATATCATCATTTACTGCAAACTTCTTGCTCGTCCATTGCTAGGATCAGATGAAATCTTTCTTCTTACACTCTTGAGTATATTGGAAAAGATTCTGAAATTTGCAGCTGGCTAAATTTCTACATTCCATGGATCACTGCATCTTAAGAATATGAGTGGTAGCCCCCTTCTTGGGATCCCACCCATAGTTTAAGAATTGATAATATATCTGCCCTTTTGAAGAGGTGGTATGTGCGAATGCAAAATTACTGCCCCCCATTGTTAGAATCAGCTGAATTCTTGCTCCTAAAAAAATAGCCGCTCCAAAAGACTCTAAATTTTGCAGTTGCAGTTTTACAAATTGATAATAAATCTGTCCTTTTGAAGAGTTGGGATGTGTGAATGTAAAATTACTGTCCCCCATTGTTAGAATCGGCAGATTTTTTTGCCCTAAAAAGCTAGCCCCTTTGAATGTTTTGAAAAAGACTTTAAATTTTGCAGTTGCTGTAATGTTTTGCCTTTCATGAACCGTCTGCACCCTAAGGATAACGACTTTGGGATTTGATTCTATGCTTGCCCCCCTTGAAGAAGCTGGGGAGTTTTTAATCAAACTTAATAACAGAAGGGCCACCTAGCAGAAGGAAGCTGCGGCACTGCAAATTTGACCATGCTGCCATTGACTTGCTCTTTGTGCACGCCAAACTTGCATCAGAACATATGTTTGGCTTTGTGGTCTCATGATTGCTAATAAAATCATGTCATTGATTCATTCATTATGAGGCCGAGTCCATTAATTTTCATGAAGTTGGGGAAATAAAATTATTATGTAGGACCCAATTTTCAAAGAAATACCACACACAATGTTTTGGGACACACACACATGCACACCTTTCATACATGGCGCATCCTAAAACAGTTCAGTTTGTGTGATGCTCATATAATAGTTGGCATGTCTCTCACTTTTTATGTATTTCCTATTGTGTTTCTTGAAATGGCTGCAGTTTAAAATGTTAAAAGTGAGCCATCATGTTTCAGTTGTGAAATATTTTGCTGCTTTGCTACTTTGACAGCGGCGCTCTTTGGCTTTCTCTTTTGTATTACATACAATCAATGTCACATTTAAAAAAAAACTTTGGTTGTTCTTTAATGCAGATCTTCAGGCCACAGTGCTTGTGGGTGGGGATAGCATGGAGACTCAGTTTGAAGAACTAGCCAAAAGTCCAGATATTATTATTGCAACTCCTGGTCGTCTCATGCATCATCTTGCTGAGGTAGAAGAAATGTCTTTGCGAACTGTGGAGTATGTGGTTTTCGATGAGGCAGATCGTTTGTTTGAGATGGGTTTTGCAGAGCAGCTGCGAAAAATACTTGCTCAGTTGAGTGAGACCCGCCAAACTTTGCTGTTTAGTGCAACTCTGCCTCGTTTGCTTGCTGATTTCGCTAAGGCAGGTCTTTGTGATCCTCAACTTGTACGACTTGATTTGGAGAATAAGATTAGCCCTGATCTCAAGCTCACATTCTTTACCTTGCGACATGAGGATAAATATGCTGCATTGCTGCACCTGGTAAGAGAGCAGATTGGTTCAGATCAGCAAACATTAATTTTTGTTGCAACAAAGCATCATGTTGAATTCCTTAATGAATTATTTAGGGAAGAAGGGATAGGGCTGTCTGTTGTGTATGGTGACATGGATCAGGCTGCCCGCAAAATTCATCTTGCAAAGTTCAGAGCAAGGAAAACAATGTTATTACTTGTAACTGACGTTGCTGCAAGAGGGATTGACATTCCACTTCTGGATAATGTGATTAATTATGATTTTCCTCCAAAACCTAAGCTTTTTGTTCACAGGGTAGGCCGCGCTGCTCGTGCTGGCCGAACTGGCACAGCGTATTCATTTATAACAGCTGAAGACATGCCATACCTTTTGGACTTGCATCTTTTCCTGTCGAAACCTATTCGACCAGCTCCAACTGAGGACGAGGTCGCAAATGACAGGGAAAATGTTTTGTCCAAGATCAATGAAATGGTGGAGAAAGGGGAATCCATTTATGGACGTTTTCCACAATCAGTTTTGGATCTAGTTTCTGAAAGGATACGAGAGCTATTTGATGAGTGCAATGAACTTAGATCTTTGCAAAAGACATGTGCAAATGCATTTTGCTTATATTCCAAGACAAAGCCGCCTGCATCAATGGAGTCTGTAAAAAGAGCAAAGGATTTACCTCGAGAAGGACTACATCCAATTTTTAAAAATGAAATTGACAGTAATGAGACTGTTGCTTTAGCTTTCTCGGAGCGATTAAAAGAATTCAGGCAAGTTTATAGATGTTGAAAGTATTTTCTTCTTGGTTTGTCTCGTACGAAGTCAAGCTTCTTATGTGAGAGTGAATCTGTAAGCTATGTAGCATTCACTTTAATCAATGGACATTTGAACAATTTTAGACTAGACCTGGTGGTTGAGCACCTTACCTCTTGGCGCATCATGATCTTTTGTTCCTCGAATCAATCTATAAAGAAAGCATTTTTTAGTACTTGCACTCTTTTCTTCTAACTTATGATTAAGAGGATGTTGGTTGCGCTTTCTTGTTTTGATGCTCGAAATTTTTAATATTATTTTGTCATATTGTCTCACTCATTAGTGTTTGTATGAATGCTTCTTAGGTTGTTTGTAACAGGGTAACAAAATATTGTGTTTTAGATTGCATGCGGTCCTTTTGGAAAGTCGAATGAATATTTCCTAACCTATGGTTGGGCTGAATGCAGACCTAAGCAAACAGTTCTGGAAACTGAAGGGGAAGCAGCAAAAGCAAAGCATAGGCAGGTACTTGTGTTACCCCTTCAACTGATTTCTTGAGTGATTTTTGGCCAGGTTATAATTTGGCATTGTCTTATTATAAAATGCCTTGTGATGGGAAGTTACATATATAGAATTGGGCTTCCTACAGAAACTTGGGAATTGTATATGCAGTTGCTTTTTACCAGTAAGGAACAGAAACTTATTTCTTATGGTATTTTTCCCTATTCATGACATGTGTGGGTATGTGTTCGTAGAATAACATCCTGTTAGTTTTCTAAGATTGTGAGACACATATCCTTTGCGGTGATGTTTTCCTACTATGAATGGGTTTCAAAAGAAAGAAATTATATTAATGTCTGCAAATGACCCAAAGTAGGTCAATGGAACTTGAGCATACATTTAATTACAATAGAAAGTGCTTGGGTAAAAGGACTGTGATATGGATATATTGAAAAAGCGTTATTCATCACATTTTTGTATCACCAAACTCTCCTATGTAAGCTCAACTGCAATATATCTATAGGCGGGATCTAATCCACCATGTATGGCCTCTAATAATAAAAGTACAATAGTGTTTGGTTTAGTATAAGCAATCTGAACTTAAAAAATTCCAACCGATACCTGAGCTAACAAGTAGCCTACACACAATTATGTTCCATTGTTACTAATCTGCTCTGCCTTTTATGTCATGGTTGTATAGATACATTGATGAAGCCAAAAACCATAGTTACCTAAGACTTTGGGACAATGGGATGGGGTTTCTGGGACAGCAAAAGGAAAAAAATTCCAAATGTTGGGGATGGCTGATAAAATAATTATAAAATTTATATATATTAAATATATAACATGAATAAAATGGGGTTTCCAGGACAGCAAAATGATTTTTTTTCCCAAGTTTGGGGATGGAGAGGTGATGGCTGATAAAATAATTATAATATATATATATCTCTGTTTCAAAAATCACGATTTATTGGCTATAAATCTCGATAAATCAGTTTCCTTCATGAAAACGATTAAACTTGTGAAAAATCGTGATTTTTGTTATCCCGATAAATCGCCGATTAATCGCAATAAAATACCCTGATAAATTGTTGAAAATCATGGCTAAAATCGGTGAAAATCGTGGGGAAAAACGTGGCCTAGGGTTAAATACGAAAATAGACCTCGTTTTTTTTTTAATCCTGTTTTCTCTTTCCACGAATTCGTTTTTGCTACTGCAACTTGCGTTTACTCATTCCGTGTTCATTCGACTTTCGTTTTTGCTACTGCGAGGGCATTCGACTCAGGAGGGCACGCAAGATCAGTTCGTGGCAGGTTTGTGGCCATTTCGTGCCCATTTTCCAACCGTTCGTGGCAATTCCGTGCCCATTTCGTGCTCATTTCCAACAGTTCGTGCAATTCCGTGGCCATTTCCAACAGTTCGTGGCAATCACGTGGTCATTTTGTGCCCATTTCGTGGCTCATTTCCAGCAGGTATTAATATGTATTAATAAAATTATTACAGTAAAAATAAAAATACTGTATATTAAGTATTAATATTAATACTGTATAATGTATATTAATATTAATAGTTAATATTGTATAATAGTATATTAATACTGTATATTAATGTATAATAGAGTCTAGACTATAGTATATTAATATTAATACTGTATAATATATATTATAAATGGTAAATACTGTAAGTGTAATTGTAAATACTGTATACTGTATACACTGTACAGTGTATAGTGCACTGTATACTGTATATTAATATTAATAAATACTATAAGTATTAATATTAACTTTAAGTATTACTATTAACTATTAAGTATAAATACTGTATATTCTATATATTAATAATAGTATATTCAAGAATCAATATTGTATAACGATTTTAAATTTAATTTAAGTATATTTTATGAATTTAAATGTTTTTAAAAGTAGCGATAAAGTTGCTGATTAATGCCGATTTTTTGCCGATTCCCGATTTCTGATTCAAAATTTAATATATATATATATATTACATTTCAGTAATATGAGATGTTGACCGTTGTCAAGGCTTCAAGCTGCCATAAGCTGATGATGGTTGAAACCATTAGCTCGACTTTCCTCAAATAAGGATTTCCTCATATCCATTCATTTATATTTCATTGTAAGTCATTCAACATTCCCCTATGAAATTGGAATCAAGTTATTGATAGCGATATAATCATACATTCACCGATTATAGCCTTAGATGAAAAACAAAAGCTATTCTCTTAATTAGTAAGAGCCCCCCAGCTACATATGCTGTAAGTTTATAGCATCATTAGATGGCTAAAACTTAAAGTCTGTTAAATTCTCTTTTAGTCTCAGCCTCGAGTTGATCATTCTCAATTAATCAGCGTAGCTCTAAGGTAATCTATTCTTGAACCGCTCCTAATGTTTGAAAGATATCATCATCGATCTACATTCGCTTGCTAAGGGGATAGCAATCAATCCTCATTGCTCCTGATTTTAATCCGCCTCGAACTCTCAGGGTCTAAATCCTAGCGTAATGTTGGGCTTTCCTTGTATGTAGGTGTCTTGCAATCCATGAGACACAAGGCATTATGTACAACAAATTTCCCCGTTCTTTTATAGGTAAGTATGTTTTTCTTAAGAGAGTGGATCCATTCTCCATATGTTGACAATCAACTCCTTTTCTCTGCTAGTAAAGGAATTAGAAACTTGAGAAAGAAGGCAAATGACCAATTCTGTATGCAGACTAATCTCAAGACGTCCATATATCGGCACCAACTCACTTAAGCATGCCCTTGTGCCAATTTGTCCCTACTTATCTTTGTCGAAGTTTTGTGGCTCTCAAGATAAACAAACTTAAGCCAACCAGTTCTAACTTGTGAAGCATCCTCTACATTATACGTTTTTAGGGCTTTCAAGAAACCCTTCCTCACCTCCTTGTCATCTAGAGGGACAACCCTGCCATGCCTCTCCATATGCCATTTATGATTTAGTGCATATGTGGCCATGTGTAAAGGGTTGTTCAACTTCTCCCACCTTCGCTCAATGATGGGTTGAACATGCTGATGGCAAAACTCTAGGGTGTGGCCCCTTGCCTGAATAGCGGTCGACTTTCATTTGACCAAGCATATTGTTAATACATTCGTATATCTCTCATCAAGATTGGGGCCTTCAAAATCCCCATATTTGATCACATTGAAAATGAGAGTTATAATTTATGTGATGTATCTCACATTTATCCAAAATGTGTCTTTCATCACCATAGCCAACACCCTCTTCCCTTGCTCTGACCCGGACAAATCCCGCTTAGACCACTCTGATGTCATGACCATACATTGCAGGAAATCCTGCAACTCAAGCATCCTATCCAACAAAATAAAGTAAGATGCAAACCGTGTATCCATTAGATAGGGGAAATCCTTCCTTGAAAATCTACGGAAGAGTATTAGTGATGTATGGTGGTTGTAGATGAACATCTTAACCTCTGTAGCCTTTTCCACTACACTATTGACCCAATCAATTTTTTCAATGTCTTTTAGTCTTTGTTGCACTGATGGAGCCCCCATTGAGTTTGTATTGGTACGTGCCAGGTATGGATACCTGTCCTTGGATATCCCTTTCCTCAGACCTATACTTGTAATGTTTTGTACTCTGCACTTGAAAATAAAATAATTGCTTTATTTTCATTGACCTAGTCAATGCAAACCCTGAAAATTCATAAATTAATAAAAAATCAAACCATGAATGCTAAAACCTATAAAAAAGCACTTAAGCATTCCCCAAACACACAAACAATTCATTGTTGGTTTTTGCAAGTGTAGCGCAAAGTGCCAAATACGAATTGAGGAGGCAACCATTGCAAGGAGGATTTGTTTGGAGGCAACTATTTCAAGGAGGATGAGATTGGAGGCTGCCAATTCTTGCAAGGAGGAAGCTATACTGAAAGTGGAGCTAGTGGCAATGGCATGCAGGAATTTGATCTTGAGCAAAATCTAGATGATATATTCTACGTTATTTGTATTCATATTGACTTGATATTTATATATCATATGTATTATGCCACATGATTAATTAAAATGTTAAATTTTAAGCATAATTAATCTTTTGAACCTCGATCCTATTATATTTTTAAAGCTTTATATTTCTTATGGATATGTATTTTTTCTATGTATGTATGAACATATCCAAAATGTACCCAAACCAAGGGTTTTTGAAAATTGGTGTATTCGCGTATTGAACCCATACTTGTACCCTTATCATGGCAATGTAGCTTTTAGTGCGTTGTTCATGACATGCACGTTACATGGGGTCCAAAATTTATGTTGTTAGTGAGCTTCAACAAGCTTACATGTTGCCCTACACATGTAAGTTGCATAAATAATAACCTATACAACGTTGGCGGGGCTTACCTCCTCAATGACATCTCGTAAAAGGTAAATTGCAAATTTGCCTCCTTTCTTGGACAATCAATTGTGCAAAAAAAGTAAGGATCCTCTCTGCATAAACAATGATATTCATGAGTGGGTGGTGCCTAATGTCCATCCACCCATCCATGATGATGCTGCAATCGCGACTCCGTGAGAGACCCATGTGCACCTTTTCTCCTCCATTAACAAGTTTACTTTGGAATAATTCTTATCCAAGATTGTGGTCCTCAACTTCTTGTCTCCTGGGGGCACAAACTATACTTGTTTTGGCTACCTTAGCCATAGCCTCCTTGTAATAAAGAGAGCGAACTACATGTAATTGGATGCCAACGGAAAAAAAGTATTTTCCAATGGCATTGTCAGTTGTGTCCCTAGCCTTTGTATCATACATATTCACAAGTGGATTGGAGGCCATGACCTTCCTCTCCCCCCTACTACCAAAAGCATCCACTTCAGTCTCCTCAAAACTTGTTGTAGTATTTGAAAAGCATTCTTAGAAGTTCTTCGAGAATTAGAAAGGGTGCCACCAGTGCCACGAATTGTTGGAACTTTCTCTATGTTATCTTCATTGTACAACCTCACTATCGCCTCCCTCTCTTCAAGTGATAGTTGCCCATAAAGGCCGACCCCTTTTGTTGAGATGTACAATAAGTTCACATTCAACCTAGTAATGCTGCCCAACCAAGTCAATGAGCATATATTGCACTTCCATGTTTTTTCCCTGTTGGAAGTGTTTGATTCGATACTTTCAACAATTTGAGCAAATTGTTTCAATGGTTTTTTTGTCGTCAAACGGTTCTTTAGCATATTTGCTCAATATTTTGGAGGGATAACTAAACTTGTCAACACTCCCATGTGAACTGTTAGTTGTTGTTTTCCCTTTCTCCTTGCACATCCCCACTAATCTCATCACCCCTCTTTCCGAATGAGCTTGGACGAAGACCTTTGGCCCTTTTTGTCTACCCGACGGCCAAAGGAGGTTTCTAGGGTGACTAAGTTTTTATTATTTTATTATATTGTGCTAATGTTTTTAAAATAACATTATAAGTTGCACATATAATAAATAATAAAGCTTATTAATAAATTAAAAATGTCAATATCAAAATACAATTAAAATTAATTGTATTAGAGGAGGAAAAGTGCGACTTGCCTATGGGAGTCATAAATAGGGAAATGTGTCATTAAGCCCATAGGGAAAAATGCGACCAGCATAGGGAAAAGAAAGAATGTGATTGGCTGGTTTAGAGGTGGTGGTTGGGCTGTTTTTCCTTTATATGGGCAAGTCGACTTGCTTAGAGATATCTAGATTTTTATTATCAGATTTTGCATTGTTAAGAGCTCTTGCTTTTATCAGAAATTCCAAGGACGAAAACCCTTGTGGATTTCATCTCTTGTGGACGAAAACCCCAAGGGATTGAGAGGGGATTTCACTCAGAAATTTCCAGCGTTCTTAATCAGATTTCCAGGTTAATTTCAGCAGTGTTTGTGAAGTGTTTTGAAGATATTTCAGTTGTTTATGGCAGCAGTTGGGTCGATTTATTGTGGATGGTTTTGGCAGCATTTCAAGAGGTATTTCCTTCAAAAATATTTGTCAAATATTCTCCATATATTGTAAACCAAATCGCTGTAATTTCACATTTTTCTGAAGTGATATTTTGAGGGTTTCAGGCAGATTATTAATCAGATTTCAGATCTGATTTTCTGGGTTGTTTTGGCTGCAATAAATTCTGATTTTTGCATGATTTGGATTCTAAAAATACCAGTAATCATTTGGGATTGACAGTATAATTTTTGAGTGTTATTTGCATTGAGATCCATCTCAAACCCTAGTCGCATTTTCTTAATTAAATTCAGATCTGCATTAGGGTAATTGCCATAACATCCATAAATCTGTATTTGCTGTTTTTATTTGATTTAAAATTCATTGGAGTGTAAGGGAGACCCATTGGGGATCTTTCAGTGGTATCAGAGCAACGATCCTCCCACCTGGAGGGTTTTGTTTGATGCAGCCTAGAAAAGTTGGGCCACACAGGTATCATACAAGGAGACAAGCTCGCATTCTAGCTGATTTGGATACAGAGAATAGTACTGAAATCATGGCCAGGAGAGAGGGATCACACACTCCTCCACGGCAAGAGCGAGTTGACCCAGATCTTCTTTTCAGAGGTATGATCGACTCCCATCAGGAAATGATACAGACCATGAGACAGATGATGGAGAGTATGACTATGGATAGGACAAGAAATAGGCATGACAGAAGGGAAAGATCTGCATCCGTAGCCAGCAGCCACAAGAAGGCACAACAGGGCACCTACAGAGGTGGGTAGCGTGAGAGGTTCCCCTCCACGTGATAGGAGACATACAGAGGAGAGGAGATCCACGAGGACTGCGGATAGACCTATGCAGCCTAGATTCCTACAGAGGGAGGAGCCACCATTAGTTGAGGACCCACTTGAGGACACAGTCTTTCAGGATAATGTGATGGTAGCTCATGATGAGTGGAGAGCATTACCGGAGGAGGTACGGAATGCCTTTCCCCTTCACCAGTATTGTATTCAGAAGAGAGAAAGCTTGAGAGCTAGACAAGCGCAGAGACCTAGGGCCCAGCAGAACAGAGAATTGAAGCAGGTTACCAGCAAGGTGACCCTTTCCACTTTTGATGGCAGTGGAAAGATTAGTGCCAGGGCATGGATTCACAAGCTTGATACATACCTCACTCTCAAACCTATGCAGGAACAGGAGGCTATTCAGTTTGCTACTCTACACCTGGAGGGAGTGGCATACGATTGGTGGCACCATGGGCTTATCACACAGAGACATGACCTACTGCGGTCATATAGGGAGTTTAGTGAGAAGTTGATTGCCAGATTTGATCGCAAAGATGTGGAACTTTATTACAGGGATTTGGCACAACTACGACAGAGTGGGCACGTTGATTCTTACATCAACGAATTTCAGCGGATTGCAGTGATGGTGCCAGAGATGCCCGAGAGACGTGTGATGATGCTTTTCATTGAGGGTCTGCATGACAGGTTAAGAGGATTGGTCAAGGCCCTTAGGCCTAGGACATTACACGATGCTATTCAGACAACATTAGATTTGGAGACATCTCCCACTTCTTACCAGCCTAGTAAGAAGCCCTTCACGAGCTCCAAACCGTTTCAACGTTCCACTAATCAGCAGAAGAGTGTTCCCCCTCCTAGGATGGATCAGGAGACTCGGAATGAGTTGAGGAGGAAGAAACTTTGTTTTCATTGCAAGGACCACTGGGAGCCTGGACACAACTGCCTTGGGAAAGGCAAGGTGCATCTTATTGAGGTCATTTCAGATGTGGAGGCAGAGTCTTCAACAGATACAGATACAAAGGACAGTGATGATGATCACGGTGCACATGAGGAGCAGCCCCAGGTAGAGCTTGGAGAGGGAGATACATCAGGCTCAGGTACTATTGCTTCACTTTCTGGAGTCCCTAGGTACCACCCCTTTCGTTTGAAAGGAGTACTTAAGGGCCAACGAGTTGTTTGCTTGATTGATAGTGGCGCTACACACAATTTCCTTGATGAGGGGTTTGTGATGAAGCGGGGACTGCAGGTTGAAGAATTTGAGGGGTTCAGTGTACGAGTGGCAGATGGCTTTGCTCTGAGCTGCACTAGACGGGTTTCACAGCTTAGTATCCAGCTAGGAGACTACACATTGACAGATGACTTCTACATAGTTGGACTTGGGGAGATAGATGCAGTTTTAGGTATTCAGTGGCTTCAGTCTCTTGGGAGATATGTGCAGGATTTCAGACGGATGGAGTTGGAATTTATGGCAGATGGAAAGAAGATTGTGCTACGAGCCCTTTCAGATGGTGGTCCTAGAGTTGTTTCAGCACATCGGATGGAGTCTATCATCAGACATGGAGAGGTTGCATGGGCAGCCCAATGTTTCATTTCATCCAAATCTTCTTCAGATGATGGACAACAGTGGCATACAGATATTCAGACCATAGTGGATAAACATGGGCAGGTTTTTGGTGACATTCCTCCAGGAAGACCGCCAGACAGAGGGTTTGAGCATGTTATAGAGTTGGAGGAGGGTGCCAAGCCAGTGATCACTACACCCTATCGTCATCCTAAGAAATTTAAGGATGAGATAGAGAGGACCATCAGGGAGCTTCTTGATATGGGGCATATCCGTCCTAGTTCTAGCCCATTTGCTTCTTCGGTGGTGTTGGTGAAGAAGGACGGGACGATGAGGATGTGTATTGACTACCGGGCCCTCAACAAGAAGACAATCAAGAACAGGTATCCCATCCCTCGTATTGATGAGCTTTTGGATGAATTGCATGGGGCCATTTACTTTTCGAAGATTGATCTTCGATCAGGGTACCATCAGATTCGTGTTCGAGAGGAGGACATCCTCAAGACAACATTCAGATGTCACTACGGGCATTATGAGTTCTTAGTGATGCCATTTGGTCTCACTAATGCACCTGCCACTTTCCAGTCATGCATGAACCATCTCTTCAACAAGCAGTTGAGGAAGTTCGTGCTAGTTTTCTTTGATGATATCTTGATCTATAGCAGGACATGGGAGGATCACTTGAGGCATTTAGATGAGGTACTTGGCATTATGGAGGTTCAGTCTCTATTTGCTAAGATGTCCAAATGCGAGTTTGGACTTACTGAGATACTGTATCTTGGGCATGTCATTGGGGCCAATGGGGTCAAGGTCCATCAGGAAAAGATACAGGCTATGCAGGATTGGCCTTCACCTAGGAACATATCAGAGTTGCGGGGATTCCTAGGGCTATGCGGATATTACCGGAGATTTGTGAGAGGTTATTCAGATATTGCTGCACCATTGACAAATCTCACACGGAAGGGGGCATTCAGATGGACAGATGAGGCATAGATGATATTTGATAAGCTCAAGGTGGTGATGAGCACATGTTCAGTCCTTGCTCTTCCGGATTTCTTTAAGCCGTTCATTTTAGAGTGTGATGCTTCGGGCTCAGGTATTGGTGCAGTTTTGATGCAGGACCGTCATCCCATTGCCTACGAGAGTAGGAAGTTGAGGGAGAACGAGAGGTTGTATTCCACCTATGACAAAGAGATGCTCGCCATCATGCATGCATTGGCGAAGTTCAGGCAGTATTTGGTGGGAGGGAAGTTCGTAGTGAGAACCGACCATAACAGCTTGAGGTACTTCTTGGAACAGAAGGAACTCAATGAGAGGCAGCAGAAGTGGGTCAGCAGGATCCAGGCCTATGATTTTGACATCGAGTATGTCAAAGGGAAGAAGAATGTTGTGGCTGATGCACTTTCGAGGAGGCCCCATATTGCTGTCCTATATTCCGTGAGTGAGATTTCTGCAGATTGGAAGTCTCAATTGGTGGTCGAGTATTCGAAGAACACCTTGGCATGTGAGATCATGGATGGCAAAATTCAGGATGAGCGCTACCAGGTAATTTCTGATTTGATTTATTATAAGGGTAGAATTTATTTGGTACCTGAATCTAAGCTTAAGGGAAAGATTCTACATGCACTCCATGATGCACCATTAGCAGGACATCCAGGTTATTTCAAGACATACAGGCAGGTTAGAGAGAGATTCTCTTGGAAGGGTCTCAAGGAGGATGTTCTACAGTATATTCGAGAGTGTGTGACTTGTCAGCAAAACAAGTCCGAGCATACTTTCCCTGCAGGTTTATTACAGCCCTTACCTATTCCAGAGCAGAGGTGGGAGAGTATATCTATGGATTTCATTACAGGACTACCAGTTGTGCAGGGCTATGATCGCATTTATGCGATAGTTGACAGGTTGACTAAGTATGGGCATTTCTTTGCCATTCCCACGAGTTTTAAGGCACCGCAGGTGGCTGATTTATTTTTTAGGGAGATATTCAGGTTGCATGGGCTCCCGAAGAATATTGTCAGCGATCGGGACAACAGGTTTATGAGCACATTTTGGCAGGAACTCTTTAGATTGGCAGGCACTGAGTTGACTCCGAGCACTAGCTATCATCCGCAGACTGATGGGCAGACGGAGATTGTGAATAAGTGGATTGAGGGGTACCTACGCAACTATGTTTCAGGACAGCAGAGGGCATGGGTTAAGCAACTTTATTTGTGCGAGTATTGTTACAATACTACGTACCATATGTCCATCGGTATGACCCCTTTCCGAGCTTTGTATGGTTATGACGCGAGATCCTTTATGGATATGGCGTTTGGAGATAGTAGAGCTCCTAAGGCTCGAGAGTGCTTACAGGACAGCTAGGATATCCTTAAAACCCTTAAGGATAATATGCAACATGCCCAAAATCAGCAGAAGGTGTATGCAGACAGGCACAAGACTGAGCGATCATTTGACGTGGGCGATATGGTCTTTTTACGACTCCAGCCTTACAGACAGAGTACTCTTAAGAAGAGTGGAGCAGAAAAGCTTAAGCCTCGTTTTTATGGTCCATACAGGGTAGTGAGGAGAGTTGGACAGGTGGCCTATGAGTTGGAGTTACCTTCTGAAAGTAAGATACACAATGTTTTTCATGTGTCTTGCTTAAAGAAGGCATTGGGGCAGCATGCGACTTCTTCAGCAGAGTTACCACCCTTGGATGATGAGGGAAGATTGGATTTGGTTCCTGAGGAGCTTCTGGATTGGAGGGAGAGAAGGTTGCGGAACAAGGTGATTCGAGAGTATCTGGTTCGTTGGAAAGACTTACCTTTGGAGGATGCCACTTGGGAGGGTGAGTCTATTCTTCAGCACCCAACATTACTGCAGTTGCTTGTGGGCAAGCAACTCCGGGGAGGGAGGACTGTAATGTCCCCTCTTTCCGAATGAGCTTGGACGAAGACCTTTGGCCCTTTTTGTCTACCCGACGGCCAAAGGAGGTTTCTAGGGTGACTAAGTTTTTATTATTTTATTATATTGTGCTAATGTTTTTAAAATAACATTATAAGTTGCACATATAATAAATAATAAAGCTTATTAATAAATTAAAAATGTCAATATCAAAATACAATTAAAATTAATTGTATTAGAGGAGGAAAAGTGCGACTTGCCTATGGGAGTCATAAATAGGGAAATGTGTCATTAAGCCCATAGGGAAAAATGCGACCAGCATAGGGAAAAGAAAGAATGTGATTGGCTGGTTTAGAGGTGGTGGTTGGGCTGTTTTTCCTTTATATGGGCAAGTCGACTTGCTTAGAGATATCTAGATTTTTATTATCAGATTTTGCATTGTTAAGAGCTCTTGCTTTTATCAGAAATTCCAAGGACGAAAACCCTTGTGGATTTCATCTCTTGTGGACGAAAACCCCAAGGGATTGAGAGGGGATTTCACTCAGAAATTTCCAGCGTTCTTAATCAGATTTCCAGGTTAATTTCAGCAGTGTTTGTGAAGGTGTTTTCAGTGGTTTATGACAGCAGTTGGGTCGACTTATTGTGGATGGTTTTGGCAACATTTCAAGAGGTATTTCCTTCAAAAATATTTGTCAAATATTCTCCATATATTGTAAACCAAATCGCTGTAATTTCATACATTTTCTGAAGTGATATTTTGAGGGTTTCAGGCAGATTATTAATCAGATTTCAGATCTGATTTCTGGGTTGTTTTGGCTGCAATAAATTCTGATTTTTGCATGATTTGATTCTAAAAATACCAGTAATCATTTGGGATTGACAGTATAATTTTTGAGTGTTATTTGCATTGAGATCCAGCTCAAACCCTAGTCGCATTTTCTTAATTAAATTCAGATCTGCATTAGGGTAATTGCCATAACATCCATAAATCTGTATTTGCTGTTTTTATTTGATTTAAAATTCATTGGAGTGTCAAGGGAGACCCATTGGGGATATTAAAAAACAACAAACTGTAATGCGTGAAAACAGTCTTTTATTTATTAAATAGGAACCAACTACAATAAAAAAATACTAGTGTTTGAATATAATTGTTTGGAGCTGAACTAATAGAACACTTGCACCTTGAACGACCACTGCAACCCTTGAATGGGATTTCCAAGCTTATATGTGAGGGTTTTCGTCCTCAAACGTGAACCAAAAGATATGCAAATGGGGGATTTCGTCCTCTATTGCTGTTGCAAAAGCTGAAGCCACTTGCAGACAAAGAAAAGAATTGATGAATTTCCAAGATTTATTTACAATGATCCCCAAATCTGCCTTTATAACTTCCCTTCCTTCTTCCAAAGTGGGTGCCCCCTTCTGGTTTACATGCATGCTCCCAAAAACAATTAAAATAATTACTTTATTCCCCTCAAGTTGGCTCCCCATCCTAATAATAGGAATATGCAAATTTAAAAGCTTGATCTTCACTTCATCCTAAAAATAGGATCTGTTCCTCATGCATCCCATTCTATACTTGGCGCCCCCATATAGAATGCTTTATTTAATTAGAAACTTTGACTTTGGTGCCTAATAATAGAAGTACATGTTTCTATTATTATTTTATTCTATTCCACCTTTTTAAATATAATTTAAGTGTCCCTTTTCCAAATAAAATATAAACATACCCTTGGACCACTTAATTTATTTTCCCTCTTTTAATGACCCTTGGACTACTTAATTACTCTATTTCCCTCTTTTAATGACCCTTTAGGCTACGGAAAATAATAAAAATAGGCTTCAAGTATCCAAAATCAATTAATTATGAAAAGGGGACATTATAGTATGCCCTTCCTAGAATTGCTTGCCCTCAAGCAATGCCATTCCAATTCTCTCATTCTGAACTGCCATGCAAATTACGAGATTCCAAATCCATCTTGGGAATTTGCAATTCCCAAACCTTGAAGTTGCTGGCTTCTGTTGCACCTCTCTGATTTGATTAGGAAACCAAGCACTAGGTGAAGCTCTTTCAATAACCTCAATAAAGGAGTCCAGAGTAGTGGAATCATGCATCAACTGGGATCTGGAAAGTGTGCTAACAGTAATACCCTCCATTCTGCTAGCTGAAACTGATGTTGTAACTCTGTCAGTGATCCTGTGGATTACCACCTCTTTCCCATCTAACTTTAAACTTCAGCTCCACATTATGAAAGTTTTGGATGGATTCCCCCAACGAATGCAACCATTGCACTGCTAGCACTAGGTCAGTCTCTTTCAAACCAACAACATAAAAATCATCACTCATTTGATGGTCATCCAATGTGAAGCTGAGTTGTTCATTCTTTTTCTGGCAAGGTATGGTAAAACCATTATCTGCAATGATGTTGAAACTTGTTACATCATTTGTCTCCAAATCTCTCCTATTCACCAATCCTTCATTTATAATATTGTGGGTTGCCCCACTATCAATCAACACTATAATGTTATGCCCAAGGACTCCACTAACCCTAAAGGGTTGATATTGTAGTATACCTGTAAGTGTGGCAAGAGTGCTTACTACAACCTCTGGTTCTTCTGAATCTTCATCTGATATCACTTCTATGTAATGCACCTGTCCCTTTGGAAGACACCTATGACCCGGTCCCCATGGATCCCTGCAAGTGAAGCATAGTTTCTTCCGCCTGAGTTCATTTCGAGTCTCATCCCCCTTTGTCCGTATCTGCTCAACAGGTGCTGCCCCTGGCTGCCCCACAAAAGATGTTTTTGGGTGCTCGGAAGGTATTGTCCTTAGCTGCCCCAAAGGTGTTGTTTTTTGCTGCTAAAAAATGTAGTTCTTTGTTGTCATATGGTCATAAATTTCTCTTTAGGGGCTACTATTTCCAAATCCAAAGCCTTTTTGATGGCTCCTTGTAGAGAGGTAGGGTTGAAAGCTTTCACTAAACCTCTAAGAGATTCAGTTAACCCTTCCATGAACATAACAACTAATCTCTTCTCTGTCACATCAGGTTCCATCACAGAAATATTTTGAAATTCAGCTACACAGTCACTTATTGAATGTAGTTGTTTGAGTTGAGCTAATTCTCGGAAATGAATTTCTGGATCCACTCTGTCAAATCTCTCTATCAACCTATCACTGAAATCGGCATATGAGCGAATGAGATTGTGTCCTTGTGTGATTAGCCCATGGTACCACCACTCATGTGCTATACCTTCTAGATGAAGGGTTGCAAATTTGATGGCTTCCTCTTCCATCATTGGCTTGAGTGATAAGAAGGTATCCAACTTTTGTATCCATGCACGAGCGGTACTCTTGCCAGAGCCATCAAAAGTAGGGAGTGACAACTTCCCTAGTGCTTGCTGCAAGTCACTCTGAGTAGCTTATGGTCTCGGATCAGCTCTTGGTCCACTCCTATGTTTCTTTAGATAGATGAAATTATTGAGCGATATAGCCTCTCTAATCTCACTTGGAAGTACCCTATATTTCGCATAGCTAGCAACAATATCATCTGTTATAGATGGCTGAGTTTCCACCTCTGGATTTGCCTCCTCTCTACGAAGAAAGTCAGGTTGGAAAGGCCTAGCAATAGAACCAATGATCGTCCTATGAGTGTGTTGGTTATTGTTCGCCCTTGAAGAGCTTCCCTCACCATTTGGAGTCCTTTGCACATTCGAGCCCTGCATAACTTGGATCAACTGACCCATCATATTAACTAACCTGTCCTGTCCCTGAACAAGCCTGTCAAAACATGCATCTTTCGGGTTCCTGTTTTCCATGACTTCTGGCTGTTCTGTAGCTTTCATCTTCTCCCTTTTGCTGGTACCAGACTTCTCTGTCACTAACTTGCACGAAGTTCAAAGCTGCAATTTTTGTTTTTTTGTTTCTCTTTATCCTTCCACAGGTTGGGAGGAAATTCGCTTTGATACCACTGTAATATCCCTGAAAATAATTTCTAACAGATCTGGATATTTTGTTAAAACCCTAGGGAAGCAATATTAAAAATTAACTTTTATAACACAACAACAATCTGATTTTTATACAAAAAAACAGCAAACCATAATGCGTGAAAACAGTCTTTTATTTATTGAATATGAACCAACTAAAATAAAAAATACCAGTGTTTGAAAACAATTGTTTGGAGCTGAATTGACGGAACACTTGCACCCTGAATGACCACTGTAACCCCTGAACGGGATTGCCAAGCTTAGATATGAGGGTTTTCATCCTCAAACCTGAACCAAAAGCTATGCAAATGAGAGATTTCGTCCTCTATTGCTGTTGCAGAAGCTAAAGCCACTTGCAGACAAAGAAAATAATTGATGAATTTCCAAGATGTATTTACAATGATCCCCAAATCTGCCTTTATAAGTTTCCTTCCTTCTTCCAAAGTGGGCGCCCCCTTCTAGTTTACATGCATGCTCCCAAAACCAATTAAAATAATTACTTTATTCCCCTCAAGTTGGCGCCCCATCCTAATAATAGGAATATGCAAATTTAAAAGCTCAATCTTCACTTCATCCTAAAAATAGGATCTGTTCCTCATGTAACCCATTCTATACTTGGTGCCCCCATTATAGAATGCTTTATTTAATTAAAAACTTTGACTTCGGTGCCTAATAATAGAAGTACATGTTTCTATTATTATTTTATTCTATTTCAGCTATTTAAATATAATTTAAGTGTTCCTTTACCAAATAAAATATAAAAATACACTTGGACCATTAATTTATTTTCCCTCTTTTAATCACCCCTTAGCCTACGGAAAATAATAAAAATAGGCTTCAGGTATCCAGAATTAATTAATTCTGAAAAGGGGACATTACACTAATGATCTTGCTCTTCCTCTTCTTCCTCCTCTTTAGTTTAGTGTGATTAGAATGAGTGTGGGTTGTGTTTTTTTTAAGTTTTTTGGTTTTTTTAGGGTTAGGGATGTAGAATTACACTTTAAGTGATGATAGACAAAAGTTTTATAATTTAAAAGTGTTCGTGTTTCTTTTTTTGATGTTTAGAAGTGTTGGGCCGCAAATGATAATGGGAAGTCCCAGGGATGTCACGACATCCCCGTTGGTGTCAAGCACTCAAAATGTCTCGGGTATGTTCTCAAAACTCTGGGAACATCCCTGAGACGCTTCCCTCTTTTTTTAAAGGCGAGACATGGGGTGGCAATTTTTCCTTGTCCCCAAGCACCCGAATGTCCTAGACAGCTTGGGGATGGAGGTGTGTGTCCTCGTATAACACTGTCAAAAACCACATTAAAATGAGAAATAAATAAAGAGACCAATAAAGTGAAACAAAATCAATATCCAAAAGAGAACTAATAAGTCGTTGTGGAAACTTTTACGCCCTTCCTATTCTATCTTCAGAAGTGTATCAAGGTTATGCAGTGGCAGACTTAAGGCACACATAACTTTTATCTTTTCATTCATTAGTTCTAGATGTTTCTTTAGGTGTACACAATTGCAAGATCACTTGTACATAATCATGTCCATAAATAAGGATAGATAAGTTCTTCCAAATTATTATCTGTACTCTCAAATTCCTTTCATTCTTCTTGTTCTTTGTGTAGGGTGCCCCCTTGAAGTGGCAGTATGTAGGATTCAGTCATATTACTTCATTTATCATTCTGCCCATTATCTTTGGAACTGTGCTTATTTTTTCACTTTTAATGGATTTGCTATTGCTGTTTGAGTTTACTTTAAAGAAATATCATAACAAGTGGTATTTGAGCAACATTTTGGGTCAGTGAATTTTGTGGCACAAAGAGGAAGAAAGAACATTATTCAAAAGCACCAACAGAAATTTCTATAGCGCAAGGACAAAGTAAATTTTTTTCAACGGTAATGACCATTTTGTTACCTACCTTTTTAGCCATTTTAAAAATTCTCTGCGGCATGTTCAGCATCTCTATTGGACTTGGGTAAAGCATTAGATCGGTTGCACTTATGTTAGTCAAACCATAGCAAATACATAAACTTAAATGCTTTTCAAACCATGAAGAATTTGGAGGATCTGATTTGGTAGTAGATTTGGGTATGCCATTTTTTGTGTTTTGGTTGCTTACGCGATATAGTAGTTATTGGATATGTCTTGCAGCAACGATTGTAATGGTATAGCTCTTCAATAACTCATTTTTTTAACCTGCCTTGGCCCTTCTTTTCAACTTTATGTCAACCATAGACTGAGCACTTTTATCATTAGTTCCCTTTTTTTCATTATGACCAAATCTGTATAAGTCCCTGTTAATGCTCTTTTGGCTGCCAAACCCTAAATGTTTTGGTCACCACTCGCATTGGGTACTTTCCTCCCTGAATTGATCACAAATCTAGAGCTAGGAAACCAACCATGTTGGCACCAATGTCATACTCCCATCTTAATGGACTTGACACACCTTCGACAATAATTTGCTTTCAGTTCTTCTCCATAGCAATTGATATTGCTCTATCATTTTGTAGAGCCCTCGTTTATGCGATATGTAGTCAATCCCAAACTCTTTGTAGTATGTTAATCTTTTCAATCATTTAGTGATTCCTTGGTCTTAGTGTCCCTAAAGACTGCCCCCATCAAAGTTCGGTTTTATCCATCCTACCATTGGTGGGGACCAGAGTACTGGAAACCCTTTCTTCATTCTATCCACCTCATTATTGGGGACTGATGTTATTGTATGAAAGTGTCTTCTACGGTTCTACTAATTGATGCTTCCTCCTTTGGTGGCCATGTCCTCACGAGTTTTGCTATTCCTGCTTCCACTTTCTTTGGTTGTCCTTTCCCAAGATGCACTGGTGTTTTTTAAAGATTCTTTTGTTCCTCTCTTGCCATTGATTCCATGGTATAATGTCCAAAGAGATTTGACTGCTGTCATAGTGGTTCTGATTTGAGCTTTAATTTTCAGCACTCCACACGTTCTCTGAAAGTTGGAGGAACGGCCAGCTGATATTGGATATTTTCAAGAACTATCCCTACACTTTCCTTGAGAACTTGCCATACATCAATAGATGGCTGGTTGTTCCTTCATCCATATAGCACAGTGGGAATCTGGATGGTCTGGGGATCCCCTTTCCTAATGCCTTCTGTATTAGGATTTAATCATGGGCAGCCAACCATATGGAGACATTTGCTTTAGGTAAATCATTCTAATGCCAGACTTTGCTCACCGGGAAATTTATATCCAATCCTACCGATCTGTTTAGTGCTACTTTATATCCATCAATTACAGAATGCACATGTGGTTTAAACCCTTCCCAGATTAACGTGTCAGGTTCTTGAAGCATGATACAGGGGCTGGGGATGTTGCTTAGAGTCCTTGCAGTTTCTTTCCTATCCTTAGGCACTACCTTTTCTATTGTTGACCCATTTCCATGTATTATTACCAAAGTTTCCTTAATCAGATACTTTAATTCCCACCTGCATAGTCAGAGTATCCATCAAGGGATTGAATTCTTCAACTGTGCTTAACAGTTGACCAAGAATCCTTGCTTCAGTCCAAAGTTTCCCTTTTGAGCCACCCTTGAGAATGGTTTTAATAGTGTTAGAGATCCTATTACAAATTGGCATTCAGCTGATCCTCTCTAATGATATTTACAGCCTTGAATATCCTTTATGGCTACACTGTCACAAAATATTTCTTCAAAATTTTGCTCAACAGTGCATCATAATTTGGATACATATTCCATGCTGATTGTGCACCAACTGCTTGTTCATTTCCAACAGATATCTGGTTCCAGCTGTACACATTTTCTTTGGTATACAGATCTATTGCTACTGTATCTATGGAGTTTTTATTGTCTGTTCTATTCCATTCCAGAGTAAATTTTTTGAATATTGTGTACTGCTTTGCCACCTTGGATGGCATTTTCTAGATGGACATCATATAAACTGGAGGAGCTTGTAGCATGGTCTGAATCAGTTGGATCTTTATTTGCTAAAGGTAGGTTCTTTCATTTCCAGCCTGCTAATGGCCTCAGAAATCTTTCCAGTAATGGCTACCATAAATTAGCACTTTCTTTTCTTACAATTAATCAGATCCCCGGGTATTTACTGTGTGGAAAGCATGATTCAAAATCAAGCGCGACATATTCGTGACTGCCTCCTTGTTCATACCTTGGAAGATTATTCTTTGGATTCGTATCTGTTTATTAATTCTCAATGAATGCCTTACATGCTTCCAGAATATTTTTGAAAGCTCTTCCTTATCTGATCAAACCTTATCCCATAAGAACTTTGTCATCTACAAACTGTACATAGGAGATTGCCTGTATTCTTTTTGTAACAAGTGACACTTTTATTTTGCTATTCTGGTGAGCTGGAAACAGGTTCTAAACCTGTCATGATTAGTTCTTGCCGCCATCCACGAGTTTACAAAGAGGAGATTGAGAAGCCAATCAATGAGCTTTTTAAGACGGGGCATATCTGGCCTAGTTCTAGCCCTTTTGCTTCTTCCGTTGTTTTGGTGAAGAAGGATGGGACGATGAGGATGTGCATTGATTACCGTGCTTTGAATAAGAAGACTATCAAAAATAGGTACCCAATACCCAAGATTGATGAATTACATGGAGCAGTTTATTTTTCCAAAATTGATTTGAGATTTGGTTATCACCAAGTTAAAGTAAGGGATGATGTGCACAAAACAACTTTTTGTTGTCATTTTGGGCATTTTGAATTCTTGGTAATGCCTTTTGGTGTAACCAATGCTCCAACTACTTTCCAGTCATGCATGAACCATGTTTTTAGTGAGCACTTGAGGAAATTTGTTCTAGTATTCTTTGATGACATTTTGGTGTACAATAAAACTTAGGAAGAGCACCTAAAACACTTGGATACAATGCTGGAAATTTTGGAACAAGCTCTTTTTGCAAAAGAATCCAAGTGTGAGTTTGGAATGACAGAAATTTTATACTTAGAACATGTCAATAGTGCCCAAGGAGTACATGTTGATCAAGAGAAGATTGGCCTCCACCCACCACTTTGACACAATTGAGGGGATTCTTTGGTCTTTGCAGTTTCTATAGACGGTTTGTGAGAGGGTTTTCACAACTTGTTATCCCATTGATTGATTTGACAAAGAAAGGACCTATTAACTGGTCCGAAATAGTCCAAACACCTTTGATAAATTTAAATAGGTAATGAGTTCTTGCCCAGTATTGGCTGTTCCTGATTTTTCTATTCCTTTTGTGTTAGAATGTGATGCATCAGGGCAAGGAGTAGGGGCTGTTTTGATGCAAAAGGGGCATCCCATAGCCTTTGAGAGCCGGAAACTTAGTGAAGTAGAGTGTGGATTCTCTATTTATGACAAAAAGATGTTGGCTGTCATGCATGCATTGGCATAATTCTGGCAATATTTGGTTTGTAGTCAAAACTGATAATAATAGTTTGAAGTTCTTTCTTTGCCAGAAGGTTTTGGATGACATGCAACAAAAGTGGGTGAGTAAGTTCCAAGCTTATAATTTTGACCTAGAGTATGTTAAAGGAAAAAATAACATTGTAGCAGATGCTTTATCTAGAAAACCTTTTCTATGCTCTGTATCTGAAATCTCTACTGATTGGAAAACTTTAATAATTGCGGAGTATGTAAAGAATGGTTACACTAATGAGATCTTTGAGGGCAAAATATAAGATAATAGGTACAAGGTGGTTGATGATCTTAACCTTTACAAGAATAGAATCTATTTGGTACCTGAATCCAAGGTAAAAAGCAAAATCTTAATGGCTGTCCATGATACACCATTGGCTGGTCATCCATGGTATTTTAAGAGCTACAAGTAGATCAAGGACAAATTCTTTTGGAAAGGACTAAAGGAAGAGGTCCTCCAATACATTAGAGAGTTTATTGTGTGCCAACAAAACAAGGCAGAGCATGTTTTTCCAACGGGTTTGTTGCAACCCTTACGTATTCCAAACCAAAAATGGGAAAGTATATCAATGGATTTCATCACAAGTCTTCCCAATGTTCAGGGTAAGAATTGTATTTTTGAAGTGGTTGATAGACTCACTAAATATGCTCACTTTTTTGCTAATCCTAGCGAGTTTAAGGCTCCACAGATTGCTGATTTATTTTTCAGAGAGGTTTTTAGGCTACATGGACTGCCTAAAAATATTGTGAGTGATAGAGATAATAGGTTCATTAGTTTGTTTTGGAAGGAGCTCTTCCGCTTAATAGGAACAAAATTAACTCCAAGTACCAACTATCATCCAAAAACAAATGGGCAAACAAAAATTGTGAACAAGTGGATTGAGGGATATTTATGGAATTATGTGGCAGGGAAGTATTTAACTTGGGTCAAATGGCTTTATATGGGAGCATTGCTACAATACCACTCATCACATGTCCATAGGTATGACACCTTTTGAAGCTTTGTATGGTTATGATGCTTTTTCCTTTGTGGATTTGGCATTTGCAGATAGTAGAGTGCAGGGGGCAAGAGACTTGGTTGCACAGAGCCAAGATATATTGAGAATGCTCAAAGAAAATATCCAACATTCACAAAACCAACAAAATTTTTATGCGGATCAGCACCGCATTGAGAAGACTTTTGAGGTTGGTGACATGGTTTTCCCAAAGGTTGCGACCCTATAGACAGTCTTCTTTGAAGAAGAGTGGAGCTAAAAAGATCAAACCTCATTTCTATGGACCATACAAGATCAAGCAGAGGATAGGAGAGGTTGCCTATGATCTGGATTTACTAGAGTAGAGTAAGATACATAACGTTTTCCTTGTCTCATGCTTGAAAAAGGCTTTGGGACATCATATTGTTCCTTCCATTGAATTGCCTCCTTTGGATGATGAAGGCAAACTTGTTTTGGTTCTTGAAGTAATTTTGGATTTTGGGGAAAAGAAGTTAAGGAACAAGATTATCACAAAGTATTTGGTACGTTGGAAGGATTTACCTGCAAAGGATGCTATGTGGGAGGGTGCTGAAATTCTTAAGCATCCCAACTTGCAATTGCTTGAGGGCAAACAATTCTAGGAAGGGTGGACTGTAATGTCCCTTTTTCAAAATTAATTAATTATGTTTACCCAAGCCTATTTTTATTAATTTTCGAAGGCTAAAGGGAGATTAAAAGGGGAAAATAAACTATGTTCCACCAAGTTTCCGGGACGGGGATGGCAGGGGACCAGGGGACGTGTTTCCGAGATGGATTTTTTGGAGGCCTTTTTTAGGGAACGGCTATTAATTTATTAAAAATAAAGGAAAATATGAAAGATCCCCAAATGATCTTTTACCCTAAATCAGATTTTTATTGACTTGCAAATGATAAAATATAACTGTTTGAAACCCCGATAAGCAAACTAGGGCAAAACTGGAATTATTCTAGCAAATGCGACTAGGGTATGAGCTGGATCTCAATGCAAATATTAGTCAAAAATTATACTTTCAATCCCAAATGATTACTAGTATTTTTAGAAGCCAAATCATGCAAAAATCAAAATTTATTGCAGCCATAACAACCCAGAAATCAGATTATTAATCTGCCTGAAAACCCTCTAAATACCACTCAGAAAAATACAAAATTGCAGCGATTTGGTTTATAAAAATATGGAGAATATTTGACAATTATTCTCAGATGTAAATACCTCAAAACAATGCCAAAACATTCCCTAACCAAGTCGTACCACTGGAAAGGAAGCCTGCTGCAATTATATTCACCAAAATGCCTTCAATAACATTGCTGGAAAAAGCCTGGAATATTCTGAAAATCTGATCACAACCAATGGGAAATTCTGAGTGAAAATCCCTCTCTAACTCTTGGGGTTTTCGTCCACAAGAGTTGAATTCTCAAGGGGTTTCGTCCTTGGAATTTTTGCAAAAGCTAGAGAGCTCAATGCAAAGGAAAAATGTCATATAAAATTTTTGGATGATGGAAGAGGCAAGTCGACTTCCCTTTAAAGGAAAAGGGCCAATGACCTCTCCAAACCAGCCAATCAAATCACACATGATTTTCCCTATGCAAAGCATTTAATATTTTCCATATTAAATGTTTTTCCCAACCACTTTTTCTTTCTAATGCAAGTTGCATTTTCCTAGGGGAAATACATTAATTAATTATATTTTTATCCTTCCTAAATTCATTATTCACTTTTGGCCCAAGTCGCCATTATCCCCTCTAGGAAGAATAAAATACAATAAATCCCTTTACAATGATATTTGTCCCTCGTATTGACCATAGGGATTATTATTTATTTTTATTAAGCCAAATAAATTAATATAAGTGCTTTAATAATTTTATTTTATTTTTTATAGCACTTTATAATAATTTATTGTGACTTAAGTCACCCTTATATTTTTCCTTTGGCCGTCGGGTTGACAAAATAGGCCAAAGGTTTTCGATTGGGAAAAGGGGACATTACAGTCCTCCCTTCCCAAAAATTGCTTGCCCTCAAGCAATTCCAATCTTGTTTTGTACGGGGAGACGACAATATATATATGAAATAACTAGAAAAATACTATTGTACATTATTAATTTATTTGGATTCAAAGTGAATTGAATTTAAAAATAACTATACTTTTTGAAGTAAGGAAATCAAATGTCGACAAAAGATGAGTAATTCTATTGATATTTGATATCTCACATATTGTGGGAAGAGTACATTGTAACAGAAAAATGCAAACAATCCTTGTGTGTGTGCGTGTGTGTGTTTGGGGAGATGGGAGGAGATGTTAACAAATGTTTCTGCATACGGGAAACTTCTCTGTATGCGTCTCAAGTACCCGGTATGTGTACCCGGACTTGGTACGCATCCCAAGTGGTGGGGGACGCATCTCCGTGCAACAGTGATTGGAAGTTATAAAAATAGATATGGGGCTTATTATTGAGGCATCTTAGAAATTTATCAACTACATCTTTGTCTGCAAGTAGCTTATGCTTCTGCATTAGCAATAGACGAGGAAATCCCTCATTTGCATACAGGTTTGAGGATTCCGTCCCTCACATCTCAGCTTGGCAATTCGGTTCAGTGGTTGTTTTGGCCATTCAAGGTACAGGTGTTCACCCAGTTCAGTTCCAAAAATAATTGTATCCAAAAATTAATTACATTTTCAAATTCATGAAGTACAAAAATACAAGAATAAACTTCTGTTATGTTTGTGGAGCCTATTTTCATGTTAGAGTGTGGTACACCTTCTATGTGTTACACTCGGGTATTTTTACGGTGGTCTCGCTCGCCGGTGAGCGGGTCAGGGGGGTTCGGGGGGTGAAGCCCCCCCGGTGGAGGGGGGTTTGGGGGCGAAGCCCCCGAAGCAAATTTTCATGGGTGGTTTATTAACCCATGGGTAATGGGTAACCGTTATGGGCTGTTTTTGGGCCCATGGTTTTTTTGGTTTTTTGCCCATTGTTTTGATACCCACGGTTTTTGCCCTTGGTTCCCATGGTTTTGTATGAAACTGCTTAAACAGTTGTCTATTTATATGGTCTTATGCATATGATAGATGTACAAGTAAATGTATTGCAGATGTGTTTTGAATTCGGGTGTGAATTCTGTAGAGTTTGTTGAGCATAGCTCCAAACGGATCTGGGTATTGTATTGAGAGAGTGGAGGCTTGTAATAAAATCTGAGCAAGTGATTCTTGGTGGACGTAGCCCAAATTGGGTGAACCACGTTAAATCTTGTCTCTCTGTGTTGTGTTATTTATTCTGCACTTTTATTTGAGATCTGTAATATTTTCTGCATATTAGTTTCTACTGTTGTGATTCTGTAAGGTATTATTCCGCATATTTTATCTCTTATTTCCTAACAATTGGTATCAGAGCCTGGTTTAGTTTGCTGAAGTGTTGAATCGCAGGGAAAGTTTTTAGCTTGAGTGGGAGCTATGGCAGATGAAGGAAGATCTAGGGTTGATAAATTCAACGGGTAAAATTGTACAGTCTTTGGAAGATACAGATGGAAGATTACCTTTATCAGAAGGATCTTTATACTCCGCTGTCTGTGAAGGTGAACAAACCCTCGAGTATGATAGATGCGGAATGGGATTTGTCGGATAGGAAGGCACTTGGGACAATCCGGCTGTGTCTTGCATCTTCGGTATTATTTAATGTTTCAAAGGAAAAGACTACAAAAGATCTAATGGATGCATTAGGGAAGTTGTATGAAAAACCCTCGGCCTCTATTAAGATATTTTTAATGAAAAATGCGGTTGTTTAATATGAAGATGTCTGAGAATAGTTCAGTAGCAGATCATTTAAATGATTTCAATACGGTTGTGAATATGTTAGCTTCGGTTACAATAGAATTTGATGAAGAAGTTAGGGATTTATTAACCCTGTGCTTTTACCTGAGAGTTGGAATAGCCTGGTAATGGCGGTAAGCAACTTGGTTCCAGCTAACTCGAAGTTGAAGTTTGAGGATGTTGTAGGGGTGATTCTAAGCGAGGAAATGCGAAGAAAAAAGCTCCGGGGAATCTTCTACTTCAGGGAATGCTTTGACAGTGGAAACTAGAGGGAGATAGAAGAATAGAGGAAACCGTGGAAAATCAAAGATCGGGCAAGGTCAAAATCCAAGAAGTTAAGATTGTATGTTGGCATTGTGGAAAGCCTGGGCATGTAAAGAAGGACTGTTGGGAGCTTCGGGATAAGAAGAAACAACAAGGAAGAAAATAAGGAGGCAAATGTGGCATCGGGTAATGTATGTCAGGATGCTTTGATTCTTTCTTTGCATAATATTACTGAATCTTGGGTTTTAGATTCAGGGGCTTCTTTTCATGCTACTCCACATAGGCATTATTTTGTTGATTATGTTCAAGGGGATTTTGGGCATGTTTTTCTTGGTGATGATGAGCCTTGCACAAAATAGTTGGAAAAGGTTCTGTTTAGGTTAAGATGCAGAATGAGAATACATAGCTATTGAAGGATGTCAGACATGTGCCTACATTAAGGAGCACAATTTGATATCGGTGGGGCAATTGGGAATGATGGTTGTACTGTGATATTTACTAATAACTCTAGGAAGGTTACTAAGGGTGCTCTTGTGGTGGCAAGAGGTAAGAAGGTTGGAACTTTGCATTTAACCACTGATAGCACTAATGATTATAATCTTGTGGCTTCAGATGCAGATACAACATTATGGCACTATAGGCTCGATCATATGAGCCATAAGGGCATCCAACATCATAAAGAAGAAATTTGCCCTGGATATACAGAAACAGGTTTGGATTTCTGTGAGAACTGCATATATGGGAAACAAAAGCGAGTAAGGTTTCTCAAGGTTGGACCTACAAAGAAAGAGAGTAAGTTAGAGCTGGTACATTCAGATGTGTGGGGGCCGGCTCAGGTATCATCTCTTGGGGGTTCAAGTTATTATGTTACTTTTATTGATGATGCAACAAGGAAAGTTTGGGTTTATTGTATTAGAAACAAATCTGATGTATTTGACACTTTTGTTAAATGGAAAGCCTTTGTAGAGAATGAAACAGGTCTTAAGCTAAAATGTCTTAGGTCAGATAATGGAGGGGAGTATTGCAGCCATGAATTTAATGACTACTGTTCTAAGAATAGAATCCGCAGGCAAAAGATTTGGTTCCAGGAACTCCGCAGTAGAATGGGGTATTAGAAAGGATAAACAAAACAATAATGGAATGTGCTAGGAGCATGAGGTTACATGCAGGACTGCCTCTTTCTTTTTGGGCAGAAGCGGTGAGCACAGCTGTGTACTTGATAAATAGAGGACCCTCAAGTGCCTTGGATGGAAGCATACCTGAGGAGGCTTGGTATGGTAAGAAAGTTGATTATTCACTTCTTAGAGTCTTTGGATGTGAGGTGTTTGTTCATATAGAAAAGGATGATAGGACCAAGCTAGAGGTTAAATCAGAAAAATGTACTTTCATCGGTTATGGTGGTGATGACTTTGGATATAAATGTTGGAGTATTAAGGACAAGAAAATCATTTGATCTAGGGATGTGGTCTTTAATGAGAAAGTCATGTATAAGCAGTAGTTGCAGGAAAATAGGGAAGAATCAAAGAAAGAATATGTAGCGGTAGAGGATCTTCCGGATGGGACAGTGACCCAGGAATCAGTTCAGGAACCGACTCAACAGGAACCCCAAACTCCTACAATGAGGAGGTCTTCTAGGGTAAGAAAAGAACCTGAACGTTTTTCTCCTTCTCTTTATTATTTATTACTCACTGATAGTGGAGAGCCAGAGAAATTTGATGAAGCAATGCAGGTAGATGCCAGTAAGAAGTGGGAGCAAGCCATGGATGAGGAGCATAAGTCTCTCATGGAGAACCAGACTTGGGATTTGGTGAAGCTACCCGAAGGCAAAATAGCATTGCAGAACAAGTGGGTGTACAAAGTTAAAGAGGGAGGAGGAAATAAAAGATACAAGGCCCGATTGGTGGTCAAGGGGTTTGCACAGAAATGAAAGGTATAGATTTTGATGAGATATTTTCTCCTGTAGTAAAAATGACTTCTATTAGAACTGTTCTTGGAATAGTGGCAGTAGAAGACTTGCACTTAGAACAGTTAGATGTAAAGACTGCATTTCTCCATGGTGATTTGGAAGAGGAACTATATATGTAGCAACCAGAGGGCTATGAGGTCAAAGGTAAAGAGGAGATGGTGTGTAAACTGAAGAAGAGCTTGTATGGCTTGAAACAAGCTCCACGTCAATGGTATAAAAAGTTTGATAGCTTCATGATGGAGCAAGGTTATATTAGATGTCATTCTGACCATTGCGTGTATACAAAGAAATTTGAGGATGGAAGTTATATTATCCCGTGTTTGTATGTTGATGACATGTTGGTTGCAGGTAAAAACATGCAAGAAATAAAAGTACTCAAGAAACAGCTAAGTGAATCCTTTGATATGAAGGATTTGGGGGCAGCCAGACAAATCCTTGGTATAAGGATAACTCGGGATAGGAAGGAACGAAAGTTGACTTTATCTCAGGAAGATTACATTAAGAAGGTATCATACAGGTTTAACATACAGGATGTTAAACCGTTTGGGACTCCTTTGGCAGGCCATTTCAAGTTATCAAAGGAGCAGTGTCCTATGACAGAGAAAGAAAGAAACTAGATGTCCAAGGTACCTTACTCATCAGCGGTTGGCAGTTTGATGTATGCTATGGTGTGCACTAGGCTTGATATTGCCCATGCAGTGGGAGCTGTGAGTAGATTTATGAGTGATCCAGGTAAAGAGCACTGGCAAGCAGTAAAGTGGATCCTTTGGTATTTGAGAGGGACCATGGGGACAGTTTTGTGCTACACTGGATCAGACACCACTTTACGTGGTTATGTAGATTTAGACATGGCAAATAGAGATATAGACAGCAGGAGGAGCACGACAGGTTATATTTACACTGTAGGTGGGACATCAGTGAGCTGGATTTCATGACTACAGAAGCTGGTGGCTTTGTCAACCACGGAGGCTGAGTATGTTGCTGCCACAGAGGCAAGCAAAGAGATGATTTGGTTACAACAATTGCTTGAGGAGTTGGGGCATAAGCAGGAGGAATGGAAAGCTGCATAGTGATAGTCAGAGTGCTATACACCTAGCTAAGAACTCTGCTTTCCACTCTAGGACGAAGCATATACAATTGAGATATCACTTCATCAGGACAACTTTGGAGGAAGATAAGTTCAAGTTGGAGAAGATTCATAACAGTCAGAATCCTGCATACATGATGACCAAGGTGGTCACAAGGGATAAACTAAAGCTATGTTTCAGCTTTGGTTGGCCTTCACGGATGACAGTGAAGGGTTGAGAAGCTTGCTCAGTGGAAATAGTCTCCAAGTGGGAGATTGTTATGTTTGTGGAACCTATTTTTATTTGTAGAGTGTGGTACACCTTCTATGTGTTATACTCGGGTATTTTGGCTCTGCTTACATGGTCCCATGGGTAATGGGTAACCGTTATGGGCTATTTTTGGGCCCATGGTTTTTTCGGTCTTTTGCCCATTGTTTTGAATTTCCACGGGCCCTTGGTTTTGATACCCACGGTTTTGTATCAAACTGCTTAAGCAGTTGTCTATTTATATGGTCTTATGCATATGATAGATGTACAAGTAAATGTATTGCAAGTGTGTTTTGAATTCGGGTGTGAATTCTGTAGAGTTTGTTGAGCATAGCTCAAAACGGATCTGGGTATTGTATTGAGAGAGTGGAGGCTTGTAATAAAATCTGAGCAAGTGATTCTTGGTGGACGTAGCCCAAATTGGGTGAACCACCTTAAATCTTGTCTCTCTGTTTTGTGTTATTTATTCTGCAATTTTATTTGAGATCTGTAATGTTTTCTGCATATTAGTTTCTACTGTTGTGATTCTGTAAGGGATTATTCCGCATATTTTATCTCTTATTTCCTAACAACTTCTATATAAAATTGCAAGCCAAATTTGAGGACGAATGTTAAGTTTTTTCATTCACAAAGTCACGAATCATGATTCATTACATAATTATCATATAATAAAGATGTATACACCATCGAACATTGAACAATGAATACATCCCAAATTAATTATATTTTCAAAATTCAGCGAATATGGATTTTCTAATTACAAAAATTTTAGATCTTGAAAGTTGTAAGTGTAATATAATTTATAACCCCAACTGTCAATACTCGAAATTACAAAACTTGAGAATTGGAAAGTTCCAAAGTTTAGTAGTAGTAGTGCTCATCATATTCCTCCCTCTTGCCATCAAAATCAACACTGTCTACGTTGGGTTCAGCCTGATGATAAGAATCACTGCAAGAAGCATGGTCAGAAGCAGAACTAGATGAAGCACTTCCAATGACCTGCCATCTGAAAACAATTTTTATTTTAGAACAATCCAAATAACAATCAACCGCAATGGTTGTCGGACTATGTAGATCTTCAATTCATATCCCATAGTTTTAAAGACCACTCTTTGCATTGAAGATCTAGAATGATGTTGATTGGAAAGGGTGAAAAATACAACCTAGGCTCTGAAAATACAACCTAGGCTTTGATTAAGACAAATTAGATGAAAGGCAGTGTGAGGCTTGTATTACATTCTCCATCCCATTTGTAATTAATGCACACAGACACATTTAAAGCACACTTAATCAGGTATTACACATTGATTTTCACGAGGGCTAGTTCACGGGCTTATAAGTATAATAGTTATGTAAGTCCTAGGGACAGGTTGACAGGTGGACGGAGTGACGGTGTTTCCCAGATTTCGGGGAGGGGACCTATATTTAAATAATACATAAAAAATAATATTTAAATAGTCTAACGTTGTTTAAAATTAATATTTAAGTATTTAATTTTATTCAATGAAATTTAGGGGTTTAAATTTTGTTCAATGTTTTTAACTATTTAGGATACTTTTGGGATTAAAGCTCAATAATTTTGGTATAAAGAATAGCTTTTTAAAAGTAAAAGCGTTAAGGGAAAAAAAATTAAAAAAAGTGAGGATGTCCCCTCCAAGTACCCCAAACATTTGGGCACGTCCACGAATTCACCAAAATATTTGTGTCACACTGCTTATAAGACAAATTTAGATGCAAGACAGAAAGGGGCTCCAATTAAACTCTTATTTCATTCTTAAATTAATCTCCAAACATATTTGTATGCATATTTTATCCTAGTTACCTAAGTCTCGGGGACATGGGGACAAGGGGATGGAGGGACGGGTTTTCCGGGATGACATTTTTTTCCCCAATTTTTGGGGATGACAGGGGAATGACTATTAAAATAATATATAAAACTTAATATTTAAATATTTTCAGTTTATTCAATGAAATTTAGGGATTTTAACTGTATTTAATGTATTTTAGGTACTTTTGAGATTACATTTCAATGTTTTTGGTGAAAATACAGCTTTTTAAAAGTAAAAACATCAGAAAACTTTTGAAAGATTTAAAAAAAGTAGGGGATGTGTCATCCAAGTCCCCAAGTCAGCGAAATGTTCAGGACGCCACCCAAATCTAGGGGATGCATTCCCTCCTAACACTGCATTTTATTGAGTATCACACATTGATTTTCACGGGGTAGCTAATGGATTTTAACACATCACTTGTCACTTTCCACATGGTCTTTATCTTCCACATTTGCAATTTGTGAAAAAATGTCAATAATACCTAGATGGCACCTCACAAAATATTCATTATTTGGCAGTTAGTCATGAACCTGCTCAGATTCAGTGGCGAGTATGGATACTAGTAAATGGCCTTTAATGCAGAACAAAGATATGTAGAAAATAGAGACAATGAAGTGAACTTGTAGTTCAAATAATATCAAGAAGTCAAATTTTTTGGACGATGCTACAATTTTTTAGGCATTTCTTGTAAGTCATTTTTTTCGGGGTTATATTTTGTACAAACATGTTTTCAAAATTGATTATCTTTGCAGCTACAGGGCTACAGGTGTAATGCAAGCCACTGTATTCTAGGTTATATTTTGTACAAACAATTTTTCAAAATTGATTAAATTGGTGCTACAGGTGTAATATTTGACTGCCTTAACATTGTATAGGAGTGTGTTTTCTCAAGTATTTTTGGAACATGCAGATACCGGTTAGTCACGCAGTTGATATAATGAGGAGAAAGAGAGCTATACATGAGCAAATAATAAATGCTTTCCAGCAACAGAAAACAACTCAGATGGTTGAAGATGTTGCAAATGTAAGTATGTATGGGGCTTGAGATTCTTTAATTTCCTTGGAGAATGACAAAATCTAAAACTGATGTTGCAGATGTAAGTATATATTCTCTGAAATATCAAATATTTGTGCATATCATTTTCATTAGTCTGCTTGTGTTTCTACTTAGCAATATCTCACTTACCAAATGCACTTTTGAGTTAATACCTGAAGATCCTGTTATTCTTTTATTCCAATAACAGTATCAGATCCAATTTTGTTTGAGATTATTATCAATATAAGTTGCAAGAAATAAAAAGTGATCAATTACATTGTAGTAGAAAGCAGAAATCTCATAACAATATAGAAAATTAAAGGTTAGAGATCATAGATGGTTTAAAATCTTATAGAAAGGGTTTAGTCTTTTTAGTTGAATCTTTTTAAAGAGGTTAAGTGGTTTTCTGCAAATTTGGGAAAATTCTGCTTGTGTTTGCAGGTTGTTATTTTCACTTGAGAATGGGGTTCAACAACTGTGTTTCTGTGAGCTTCTGGTCAGCATAAATATGGTAGATTGGTACAGATGATAAATTTCTTAACATTTCATAGAATCATTCTGTTCCTAGCATTCTCTCACTAGTCTAACTGGAACATTTTTTGAGAATTGTAAGATCTTCCTAGATGGGAACATTCTTTGTGCATCTTAATACCAACCTGTATAATTAAACAATGTAAGTAGTTAACCGAGCACTTAAAACATTCACCCATGAAATGTGTGGGGAGATTAATCATCAATATGATGGGTTTCTATGTCCAATCCATTTGCTACCAACCAATCTGAGGAATATGATGTTGGAAACTACATGCTTGAGATTACATTTGTAGAAAGATTATTTTTGTGCTTTAAATTGACCCAAATCAATTTGGCGATGCCTGAAAATATTAGTATGAGATGGCATTCAATATCGTTAAGTAAGTCTAACTGTAACATTCAAAGTGTAGTGCAGCTGGTGATGTTTCTGTATAGCAAACTTAACTGGGCAATAGAGGTAGCTCAAGAGTGCAAGACGTCTCCTGTTGATCATCTATCTATTATTGTAAACTCCCGCGAGATTATTATTTTTATGGTTTATTGGCTGATCTTTGATAATTGATGGCTGCATCTTCTAATATTTAACATCATGCCTGACAATGCATCTCCTAATTGTTAAGGTTAAAGTGCTCAACGAGATTTCTGTTTATGCGAACACCATGTGTATAAATCATTCCCAAAATTGGAAAAACAGTTCTGTTACAGGGGAATTTTTAGATCAAGTCACATGGTTTGGAGATACAACCTCCGATGAAAGACGGACATAAAATTTGATCCTTAATAGGAAAGAGTCATAAGTGCCTTATTTCATTTGAGGTGCTGGTCTGAAGGGCTGAGAATGCCAAATTTTTAAAATTGACATTGCTTTAAACCTGTTCTTTGTTCAGAAAGATATTCTCTTTCCCCTTTACATAAAATTCATTTCCCTGTTGGCCAAGAGGTGATTGCAAGATACCAGATGCATATTGTACAAACTGTGACATTGAGTGATCTTCCTTTTGAGAACGATTGTTTCTATTTAACTGTGTTTGAGGTTACAAGGTCCCACAGCATGGAAAAGGGTCATCTGTGATTTGAACCAAACTTTAAGAATCGTGATTTACCTTAGAAAACATATCCAATATCAGACTTGCAAATGGAACTGAAGGAATTTATCAAACTATAGGGGAGAAAACAATATAAGCTCTTATAAGAAATCAAGATTGTGGAGTATCAGAAATAATTACAAAGGAATTGATTTAAAATTGACTTCAATAGGTAATTGGAGGTTTTGTATTGGAATGCCATACTCTGAAAAGATTGTGCATCTAACCTGTTGGCACTTCATGTAATTTGAATAAGAAAATTATTGAGGATCAATTTTTTACAAAATCATCCACAGCTTCTGAGATTGTTGCCTTTGAGATTTATTCTACACAAGTCTGGGTCAAAATTAAAAAATGAGTAGTTGATGTGTATGCTAACATATACACGCTAGTTGTGGTTTGGACTCAACAATTGTTGGTTGATGCAAGTTGCTTTCTTCTGGGAGAACTGGGTCCAAATTCGGTCTGATCTAAGATTCTCAGGCCATCTGAAGCAGTCCGCTTTGGTCTGGACCTGTTTGCTTTCTGTTAAAATTTTTAAAAATAGATATGTTTAATATAAAAAAGTAGCTAAAAATTAGAACCTTTAACTAATAAAAATGTGAATGATAAAATCCCCGATCTAAACTACATTCCACTGTCTATGACTTTGCTGCCGCCGCAAACTGCATCCTGTGACTTTGCTGCCCACACGGACTGCATTCTGGGATCTGGAAGCAAATCTCAAACATTCTGGCTATATTCCAGGAGTGTGTTGCTGGGCAAGTGCTCTCGGTGAAGGATGTTTTTTGTAGGCCATAATGTAATGTCCCCATTTCTGAAGAACCTTAGCCTATACTTCCCCGTGGGCTTCGGGATGTTGCAAGGGGAACATCTTTATTAAATAATTAAATATTATTGCCTGGAGCAATAATTATTTAATTATGAAAATTATTTAATTTAATTCCTAAAATATAAAAATTAAATGGGGAATTAATTAAATAAATATTTAGGTGGCTTTTATTGATAAAATCACCCTTTGAAAAGGGGACGCCACACCTAGGGAAAACAAACTACTTTTATTTAATAATTTCCCTCTCCTAGGGATTTCGAATTTTGTGCCTCCTTGCTTATAAAAGGAGTGCTAGGATCATTATTATTATTATGTTATGATGAGATTTATTTTATGCTCCATGCTTGGAGTTGGGATGCATGCCCATTGATGTTCTCTCTCTCTCTTGCGTGGGAGGTTGTATTGAGCTGGTTTTGAGATCCAATTGAAGTATTTATTTGTGAGATCCATGTCTTTGACTTTAGTGAATTTTTAGATGAAGTTTACCATTGACATCTGCATGTTTTACTGTAGCGAACCACTGTAGCGATTTACTATAGCAATTGGGTTTTCATGCTCCTTGCAAATCGATTTGGTAGAATGAGACTGATTTGATGTTCCTTTGATATTGTGACCAGCCTGGGCATGTTTGGTGACTGTTTTGGGGCATTTTTAGAAGCAAATCAATTGGTATTCACAGTCTTATTTGCTCAGCTGACTTCTGTGCTTAGTAACTTGAGTTTTTTGCATGTTTTGGCCCTTTGAAAATTGCGATCTGGGTGTGTTACTATGCAGCGACTCCTTGAGGGCATTTGTTAAGTGTTTGTGGTGTGTTTTGGGTCACCTGTGATCAGCGGCTTTAGTGGGATTGAATATAGCTGTTATAACTCAGTTTTGCTACTCTATTTGGATAAATGAAATCTGCCATTTCACCTGTAAAACAACGACTCTATTAGGAAGGATATTTAGTTGTTTATTGCATGTTTAGAGCTCTCTTTTGATCAGCGATTTATACTCCATTGATTCTGAGTATGGCGACTTGGGTAAGTGCATGATTTAATGATAAATAAAGCCCTGTAGGCAGCGGTTGCATTATCTGAATATTCTCCATGGTGGCTGAGTTTAGCAATCTGATTCAATATAGATTTCAGTGGTGTTTGGGGTCTCTTTTTAGCAGCGAACAGTAGGAGTGAATTAATCTGAGTTTGGAGTGAATGAGCAATTCCTAGAACAGCGATTGATGTGACTGTTAACTCTAAGTATGATGGTTTAACTATTGCATGGTATTTGATGATCTTATATTATTTTATATATGATCTATATATAAAATATTAGATCATATCATACATATTCAGCGACTGATATTAGGAGTTTAAAATCTGGATTTGTACTCTAGAATGGATATGCATGGTTGAGAATTGTATGAAGGGTTTTTGAGAGTATTTGAGAATATTCATTACAGCTGTGTTATTACTTGTTTGATGTGGATTACTAGTTCAGCTGAGGAATAATGGTGTGAGCTGCTTGATAGTGGCCATTAAACCCCTACCATTGGGTTTATTGAGTCATCTATTTGAGTGGATCAAGTACATTTTGGCTGGATTCTACTATGTGCATTTGATTTTCAGTGATTAAGTGTTTGTTGATTGCCATTTTCCCATATATTCCATAAGAGGGATATTACACATAACGTGAAGGATGTTTCTAGTAAAGCAATTGTTTTCACCCTTGTAAAGCAATTTTGAATACACATGCGTAGATATGATATAGGCAACTTGCAAATCAATCTTTTTCACATTGTCCTGCTCTAATATCCCGGCACTGTTAGGATTATTGTCTTGCTCAATGTGTGGTAACTGACATGGAGGGGCAACATGAAAGAGAAATTATCTAGTTAATAATACTCTGGGATGGCGGGACAGAAAAGAATATCCAAATTTTGGGGATGGCGGGGGGACGGCTAATAAAACAATATATAAAGTTAATATATATTACAGATATAACATGAATAAAGTTAAACTAAGACTTGAAACTGAAAGCCTGAAGATTGAAACCTTTAATCCAATTATTCATCACATAAGCCAAAATGCTATATTTAATATTCGTATTTCAATGTTTCATATTGAGTCATTGACATTATCATAGAAATTAGAACCGAGATACATTGATACTAGATAGCGATACAATGATACATCAACAATATGACAATGAAAAACAAGTCTTCATTAATCAACATGAGAAGAGTACACATGTTATTATGTCATGAATCATAACACATAAGGGAATAACCAAAATCCTCTTGCAGTCGTTTGACTCTAAACCAGACTTGTTTATCTTGATCCAAAAGACTTGCATTGCAAACTCAATAGTTGACAGAAATACGTCAAGTTACTACTCAAACAACCCCATCTCACTATATCTAAAATTACACATATCTTGTGCTAAACTCCTGCCTCGATTCATATGTTCAGAAATGACAGTCCTTTTGAATCATCTAATTTAACATAAGCAAACTGTTTCTTTACATTCATATCCAAGTCAATAAAATCTTGAAATGATAATATGTGGTTGCAATTAGGAATCATTAAAATAATAAAATTTGTTTGAACAATACATCAATGCTTAATTTGATGCTTTTTTTTGAAATTGACATGATTTAACTTTTAGGAATAAATACAGAGATTTTATTTTAGGCAGCTATATATATAAACAAATATCAAATACAAGGTATATATTGTGAAAAAGAAACAAGGACTGTTTGGATGTGGAGAGAGGGTTTTAATACTAGGCAACATTTTTATTTCTTTTAGTGTTTAAGTTTGCTGGGCTATAGGGGATGCCAGGACGTTGCGGCGTTCCCTGATTTTTGAAGAACCGGGGACGTCCCGAGTGCGTCCCCTGAACTCAGGGGATGCCCTGGGTGCCTCCCTAGAACTCAGGTGACGTCCTGTCCCCAAGTCCTCGAGACGTCTGGGATGGCTTGGGGATGGCAGTGCGCGCCCCCGCGTAACACTGGAAATTATACATCATTTAGTCTATATATTTTATAAGGTGTATTTTAGATTTTAAAGTTTACATAATCTATTTTACAATTAATTGTAGTTTAGCCTTTAAAATTCACATTATTTTTTTCTAATGAAGTAAGGAAGCTAATGAACCTTATAATAATAAAATGATAAGTTAGTGCTATTACTTTTTTTTTTTGCTAAATATACCTAGGGAAAGGGTCCCAGCCCAGAGAAAAAGTGTTAAAGCACCAAAAATTGTTAGCAAAGCTCACCAATTTAAAAATAAAAAGGCATATAATCATGCAATAAGAAGCTGAATAAAGAGGTCCAACTCTGCGACAAAGTGGGCAATAAGGCATTGGCCATCTTGCGCTACGGAACTAGGATGTCATACAACCTCCAGTCAGAGTTCCAAGTAAGGACCCCAATCAAGACCAAGGTGATTGCCTAAGGAGAGGGTCCTAGCCCAGAGAAAAAGTTTCAAAGCACTAGAAATCACTAGCAAAGATCAATAATTTAAAAATTAAAAGGCATATAATCATGCAATAAGAAGATGAATAAAGAGATGCACCTTCGGGGCAAAGTGGGCAATAAGGCATTGGCCATCTTCCACTATAGAATCGGGATTTCATACAACCTCCAGTCAGAGTTCAGAGTAAGGACCCCAATCAAGACCAAGGTGATTGCCTCACCTTCTTAGGAATTATATCTTCTATTCCAATAACTTCATTTATCCGAATGATGACAAGGTCACCCAAGCATTCCGAAAACAAGACCAGATGCAGATGTTTGCAAAATACTCAGGAGTTGCAATTTGAACTTAGAAACATTTTCCTTTAGGGAGAGAAAACAAAGAGCCATCATAGCACATACCTATAATTTGACAGAGAAGGAAAACCTTATCTTCATCAACAAGAGCAAATCATTTCATTAGACTAGAATAAACCCAAAGACACAATACAATTTGCTAAAGACAATTTGTACCAAAACTAGATTCCATTGTTTATAAAAATGCCATTCTCTTTGAAAGTGAATTTAAAATCCCATTTGAATATAGATGGGAAAAGTGTGATGAATCAAGCTTCTTATTTTATACAATATTGAGCTATCCCATTACACAAAGCACACTTTCCAACACAACCAAGCCTACCATTGGCCCCATCCTTATACTCCATCACAAATTAGAAGTCCCTCTTAGTAGCAATGAAGAAGAAAGCCAAACATCTGGTGGTTACACAAACTAAATACTTCATACAGGTCAAAGTTCCAGGAAAGAAATTGCCATATCTAACGCAACCTTAATAGAGGCTTATTCCTAGTCTCACACATGACTAGGCTTCCATACTTGGTCCAGAATCATCAACCCCACAATGCTTCTATAAAATGTTCAACAAAAGCAGATATTCATCGCATAGATAGCAGATGGTGTGAGTTCATTTGGGTAGTGGGTGTAGGAGGGGTCATAATCCATATACCAGACCATCATCAAACCCAATACTCTTAATTCCATATACAAGAGAGCAAATCTACATATAACTAGGTGTCTATATTTTTTAATAATTAAACACACACACATATAACGTATATTTATATACATACACACATATAATGTTCAGATTCACATGATCATTTAAAGCCAATTTTGTGAGGCATTCAAGATTAGCGACAACTTCCTGTACCTCGCGTGGGCTTTGTCTTTGCCTACTAGCTTTGTACGACTCACGTTGGAGTATTTTTGACTCCTTTCCTGACGTTCCCTTGTTTACTGCCCTACGTTCTTTGAGTGCCACGTCTCTCTCAATACGTCAACAGGTCCTTAGATTTTGAAGGCATCTGGGCACGTTATTTTGTGTTTGCCCTTCGGGGAAGACGTGTCCGACCTGGTGTAGTTAGGGATTTAAGGGACAAATATGGCGGGGCAGGGAGAATCTTCCAAAGCCTCCTTTAAAGTAGTTCTCCGAGGAGAACTTGGTATTTGAGGTGCTGCTTTTAAACCCTCAAAATGATCTCTTTGAATGCCTAGAGAGGATCCAAGGAAAAATGTGAATGGATGTATGCAGGATATAGATGGTTCGCCAATAGTGAAATTGTAGAAATTAGATATTCAAAATGGTGTAGGTGAATTGGAACAACAAAGTTTGATTATTCAATTTTTGGGTTTTTGTCTTCGTCCGGCCTTTAAAGATTGGACAAGAAAATCCTGGCACACTAAAGGTGAGGTTTCTATCCCGGTGTACCCTAATGGATACTTTTTGGTTTTCTTTGCAAATGCGGAAGACCGTGAACAAATATTTCAAGGAGGGCTATGGTTTTACGGTAGAGAGGGATTATTCGTGAAGCCCTGACACCCCATGTTCAAAGCGGATGAAGATTTGCCCTTAGTTACTCTAGTATGGGTGCAATTATTTGGTTTACCAACAGAATATTGGAATAATGTGGTGTTTACAACAATAAGCAATACTTTGGGCACATATATGATGACAATGGATAGTTCGATCCACCTGGAACAAATGATTTATGCCTGCATTTGTGTGCTAATGGATATGAATAATCCGTTACCAAGTAAGATCTCCTTAGATGTGGATGATGAGAAATGGGATCAAGTAGTTGATTATGTTTCGCTGTAGAATATGTCATGAGTACGGCCAATTGGTGAAGGACTACCCTTAGAGAGTTTCTGATCCACCTGTAGAGGAACGCAAGAAGAGGATTTTATCAGCCGGAAGAAAAAGAAAACAACGAAGAATCAGGTAACATCCAACTTGGTTGGTTCCAATGTCAATAGATTTGCTAGCCTTCAACAGGACAATGATGATATAGATAATGAGGATCCTATAGAATCCCAAGTACTAGAAACTCAAATGCCTACATGTGGCTCTCAAGAGGGGAAGAAAGCTACAATAGGTTTCAACCAACTTGTTATGATCCTTGCAACAAATGTTATGTAGAAGAGGCCTATAAATCATTAAAAAGCTATAAAGGAAAACCAAATATCAGGAGCAATTCAAGTCCAATAATTTTTAGGAGGGGGTCAAACAGGTGAAGCTATTCCTTCGTTGCTCATGCCTAATTGTGGTGAAGGACAAGTAGATTTACCCTTAAGAGTCATGCAGGAAAAGAGTAAAAAAATGAAGATGGATACAAATGTGAAGGTAGGAAGAAAACCTACTCAGGTCAATCTACAAGAAGGAAGGTCAACAGTTGACCTCTACAGGCAAAGTAAGGGATTTATCCCACATTTTTAATCAATCTTCCCAATGAAGATTATCACATGGAATGTCAGAGGGCTCAAAGGTAGTCCATCCAAGATTAATGAAATTAGAAGAATGATTCAGACTAATAAGCCTCAGATGGTTTTTATCCAGGAAACTAAAACTTCCATTGAGTTAATGAATGTACCTGGCAGACAGGATTTGGTCTCAATCTAAGGTAATCTCTCTTAGTTCTGTGGGTGCTTCTGGTGGGGTAGCTTGTCTATGGGATCCAAAAAAGGTAACAATTGTTAATTCTTGTGGAAGTAAGGGTGTTCTGCTCCTGCTAGTGTATTCTCGAGAGGATGCTCAACAGAGCCTCTTCCTCAATGTTTATGCCCCTCTTACTATGGAAGAAAAACTACCACAATGGCATCATATTACATCTATGATTCATTCCTTTCCTGATGTTCCAGTGTTGATAGGAGGAGATTTTGATACTATCCGTAACCTAGAGGAAAAGCGAGGTGGATCGGATGTGCTTGATGCTAGCTCGCATAGTATGGAAAGGTTTGTACATTCTCTTCAGCTACTGGATGTTAAAACAATGACTTGGTCTAACAAAAGGCAAAATCAGGATTGTATTCTGGAACGTTTGGATAGATTCTTGCTCTCTGAAGGTTGGTTGGAAAAAGCGTACGTTCCTAAGGCTCATATCCTCAACAATATTGGGTTTGATCATTGGCCTGTAAGTCTGGACATTGGGAGAACTTATCCTAGTTATTCCCCATTTAGATTTCAGTTAATGTGGTTGCATCATGAGAATATTACCAATCTTATGCACCAATGGTGGATAGAGGGCAAGCCACGGTATGGTACGCATATGTATTCCTTTGTCAAAAGATTGCAGTACATCAAAGCCAAGTTGAAGGTGTGGAATTGGTCAGAGTTTGGTGACATCAAGGAGAAAAAGCAACTGATTAAACAGTTGGAAGAACTCAATGACATAATCCGTACTTTAGGACCACTGTTGATTTAGCAAAAAAAGAAATCTCTCTAAAGCTTGACTTGCATGAATGGGAGAAACACAAAGAGATTCTTTGGCAGCAGAAATCCAGAGTTCAGTGGCTCAAAGCAGGGGATAAAAATACTGCTTTTTTCACAAATCTCTGTTGGCTAGAAGAGCTAATAATTATATTAATTCTCTGAAAACAGCTGAAGGAAAGTTAGAGTACTCATGGGAAGGATTGCAGCAGCTAGCACAAGATTATTTCTCTAAGTTATTTTCCACTCAGTCTCTTGATGATTCAACTCAAATACAGGTGCTTGCCCATATCCCACAGGTTCTTTCTAATCAGGATAATGAGCAGCTCACATCTCCAATTTTGGAAAGTGAATTAAAGAGGGTGGTGTTTAGCATGAAAAAAGGAAAAACACCAAGTCCTGATGGGTTCCCTATTGAATTTTATCAAACTTTTTGGGATATTTTGAAAATGGAGCTTCTGCAGGTTGTGGAAGAGGTGTGCTCTGCTAAAACCATGTTAAAAGAAATTAATAAAACCTTTATTGCTTTGATCCCTAAAGCTACAGAGGTGGAAGATATAGTGGGATTTCGACCCATTGCTTTATGTAATGTGCTGTATAAAATCATAACAAAACTTATGGCAGATCGGTTGAAGCCTCTCTTGCATAAACTTATATCTCTAGAGCAAGGAGGATTTGTCCTGGGAAGGCAAATCCATGATGAGATAGTTCTTGCATAGGAAGCTCTTCATTCTATGGATCTACAAAAATCACCTTCAATGTTCATCAGGCTTGATCTTTCAAAAGCCATCAGGCTTGATCTTTCGAAAAGCTATGATCGAGTGGATTGGAGGATTTTTGTCTCAAGTGTTGGTGAAATTTGGTTTCTCTTCAAAATGGATAGCGTGGGTTCATGCTTGCTTGTCCTCAGTGTCTTATTTTGTTTTGATTAATGGCAACCCATCCAGTATCTTTTCAACCTCTAGAGGGATTCGACAGGGTGACCCCCTTTCTCCTTTCCTATTTATTATCTTGGTTGAATGTCTGGGAAGATTGTTGACTAAAGCTTGTCAGGATAAAAGGATAGGAGGAATTAAATTGGCTACAAGAGCTAAACCTCTATCACATCTACAATTTGTGGATGATTCTACGCTCCTCAGTAAGGCTACCTGTTCGGAGGTGACTCGTATCCATAAGAGTCTTCAGTTGTTCACTAGAGCCACAAGACAATTGATTAATGAAGGTAAATCTAGCATCTTCTTTTTTCATTGTTCTCCGAGGCAAGAAATTCAGATTCTGGATATTCTTAAATTCAGAAAGGGCTCTTTTCCGCCGCAATATTTGATAATTCCTTTGGCAGCTAAGCAAAACAAATATTGGCAGTGGTTGATTAATAAGGCCACAAGTAAATTGCAGAAATGGATGAACATATGGATTTCAACAGGAGGCCGTATGACTTTGGTAAAATTTGTTCTCCAAGCTTTACCAATTTATGTGTCATCTATTTTGAATATTCCGATTGGAATTTTGAAACAATTGGATTCCATTTGCCAAAAATTTATTTGGAGTGGGACCAACGCCAAAAGCAAATGGTCCTTAGTCAAGTGGGATACTTTATGTCAACCTAAAACAGCAGGAGGCTTAGGCTTTCATTCCACACCTAAGCATAATAAGGCCTTAGTTGCCAAGCTTTATTGGAGACTTCTGACTGATCCTAATGAGTTGTGGGTTGTCAATCTCAGAGCTAAATATGCAGAGAATAATCCTCCTGAGAAGATAATTCGCTTGGCCCTCCCTTCTAAAGGATCTCCTATTCTATCAGTTTTGAGAGTAGGAGAAGCTATCATTGCTTCTCGGTAGTTAACAATGGCCAAAATGCTAATTTTTGGATTGACTCTTGGGATGGCCATCCACCGATTAGCACCCAACACCTTGGGCTTCATCAAGTTATGGAAAGTCTCCGTGAAAAGGGTTGGATAAAGGTTGCTCTCTATTGTCAGCCTACCATACACCATTGGGAGATGGGAAAAAGTTGGATTCCTCCTCACGAATGGCTTGTTCAGCTTGCAACAAAGACAGGTGGCAACAAATAGCAGTCAAGACAACTTTCAACTTCAGCAAGGATGGACTCAATAGCATGGGGGACAAGTTCCACAAGCTTATATACAGTTTCAGCTGGTTATGATTCTCTTTGCATGGTAACTCCCCACCCCTTGAGGGACATTTTTACTTATCTTTGGCAGGAAACCATTTGGCCCAAAGTTAGTTTCTTTGTTTGGTTGTTATTGAAAAGAAGAATACTTACAGGTGACAAGCTTATGAAAAGAGGGTTTTATGGCCCCTTCAGGTATGTCCTGTGCTTGGACTTTGAAGAAACTATTCTTCATCTTTTTCTTCATTGTCCGTTTGTGAGCAGATTGTGGCAGCATTTGGCTAAGTTGTTTGGGATTCCTTGGACTAGTATGCAAGCTATTGAACAACCCTTTAGGGAGTGGGGTAAATATACTAAAGATAGTCATAATCTTGGGCAAGCCTTATGGAGTGGTATTACTCTATTATTATGGAATAATTGGAAAGAGAGAAATAGAAGAATATTTCAACAGGAGAGTAGAGACATCTCTTGGGTTTGGGAGAAGATCAAACTGAATGTAGCTGAATCCATCAAACACAAAATAAGGTTACCTCAATCTCTATCTCCACAATGGGATAGTCTTCTAAAAAAGCTTATGATATGTCCTTCAAGTATTACAATCACTGTCTCTAAATCAAGAAAGAAAAATCAGATAGAAAGTAAGTGGTCTGCCCCTCCTCCAAGATTTGGTAAGATGAACACAGATGGTGCTTCTAGAGGCAATCTTGGTAAAACAAGTATGGGTGGCATTGGAAGACTTTGTGATTGTGGCTTTTTTCTTTTTAGAATGTCTTGGGTATGCCATAAATAATTTAGTTGAAATAGAGCTATAAAGCTCCAAGAGGCCCTGAAACTTGGGTGGCAGAGAATTCAGGTTGAATCTGACTCTTTGAGTATAGTTAGATTGTTCTCCACCTTTGATGTGAATTAGGGCAGAAATTGGAAGTTGTGTAGAGAGAGGGACAAAATACACAGTTTGAAAGACAGGTTTCAGGAAATCACCTTTCAGCATATACCAAGAGAGCTCAATAGAGTGGTAGATGCTTTAGGTAACTGGGCCCTGGACAATGGGAATAGATCTTGTTTTGGTCTTCTACCAGTTTGGAGGTACGGCAAGCTGCAACAAGATTTTCGACAAATTATCGAGTTAGATTTGTATCAATGATTGTGATGCCTATGCTTGCTTATGTCTCTAATGCCCAGGCCTGGACTAATAGCTTTTATGCCTGGCACCGTAGAATATGTATATTTTGATCTTTCCATAATATAAATCTTTATTTAAAAATAAAAATAAAAATAAAAAAATGTTCAGATCCATACATATATATGAGTTGTCATCAGGCATCAAGATGAGAAAAAAAGGACTGGGGGCAAAATATGCAAGCTACACATGATGTCCTAAGGATAATATAGTTCATAGTGTAAAAAAGAGAGGTTAGCAGAATTACAGTCTATTCTACTATCATTAACTCCTCTTCGTTACTTGAAGACTGGGGGCAACATTGAGGAATGTCAACAATGGTATCTTTAGAGAGCTTAATGCCCATCTTAGTAGCCATCTTGTTCTGTGCTCGCATAAGTGTTCTAAGTCCATCCAAAATGTGGCGTTGATGGAAATTCGATTCTGAAGCAGTGGCAAAAAAGTTTTCCTTAATAGCACTGTGATCATTGTGGAGGTAAGTACCTGCTGTATCTGTGATCATGTTGGCCGCACTGAGAGATTGTGCCATCTCAAAGACGTTTCTCATGATAGAATGCTCTGGGTCCAAGAGCAAATTCCCCATATGTTGGCTGATGTCATTAATGTTGACGTCGTGCAACTCCTTCACAACTTTCCAAACTCATTCCAGCCATAAACGCATGTGTGGGCTCCTGATCTCTCTGTTCATAAATTGTCTCCCTGACCAGCTCCGCCTTCATCTTTGGATGCTCCTTTACTGTTGTCTTCCTTCCTTCCGCCTTGCTGAAAAACCACCTTCTCCTGAAGCCATGCTTACAAGGGTAGGAGAGAAACGGGTAGATCTGTGAGGGAGATTTTAGTAACCTGTGCCAAAAGTTGGGGATGGGAAAGGAGTGAAGGTATTAACTACCCTCACACCACCATGAGAGACGATGAGAGGAGGAATAGTTACCTAACTCCCCAATGATTCTATGCCCTAAATTCGAGTTGCATAGGTTTTCCATTCATTCAAAAGATTTTCTATGTTCAATTCTTCCTCTTTTGATTCCTTTACCATGTTTTCCCCCTTTTTAAAAATTTATAAGCGATCAACAGGATGGATTGAAGGAGCTTTAGAAAAGAACCCTTCAGCATCATTATTAATTTCTTAGTATCACCAGGAATTTTTTTTTACCAAAATTGATCTGCGAAGTCTGAAGAGGCCATTTCTGCCACCCGATTCCTTTACCGTTTTATGTGCAAAAAATGGGTGTCTTCTAATTTCTGTAAAAGCCACAGTTTGTCAGTTAATGGTTTTGGTCTCCAGGACAAAACCATGCCATCTTTCAAAGTATTTATCAGAGTTTGATAGTCACTTTCCACCACTAGCTTCTTCCATCCATTTATAACTTCTGTTTGAATTCCCTTGAGCATTGCCAAACCTTCTGCTTGATTATCTGTCTCCCCTCCAAAATGTAAGGCAAAAAATTAAAATTGGCGGACCCATCTCATCTCTAGACTATTACTATTATCATATTTATTTGTATATTATAGACAATATTTACTATATGATCACAATTATCAATTATCATAACTCAATGCTTTTAATTTCATTCATGTGAAATCTATATTTTACAATTTATTAAACACATCTATCATCTAATTAAAACAAGTGTAATCATTAATATATAATTAATGTATGTTATAATAATTATATATGTTATAATAAAATATTACATTACTATTGCTATTTTGAAATACATTTAAATAAATTTTTTTAATTTCAAAATATAAGTATATTATTAATATTATAAATAATTTTTTGGACCAAAATGAAGTGTTTTGAATATGACATTTGCACTAAACTTTTCATACCTGGTAACTATGCAGTGGTCCACAATGGTGTGAGTCTGCATTTTACCCTGACATTCCTTGTGCTTAAAGAGAAAGCGAGCCAATGAAAGTCATATGAAGAAACACATGCTTTTGTGTAGTGCAATATATTTGTATGAATAAGGCCTCTGGCTTTGGATACTCAAATTTTCACCACCTATTTACTAGTTCATAATGATCTTTAAAGGTTATGTTTGGTATTTGAGATTCTAATTTGAATTATTTATTTTGATATGAAGGTTAGATTGTTGGCATTTTTTTATTCTGCAGAAAATCTTGGATTAATGTCTTCTTTGTAATTTTTATTTGGCTTGAATATCTGTTATGTCAAATCCTTGAAGGATTCACTATAGAATATCTTATATAAATGGGCATTGGTTTGACCTATCCAACGTACCTTTTAATATGTAACCTTATTTCTGGTTATGACAATAGGTAAGTATATAAATATACTATGATATAAGGATCTAATATAAGTTGGGAACTAGTTTCACTACAATAAAATTAGTTGAGGGGATTTTTCCTGATGTTTTAGGAGAAGGATTTGACTTGCTACTAACTAGCTTTCGTATGCTGATTTTAATCTCATTTGTCCTTGCGTTAAAAACAGGACCCAGACTCTGAAATAGAAAGCACAAGAAAGAGGAAAAGGAAAGGTATGCATTTTTGCTGGTCATTAAAAAAGTTAAATTTTGATGATATGATTTGATCTGTGTGAAAGCTGAGCTACTTTTGTAGTATTTACATCTTTTCTTTTTCTATCATTTATTTCTCAAAAAAACATATATTGATTATTATTATTATTTTTAATGCACTCTATTGTAAGATACAAATCTATTGTGTTTTAGTATTATTGTATTGACAATGAGTGATATATATATCTGATTAAGCTAAAATGTAAATACACAAGCCTAATCTGATGTTATAGTAGCAATAAATGAATGCAATTATGAAATACAGAAATATACCAAAGCAAACTAAGCAATAAATAATAAAACGCTAATGTGCAAAGAAGGGTAAGATGCCTTAGCTGATTCGAAGGTGTACGGGATTGGAAACTGGAAAAAGCCGAAGCACTGGCCATTGCACTAGAGCACAAAAAAATGCAGATTTGGACAAATAAGTTGGACTGGGGCACCTGGATATTGGCATCATACTCAACATTCTCCCCTTTGGTGCAAAGAGTAGAAATGCCTATCATCTCTTTGAGGCTTCTATGAACTTGTTGCAACAAACCCTTGGTGAAAATATCTGCAAGCTGATCTTCACTTTTCACACACTCAATGACAAGTTGATTACCACTGACCAAGTCTCTAATAAAATGATGCTTGAGCTCTGTATGTTTGGTTCCAACATAGAAAACTGGATTCATAGACAATTGTATTGTTCTATTATTATCACAAGAAATATGTGTAGGCTCATGTTGAGCCTCTCTGAAATCAACTAAGAGTCTTCTCAACCATATACCTTGTGTGCAAAAACATGTAAGACTTGCTTATTCAGTTTTAGTAAAGGATAAAGCAATTGTAGCTTGCTTCTTAGATTCATTTATATTATCATAAGAGATTGGGGGCTCCTAAGTTTACTAGGATGCATGATAGGTGTGCATTTATCACTTAAACTAATTTTGTCTCCTTGCATGTTGACCATGTATTGGTAGTGGATGATATTTCTCATCTTGAGTCTATTTTTAGTCTTCTTTAGTTGACTTTAATTTACTTAGAGGGGTAGGAGTTATTAGTCTTTAACTTTTCAACAAGTTGAGATAGGTCCTATTGTAATGGCTATATTTGCCTTGTTTATTGTTTAATTGTTTTAAATGCAAAGTGGGGTGAATATTTTTCTAACTGTTTGAGCTTTTTGCAGTGTGTTTAGCTCTAATTTTATATGCAAAGTATTTAATTACAAAGACTGAGAAACTTTGCTTTCATTATGTGAAGTTATACAATGCATAGTTTGTCATTAATCTCACTTACAAGTAAACTAATTTAATTGCTAGTTATTTTGGGCCAGATTGGATAACTACGAGCTAAATTAGAGAGTATTTCAGATCTGATTTGCACTCCTTCCATGTCAAAAACCTTCAACTTGTCCCTAAATATGATGAGATATTAAAGATAAATATCATAATAATAACTTTTATCTTTTGTCAACATTTAATATCTTTACTTTAAAAAGTTATTAATGTTTTTCTCAGGCTATATCGGGCCGTGTAATACTGTTTTCATTAAAATTTACTTATATATTTATAAAATTATATATGTTTTTTTTGCTAATGTCTCCAAGTACCCATCACTTTAAAAAAAAAGACATACGTGTCCTTGCCTCCTCGTACTGGTATTGGTATCGGAACTCGTACTCATCTCCTGGTAACTATAATTTTGAGTCAAGCATTTATCAAAACAGGTCGAGGCACCACACCATTCTTCAAAATTGAACAATAGTCTTCTTGCATGGCTTAGTGCTAGTGTTGCACGGAGTTTGGTCTCCTGCCACCATAAATGTACTGCCAATGATGCGTCTCAGAGACTAGTACTTGTTGGTACTTGTATGAGTATCATAGACTTGCATTTCAATGATTGCTTTCAGTATATTTTATATTATTGACCCTAGATACAATGAGATATGAAAGATAAATATCGATACAATTACTATTGTGTCTTGTTGACATCTAATATCTCCATCTCACAGACTTGCATTTAAGTGTTTTTAAAGATATATTTTGTATTCTTGACCCTAGATACAATGAGATATCAACGATAAGTTTCAATACAATCACTGTTGTTTTTGTTTCGTTATCTAATATCTTTATTGCAAAAAGTTATAAAAGATTTTTCTTAGGTTTTACTAGGTGTCCTAATATTGTTTCTCTAAACTTTACAGACACACACACACACATATATACTTTATTTATTTGTTGTCATCTTGAAGTACTTGTCTTCGATTATTCTGAAAAATGGTGTACCCTTGCCCATCTCCGAGTACCCATCACCCATACTTGTATCCGTCTCCTGGTGACTATGCTTCACACTAAACATATTCTTATATTACCTCATGAAAAGTAGTAGGTCCTGCTTCAACAATTGACGATATAAGAGAAAAGCTCACAAGTAAAATTATTGGGAGGTTTACTTTCACTTTAGATTGTGTTTCACCCACAAACTCTTATGAGCCTCTTTTTGAAATTTTGTAAGCTACTTAGGCGTTTTGGTTGTACCTTGTGGTGTGCCACCACTAGAACTTGATGCTGGACTTGATGAACCAACATTCATGGTCGGATCAATAATCGGACCAGCAAGGGTATCTGCCTATTCAATGATTGGATAGGGCTCAATTTTATTGAAAGACAATTCATCTTCTTTGAATTTGGTACTTAAGGCAACTTCTAGTCTACCACCTTCCGCTGACAAGGAATATGAACTCTATTCCCCTTGGTTGTCTTATTGTATCCAACGAATATGCTGGTCACACTAAAAGGCACAAGGTCGGATCTCTTCAGCTGGAAAATGAAAATACATTTGTGGTCAACATTTCAACCATTATCTGTCCTTATGGAATATGTTCTATATAATACTTTTTTTATTTGTTTTGTGAATGAGGGGTTTTCAGCGAATCCATAATAGTCATCAATAAGGACTGAGTTTGTCTCCTATGTCCTCGTGCTTCACCTCATGTGATGACATCCATTACTCTATATTTATTTCAATTATATATATATATATATACCTCTTCCTTTTTTTGTACCAAAGTGGGTTCAAAGCAGAGATTTTTTCAGCCACAGTTCCACTGCAATTTAGGAAACTTGAATCCCTCCCGCTGCAATACAATTTCCACTAAGGCCATATGAAGGCACAATAGAGTTTGATGACTTGAGAAAACTACATGGATTTCCTAAAATAATAGTATGTGATTGCAATTCTATTTTTGCCAATAATTATAAAAAGAATTATGTTTATAAGTCGACGCATTCTTGAATATGAGTTCTTTGTATTTGGAAGCTGATGGTAAAAGAGAAGTTGTAAACAAGTGCTTAGGAGGATATTTGTGGCGTTTTGCATCCAATAAAGAAAACCAATGGTTGAAGTGCTTGCAAATGGACAGTCCCCTAGTGCATTGTACAAGTTGAATATGTTGCTTAGTTTCTTCTTTTGGAGAGCATCTTTGGACTCATCTTCCATTTGCATAGACTTAGATACATGGAAAATCTTATCCAAAACCAGGAGATATATTGGTACTTATCACTTTGCTTTTTGGAGATGGGTTCTCCCTTGATTACGCTCAGGTGACATCAATGTTGGTTCTCAAGGACTAGTTTGTTCGTCCAATGTATTGCCACTTCCATGTAGTATGGCATAAAGAATGAAAAGAAAAAGGTTTTTATGAAAATATGTATATATTGTATTATATGATTTAAAGATGTACAAAAATATGGTACAACACATATGCATGCCTTAGGACACACCTATTCATCCAAAATAGTCATTAAGAATATCGATATTTGTCTATAATAAGTCCCCTATGCTTGAGATTCTGTCCTCAAAAGCACAAAGAGAGATGAATGTGAATCTGTGAAAGATTGATTTGCCCAAGATGCCTCTTTTGGTAAATTCTTCCACTCAATGATTTGTTTGGAACATGCATTCCTTGTATGAGTTTCGCAAACACCTTTCAGTTTGAGCACAATCTTTCCTTCATCTAAGGTTGGTAACTCAATTTGAACAAGAACACGTGTACCCAATTTTTTCTTGAGACAAGATAGTATGCACTAGGGGATTGTCCATTAACATGAGTATTTTGTCGAGTAGAGTCTTCAAATTCCACAATCTAGATCCCAAAGATTTGTGAGGGGGTACCCTCTTTGGCTCCAATAGAACTCCTAACAAATGAGAAGTCCAAGGACAATACAAAATCGACTCAACTCTTTCAGAGAGCCTAAATGGTAGCGGTAATGCAGAGCTCCAAGATGTCAATATCACATAACCTTTGAATCAAGAAGTATTTCGGTACAATGTTGAAATTAGCAAGACAATAGAAGACCATTGACACACCTCAACGAGAGTATGAAAAGTAAGAACTTGATGGATTGTTTGAAATTGTCTCATGAAACTTGTCGTCTTGCTTGAATGCTCAATCCTAATAATGCCATCGATGTACTCCATTTAGAAGTTTTTGGAAGGTTCATTTTTGATGATTTGGTCACCTAAGGCATCAAATATCAATTGATAAATTTTCGTGCAGTGGAATTGACATCGCTAAAATAATCGCCAGTGAATACGTCTTGATGGAACCCTCAAGGCAAAACAATACATGGGTTTTTTAAAAGAGAAGCTTTTGCATAAATTGGGTACACAAGTATTTTGAATGATTAGTTTGTAAAAGAGGTCTCCTTATATAGATGACATGACTACAATGAAAAGAAAAGATTAATTAATGCCTCTTTACAAAACATTGATTAATTTCATATCAATTGATAAATGGCTTATTAATGCCTCAATGAAAAAATCAAATAAGCATCCAACCTTAATTACAACCATTATTTCTTTCTGAGCATGTATATGACAGGTCTCCATGAATCATTGAGCTCTAAAACTTAATCTCGGTTTGAGATTTTGTTTGGATGTTTATAAATCACAATAGCTTATCTTGTTTTCTTTTCATATATCGCTTCTCCTCGACCAAAATCTCTTTCTTTTCCATGCAAATGTCATGAGTGGACTTATGTTCATGTTATGCTAATGCCAAAGACTGGAAGCACATCATCTGGGAAGATCTCCCAGTCTCTTTGATACAAGGTCAATCATACATGCCACTGATATGGTGGACACCACTATTTGACACCATGTCCCAATTTTGGTTCAAGAGAGTCTTTGATGGATTTTATTATGGTTCCAATGTTCTAAGGTAGGAAGTCGGATTTGACATTATACACCACAATTTTGTGACTTGTCTAATATAAAGGAAATGATTTCACTAATGGGATGATAATGTCGGGTATCTTATAGCAATATTGAAATGCTGACCAAAGGCATATTCGTGATTGATTTCCAACGAATTCAAACCATACTTTTGCAAAAGCTCAAAAATTGGCATGCATGCTCGTTTAGCTTGCCATGGTCGACACCACGCTTTTGCTCCACCTCATTTTTTCAAATGAATAAAGATGGGAAGATGGTGTTGGGATAAATCATCCACATGGGGAAGACATGACAACTAGGTAATAATTATGATGGGGATTAAATTAAGAATTAGTTAAGGGGGAGGGGACTAATGGGCATGTCCTCCATTAACAAGTTCATTAGCCGTGTGTTAGAGACAAGGGGGCTAAGGGCTTGGAAATTAGGGTCATTGGAGAAGTTTAAATCCAACCCAAAATTGACAAGAAGCTCTGTAATCTTATTGCCATTGCGTGTGGGAACGTGCTCTTACCTTCAATTCACTCACCTTTTGTTTGCAACCTTCAATGACAGGTCATATTTGCTAGTGCTTGCGTTCATCCTTATTGAAGAAGTACACAAGTAGTTTAGAAATCTCTCCCATTTCAAGTTACGTTAATCCTTTCTCTTCTGTCAGTAACATTCCTTTCCATAAAGATTTGGCTTCTGCAACATCGTTTATCATATTTATCTGCGCTCTGAAATATTTGGCTTCTATAGCATTGTCTAAGGAAACAAATAATACCTCCTTAGCTGTCGGGAAATATTCGCGCTTTGAAGTTTTTGGCTTCTAAAAGATACCTCCTTAGCTGTCAGGAAACAAATAATGGGCTAAGGGTCTTCGACCTGTTACTTTCGTTGATAGCTTTTGTTCTCCTACTACAAGAAAGAAACTACTTTCTTCTATCCCTTTGTCTATGTTCTTCTACATAAACAACACGTATTCATGGAGTTGTACCTTCTCTTGGCTCTAAATCGTGGCTCATGCATGACATCTTTAGTCGGGGCTCGTTTCTACAGTCGAGGCTCGTGAATGAAATCTTGTACAGTTGAGGCATTGGCTTCTCCGTTGGTGGTTGTTCATGAATGTACAGTCGAGGCTCACGAATGCCCTAGCTCGTGAACATCTTGCCAGCAACTCGTGATTCATTTCCTAGCAACAGCTCGTGAAGAACCACCAATGGTTGCTCGTGAATCGTGGGTCACCCAACTTGTGAATCGTTTAGGGCCAAGCTGTCACGAATTGGGTCTTTGGATCGTAGACAGTTTGTCTATTGTGGGCTTTTGTCTGTGATTCGTGGCTCCTTCTGCCTTGAATATCAGCGAACTATTTGGCTTATGCTTCAAATTCGTGGCACACTTCTTCCTGCAATTCGTGGTTCGTTTGGCTTTCTCTGCCCTCGTTTCCTCCTGTGATTTGTGGCTTTTTCCATGGTCAGCGAACACAGGGAATTCGAATCGTGGCTGTGAAAATATGATGGTATTAGGGATTGCGACTCCTTTGTTTTGGGTCCTTATTGTCTATCTTTGTGAAGGTCTTGTTTGCTTGTACACGTTCTACCATAACTACCAACTTGGGCTTGATAAACTGTTTGGCTTTATGCCCACACCAACACTCAAACAACTCGGTCATCTGGGGGACTCCCCTAGCTTTCCCCTCTCTTTAACTCCACTTCAAGCAATCCATCCACCAACAATGCCTCCAACAATGTCTCCATCCAATTCAGCTGTGCAGGCAGGTTATATTGCAGGGAGAACAAAACAAGGACAACACGAGGGAGGACTACCCAACATAATTGAGGAACTATTACACAGGTTGGAAATCGTTGAATCCTCCAACAGGGCTCTCCGAACGGAGGTCTTCGAGCTTACTTCGCGGATGGAGAAGGTGGAAGCAGATAATATCTCTCTACGGAGATCGCTAGCAGATACCACATCACACTCCACTCCTAGCATCGTCAACGACCAACTGCAAGCTGAGATATTGGACCTAAAACACAAACAAGAAGAGTTCAAAACCCAACATGAAAATCTCAAACAACAAACAAACTCTTGGGCCAAAGTGGTGAAGGGAAAGGGCACAGTTCCTCCTCCTCTGGCAGCAGTAGAAGAAGTAGTGCAGGCAAAGTTGGTAGAGGAATGAACCAGGCCAGCTAGGGAACTCAACCTCAAAGTGAGGGGGCTGCCCACACCTCCCCCTTCTTCGGACCTGATGGCCATTGGGTCTAACTTTCTCACTGAAAAATTGGAGCTTCCTGATGTGCAGCTTGACAGGGCATGGCTTGGGCTGGACTCAACGCTTTTCCTCTGTTTCAAATCAGTGGAAGACAGGCTTAGAGCACTCAGAGCCAAGCGAACGCTTTTCTCCCTTCCCGATAAGGTCTTCCTTGATGAAGACCTCACCAAAGCCTAGGTTGCCGAACTCAAATAATCTCGTGAAGTGGTGATGGCAGCTAGGAAAGCAGGCAAGTGGGTTGTAATTCGTAATCTCGGACCTGTTATCCGGGACTCTTTCCCTCCAGTTGGACTCTCAGGTTCGGTCCCAAATGACGGTCTCGCTGGGAGAAGCGACGGAACAGGGGCATTTCCATCGCATGCTGGAATGGTAACGGGTTATTCTGGTCTTCTCCAGGTGTACTATATGACGCTCTGGGTTTTTCAGACCTCCTTTTTGTCACAGAGACTCATGAGACCTCTGTTCGTCCTCTTTTGGAGATTAGGGGGATATCACTGGCTTTCTGTTTGCAGGCAAGAGACTAGGAGTTCTGGTGGTGTCAGGGGATCAGGCGGGGTTGCTTGCTTGGTCAGAGACATTTTCCAGAACAGAATTTCAGTGGTTGCTGTGGATGAGTTTGCCCGCTTCCTTTGGGTCAGGATCAGACGGACGTCACCCACCTCAGGGTCTTTTTTTATAACGGTTTGTTATTTTCCCCCAGCTTCCTCTCCTTATGCCATTCATAATGGCCCAGACGGGGACCCTTTCTTCGACCTCTATACAGGTATTTCTCAGTTTTCAGTGGTTGGAGAGGTTTTCATTTTGGGGGACTTCAATGCGTGGACCAAAAACCTTCAGGTCCCTTTGCACGACAGGACTGGTGATGTGCTTTGTGCTTTTGAGGTGGATCCCAACTCTATTGGTCTTCAGAGAGAGTCAGAGGACTCTACGGGACCTTTGACGTCCTATGGTCGACATCTCTTACAGATGGGAGAGTCTCATGAGCTGCTGATTCTGAATGGTATTTCGTGTTTTCCTGACTCCAGGTTCTTCACTTGTACACCTCACTGTGGAGGGGCTAGCGTGGTGGATTACATCTTAACTACCCCTAACCTGGTTCCTTACATCCACCACTTGTCTGTCTCCCCCATCCCTCTTGCTGATCATGCGACCCTTTCCTTCTCTCTGCAGGTTGATCCCCCCAGGTCCTGCCTCCCTTCCGCTGTCCTCCACGCACTATTCTGAAGTTTGATGAGGGTGACCCTGAAACCTTTTCCTCCCACCTTCGTCAACTTCTCCCCCCTGAGCCTCAGTTCACCTCGCTCTCCATAAACATGAAGTACAACCTCCTCTCTTCCATTATCCATGAGGCTGCCTCGAATTCCTACCCCCATATCACCCTCACCCTTCCTAACAAAAAAACTTGCCCCATGAACCAATGGTATGATGAGGACTGTAAAGCCCTTCAGTGACAGCTTCGCTTTGCTTCTGTTCATGCTCTCCCATCCTTTCCCTCTCTCAAGTCCGCTTATCGCCACCTCCTTCGCCACAAGAAACACATTTTCATCTCACGACGGAGACGGGAGCTCCGTGAGTCCCTTTTACACTCTCCTAAGCGTTTCTGGCGTACCATTCTCCCCCGGCATTCCCCTCTTCCGTAGGACTTGGATCCCAGCTCCATGTATGCTCATACCTCCACTCTTTACGACGTCCCTGGCCAACCCCAGATCCGGGTTGTGTCCCCACCTTCTGCTTGTCACATTTTCACCCACACGAATGTTAAAAATGCCATTTCAGCCATGAATAGTAGCAAAGCAGTGGATGAGGAGGGCTTCTAGGTAGAACTCTTCAAGCAGGGACTTGGCATCTTGAACAACTATTTAGTGGATCTCTTCAACCAAGTGGTTTGTACAGGTTTTCCGGGGTCTTGGTCCCACCACATTATTCACCCCATCCACAAATCGGGTCCTACCTCTGATCCCAACAACTACAGAACGATCATGGTGGGTCACACATTCGCCAAGCTTAATGCTATGTACTTCACATGCGACTTTCAGAGTTTTTGGACCAGAGTCACTGCAGAGCTAGGGGATAGGTGGGGTTTCGACCAACCTACCAGACCATTGACCACATCCTCACTCTTCGGGCCATCATCGAGGAAGCACGCCACCGTTCTTCCAAGGTTTTCTGTTGCTTTGTTGACTTTCAGAAAGCCTTTGACTCTGTTCTGCGGGAAGCTCTCTTCCAAAGGCTCAGAGAGATTGGCATTTCCAAGACTCTTTTAGCTGCCATCATGCGCCTATATGAGGAGGTTCTGGGCCATCTTTCTTACTGCTATTGGGTTCTCTGACTTCATCAAGAGTACCATTGGTGTCAAGTAGGGTTGCCCTTTGTCTCCTACCTTGTTTAGTATTTATATTGATGAGTTGGAGGAATTTCTCAGGGATCACATCCAGGAGGGGGATAATTGTCTTCTCCACCAGGTTCTAATCTATATTCTACTTTTTGCGGATGATGTGGTCCTTCTTGCCTCCTCTGCAGAGGGTTAACAGAGACAGTTGAATGCTTTAGCCCTCTTTTGTGTCCTCAAGCAGTTGACAGTTAACTTGGGTAAGACCAAAGTTATGATCTTCAATGCCCTGAAGACATGATTTTCATTTCTTCTACAGAGGGGATGAGCTTGAGATCTCCAGCTCTTACACCTACTTGGGAGTACTATTTTTTGGACCTTGCTTCAATTTATGACCGGCACTTCAGCCTTAGGTTAATAAGGGCTATGGCTCCGTGGTGATCTTGGAGAGACATTGCTTCTGCCATCACTTCCAGGACATCCTGTCCAAGATGTCCCTCTTAGAATCTCTTGTCAAACCCACAATTCTTTATGGCTGATTGGGCTGACCAGGGATGTCCATACACATACGAGGTCGAGGCCCTCTTCTGATAGATGGACTTTGAGATCCACCAGACGAGCACGGAGAGTTCATCCCTCCTCCAGGCATCGGCACTCCAGATCTTCCACAACCTCAGATACTGGGCTTCAGCACATTACTAACTTCTTCCAGTCGGCTTTGGATGTTGGATGAGGGGGTCTCCTCTTTTGCCTCCTCTTCCTTTTCTTCCTCTGCATGTTCGGGTTTTGTTGACTTTTACAGGTTTTTTCAGGCCTCTTTTTTTTTCCCGTTCTTCTTTTCCTTCTTTTCTCTGGTTTTTCTTGGGGATCTTTTGGTCCTCTTTCTAGGCTCTTGCCTTTTCTTTGTACGTGCGCAGTCCCGTTGACCTACTTTTGTGGTCATTCGTTGGACATTTAATATACTTATCTTATCATTTTAATTAGTGTCTTAAATAGGCCAAAATTGGTTCTCCTTTGTTGTATATGAAATTGCACTGCTCTTTCCATTCTAGGATTGTCTTTAGATGCTTTATTTAGGTAACGTTTTATTCTTGTAATATATAATTCTTGCCATTCTAGGTTTTCCTTTAGATGCTTCATCAAAGTAAAGTTTTAGTATGGCAATACATGCATGGTATAAATCATGGCAACATCAAGAGAAATAGATAACACAAAATAGAATTGTGCGTAATAGAAATCACTACACCAAGCTTATGGTTATGGTCAAGTAGTTTCATACAAAAGTATGCAAACCAATTGAACACCAACTTTGTCTCTCACCCACTCATGCATCCAATTGGATTTGTGCCTCTCATTTATCTTGCTTCAGGTGCGTCCTTAATGTACGATGGGGTTTCCCAAACAACTCAAAATTGAAGAGACACCGTTGTTCTATCGTTACTTTGACTATTCAGTCAACTCGGGAGAATCTGTCTTGCGCAGATATTGGTGGTTATGCAACCGATCCTTAAGGGGATTGGCATATACACAACATTTGTTAATATATGTGAAATTCAATACTCTATTTATCAGATATGCTAGCTTGTAGGGTCAAATACACGTACATATATGTATTAGGTACGAATATGATACTGATATGCCTGCAGATACATCTAGGATACATCATGGATTGCCTAGATATGGCTAGATATGTCTGTAGATGTATTTGGATCATATGGGATATATCCTAGGTGTATTTGGGGTAAAAAATGCGTTTTTAATTTTTATTTTTTTTCAATTTTAAAATATAAATTGACCCAAAAATTGAATACTATTTTTGATGTAATAATTAAATTTAATATTTATTGTGACATTTGTGACATGTCGTTTTGCATCATATAAAAAGCTTTTTTGGTTTTTTTTATATGCATAGTATGTGGCTAATTCCTATTTAATTTAAGTATTTTTTGTACTTCCGTATCCAAAGTCATATTTGGGGAAAAAATCGTAGTGTCACCTGCAAATACATCCTAGATTGTCGAGATATGGCTAGATATGTATGTAGATGTATCTGGATCATATGGGATATATCCTGGGCATATTTGGGTTTATTTTTTTTTTTCAACATTAAAATATAAAGTGACCCAAAAATTGAATACTATTTTTGATGTAATAATTAAATTTAATATTAATCATGACATTTGTGACTTGTCGTTTAACTTCATATAAATTGTTAGTAGTGTTCTTGGTTATTTTGTTCTTATATGTAGACTTTGTGGTTAATTCCTATTTATTAGGGTAGAATTTATGTATTTTTAATTTTAATTCAGTTTTTGTATTTCTGTATCTTAAGTCATATTTGGGGCAAACCAAATCGCAGTACCACCTGCAAATACATCCTGGACTGTCCATATATGATTGAATGTCTGTAGATGTATCTAAATCATATTGGATATATCCTGAGCATATTCGGGTAAAAAAATGTGTTTTTAAATATTTTTTTTCAACATTAAAATATAAATTGACCCAAAAATTGAGTAGTATTTTTGATGTAATAGTTAAATTTAATATTTATCATGACATTTGTGACTTGTCATTTGGCATTCGGTTGACATCATATAAATTATGAGTAGTGTTTTTTGTTTATTTTGCTTTTATATGCATACTATGTGGTTAGTTCCTATTTATTAATGTAGATATTTTTTAATATAGTTTTTGTACTTCCATATCCAAAGCCATAGTTGGGGTAAAAAAATCATCATATCCACGTAATGGATTCTTCATATCCATACATGGATCTAAAACGTATCGGCGGCTTAGGAAATACTCATTTTGATCCTTGTTTATTGACAGAATGTAATATCCTTGAAAATAATTTCTAATAGATCTGGATATTTTGTTAAAACCTAGGGCAGAAGTATTAAAAATCTAACTTTTATAACAACAATAATCTGATTTTTTATATAAAAACAACAAACCATAATGCGTAAAAATCAGTCTTTTATTTATTGAATACGAACCAGCTACAATAAAAATACCAGTGTCTTAATACAATTGTTTGGAGCTGAACTGGTGGAACACTTGCACCTTGAATTGTCACTGCAACCCTTGAAATGGAATTGCCCAGTTGAGAAGTGAGGGATTCCATCCTCAAATCTGTGTAAAGGAGGGTTTTCGTCCTCTATTACGGAAGCAGAAGCAGAAGCAGAAGCTACTTACAGACAAAAAGCAATTGATGAATTTTCAAGACGATTGTACAATGAACCCCAAATTTGCCTTTATAACTTCCAAACTCTCCAAAGTGGGCGCCCCCTTTTAGACTTACATGCGTGATCTTCGAACAATTAAAAATAATAAATTCCTCGTGCATGTTGCCCCCCCATCCTAAGAATAATATTAAACACATTTAAAAATACTTTATCCACCTCCTATCCTAAAATTAGGGTTTTGGTATTCATGCAACCCTCTCTAACTTTGCCACTCCTCTCTAACTTTGGTACTCCCTTTATTTATTTATTAATTCTAACTTTGGCGCCCAATAATAGAAGTCAACCTTCTATTATTATTCTATTCTATTAATGCTTTTTGGATTAAAAATATAATTTAAGTGTCCTTTTTCAGTTAAAATATAAAAATATCCTTGGACCACTTAAATTAATTTATTTTCCTCTTTTAATTTCCATTTAGCCTACAGAAAATAATAAAAATAGGCTTCAAGCATCCGGAATTATTTAATTTTGAAAAGGGGATATTATAGTTTGCCTTTCCCGGAATAGCTTGCCCTCAAGCAATTGTAAGTCAGGATCGCAAATCCACCTTGCGAATTTGCAATTCCCAACCCTCAATGCTGCATGTGATGCCGACATATATAACTGTGCAAATTGCCGTTGTCCAAAAAATTGCTGTCCAAATTGCTGCCCAAATTGCTTATCATTAGTTGCCGATCTGAAAATTTCACCAAGCTCAATGTCAACATTAGTATATGCTGAGTCATTTTCCTCATGTGCATGCTTTATGCTACAAGTTGTATCCTTCACCCTATTTGGAAATGACATAATAAGGAGCAACATATTTGAAATATTCTTATATAGGCGTTTCAGAGAACCTCCAGTACCTGACACCAGACATCAACACATCACTAGTTTCTTTTCGACTGACCTTGGGCGACAATCATGAGGGTTGGTGTCGAGGCCTCTCCCTCCAATGCCCCTCTTCTTCTCCTTCTTCGTTCTCTCCTTCTTCTTTGTTGTTCTTGGGGACCCATTTGGGTTTTTCCCTGTTGCTTCTATCCTGCTTTGTATGGTGCAGTCCCATTGACCTATTTTTGTGGTCACTTGTTGGAAATTTAATATAATTATCTTATCTTATCTATACCTTAAGTTGTAATCAAAGTGCTCACCTTCCTGTGCCGGAATAGGAATTGTTGAGATACCCTCAACTCCTCTATCTTTGGGACTCAAGACTCCCGAATTAGTGTTAATCAAAATGTTCTCCTCCAATGCATATCCATCCATGATGTTACTTTGAAAATCAATCAATGGCTTACCCTTTGGATGTTTAGAGAATCGTTCATGATTTGGTGCATCTTCCTCCATCTTGAGCTCGTTGCATCCAACAAGTGATGTCCTTTCGCCCTTGACTTCCTCACTGTTATGCTTATAGCTGTTCTGCAAATCCCCTTTAAATGGCATGTACGCAATCTTTGGGAGATTGATGGGTGTTTCTTGAATAGGAACATCTTTTTCAACTTCCACTTGTATGGTGGATTCCTTTATGGGTTGCTTTCCAAGTAGACCAATTTTACTTGATTTTGTGGTCCTAATCAAAATATATGACCATTCAAAGATCCCCATCCCGTTTGGTAGAAATGATAGCTGCGGGGCCATTAAATTTAGCCTAGGGCCATTAAATTTAGCCTATGGGTCATTTTTGCTTATGTGTCAATCTCTCATTGGTTTCCCTTGATCTCATTTTCCGTTCATAACTTTTGCCACGCATCTTTATTTGATTGGATTGGGGTTGCCTTATGTTCTCAAGGATTTCGAGCTCACGGGTCTCACGAGGGTCACCTTTATGTATTGCCAAGATCTTGGGATCCCGAGACCCATCCCTTAGCTACCTCCGTTGCTTTATTGAGATCCCCGATCCTCGAGAGTTCAACTGACTAGACATTGATCCACGATACTTTGATTACGACCAATGACCCAAACTCGAACCTTGATCCTTTCTGATCCCCATTGTCAGTGGTCCACCTAGACCAATGACAAACTTTCATGATTCTTGGGTTTATGATTCCTTGATTCAACACTTAGTCGATTTTACGACCAACCCAACTCGTCTTCAAACTCAACTTGGTGTCCAACTCGATCAACTCGACTCGTGACGTAACTCGTGATCCAACTCGGCTCAACTCGAGCGAAAGTGTAAGTGTGGAGCCCTTGCTCCGATTGGGCTTAGTGACCAACATAGTTATATATGTAACCCATCCCTAACTCCTTGCGAATATGGGATTAAACCTAGGAAGCATGGATACGCCCAAGACCCCCTCGTATCCCCTTTGATACGTATCGGATACGGATACGATACGGATACGTGCTTGATACGTACCGGACACATTAGGATACATCACGAATATGTATAGACGTATCCCGTATGTATCAGACACGTATCCTGTAGTAAATGCCTTTTTAAAGTTTTATTTCATTTTTTTAAAGTTTTATTTCATTTTTAAGTAAATACGTATCCTGCAGTAAATATGAAATGTAAAATCTTAAGTATATTGTATGTTTTGAAAATTTGAACATGGATCCTAGTATATTTTTCAAATTTCAAGTTTTGTTCGTATTCATGTTGACATGATATTCGTATATCATATGTATGGCAGCCACATGATCAATAAAAATGCAAAGTCTTAAGTAACTGTGTATTGAACGTTTTGAATATTGATTCAAGTTTTGTATTACTATTTCAGTTTTTTATGGACTAAAAAATGAGTAAAATGAGTAGATGTACATGGCAACATATATAAAAGATATATATATATATATATATATATATAGTTTTGATTTTAAATTTTTAATATATATGTACGGACGTATCCAAGACGTATCGTATCCAAGGGTTTTTTAAAATTGATTGTATTTAGCGTATCGTATCCGTTCCAAGCAGTATCCGTATCCTGGCAACATAGGATTAAACCGAAGTGACCAAGCGACCAACGACCGCCATGTGCCCCCTCTGTGACCTGTGGTCTGTATCCTTGGTAAAGGGGACTATTTGAATGTCACCAGTGGGTCTTGAGCCCGAAATGTGTGAACTTGATTAAATCTTTGAATGTTTTGAACTATGTGAACCCTGAACTAGCTTGTGGAAGCAACTTAGGAAAGTTTAAAACATCAGGGCGCCTAAAACAACTGAAACAATTGTAATTAAAGCCCCCAAGTTTACAATTTGTAACCAGTTGCCTACAAATGAAGCATGGTGCCCATTTTGGCAACAATACCTTCGGAATTAGGAATAATGGTTTGGGTATGCTTCCTTCCCCTTTTTGTTCCCACTCTTGAAAATGCCCCTTCTTATTTGTGGTGTGCCATTTGGTTTTCCTTTGAACTGCTGCCTGCTTGCTCGTTGCTTTCATCACTCGCTATAAATATTAGTTTTTAAAAAAGGGGTATATTATTTTTTGGAGGGTTGTTTGCATTCCATAACTTCATCTTCAATTTTGTCGAATATTTGATTTGATAATTTATTTTCAGAGATTATAAAAATAGTAATGTAGAATTCGTTTTTTACCAAGGTAAAGAGTATGGAGTATGCTATAAACTTTATAGCTTTCCTAACATTATATTTAATAGTTAGAGAGAGAACTGTTAATGTGTTGTATAACCTATGTACCTACGAATTCCATTTCACTAAGCTAATTGCTTAGATACAAGATTTGGGATTTTAGTTTATATATTATGCTGTCAGATTATTAAATTTATTAATCTGGTTATGTATTTTTCGTGTCATTTGTATACTATTTTTTGGGAAGTGATTGATGCAAGTCTAATACTTTTCCCAGTAAGTAACATAAATTTGTGGTACCTAATAACTTAATAAGACATTATTTTGAAGCATTAAAGAAATATATCACAACATATAAAATCTATATCCTTATTTGTGGTGCCTAATAAAATGGTATATTGAAGGATTAAAGAGGTATATCACAACATATAAAATCTGTATCATTGTTTTGGTAGGTTTGTTTCGGTTTGTCTTCTGTTATTTCAAATATCACTTTCATGAATGCTTGGAGATTGATAACTATTGCTGAAGTTTGCTTGCATGATTGACTGGGAAATAATAGGCTATTTACCAGTCTCATATTTAGAATGCAAGTTTTAGTGTAGCGATGATGTTTAGTTCAGTTAAATATCCCTGTACTCATGTACCCTCAAACCCTTGTCTTCTGGTAACTGTCAAATAAAAGCAGCAATAAAACTAGAAAGGCACGTTTTCCAGAATAGCTGTACGGCAGGGTCGTTAGATTTATAAGGGCATGTGTAGGTTAGACTGTGGTATGTTATAGTGCCTATCATAAGATTTTTCATTTTTATATTTCAGTGTATACAGAATTGTGTGTTCCTGTGTTCTGCATTTTTTTGATATTCGAGGTTTGTGTCAAGAAAATTTTTTGTTGTCATTTTATGCAGTAGTTATTTCTATAGTTTCTTATTGCATATATAATTTCCATTTGTGATTCTCCTAGCACTTTTATTGAATCTGTTCTGTTTTCCTTTATTGGTTCAACATTTAAGTCTCAGTTGTTCTATTTTAAATGGAGAGTAGTTATTTGTCCCTGATATAGGTAATGACTATTTGATTTCTCTATACACATTAATATTTATTTTATGATCCTAACGCATCCATATCACTCAGACAGAAAACCATTTGTTGCGAACAGTTTCAGGGATAAGGAATACTATATAAATCCCCTTCCTTCGAATCAAGTATGTTTCATTGATCCTTGATTCTTGCATTTACTAGCTTTTGTAGAATGGACCATAACTGGTTTTTTGGACAGAATTTAATGATAATTTCAGACTGTAATTTCTGTGAATGATATGTAATATTCAAAGTCAGAAATTCCATTGTTTTTATATTTTCCAGCATTCTGAGGCTGGTTTGTTAGTCAGAGGCAGCGAGGAATTTTCATACAACAGGTACACAATCACAATAGACTTTTGTATTTGTTATTTAGAATTAGTATATGTATCCTTTAAATTTCTAAGTTAAGTTTACTGTGAAACTTGGTTCAGATTCGCACTCTTTATTCCCAGAGCAAATTCTATGTTTTTTCATTAATATTCAATGGCAGTCTTTACAGATATAGAGTTAAGATGATTCCTATAAATTAGGAGAGCTAACTATCTTCCGAGTTGGTCCAACTGCTCGTATATAATCTAAACAATATTATCTCACTCATATTATTACATGTTGTTTCTCAACAACTCATATAACAATAAACCCACACAATTAACTAAGTAATAACCTATGAATGTTAGCAATAACCACTATATATTTAACATTCCCCCCTTTAGTGTGAACATGGTAGAAAAACAATTACACTTTTTCTGCAGCGTGCTGCCTTTGTTTGCTCATGATCTTGGTCCACAACTTGAAGTGAAGGTAGAGAAGGAACTCATAAGCCTCTCATCAACCATGCACTGTTGGGAACCCATCATCCAAACCAGTGAGGGAACTACGAACACGTATTTTACAGCTGTTCATCCTTCACAAATAGATTTACATAGGATGACCACCAACCTAAGTATGAACAAGGACACACACATCTATTCATCCTCTACAAGTATCATGATACTGCAATACACCGTGCTTCTAGTTTTCCACTACATTTTTAAATTAGGGGATTACATAGGAATTACTCACTTGTTACATCATGTGAATAGAGATGCACTTTTGTTCTTATTTTCAATCATACCGCACAAAACAAATTGAAAATAAACTAGTGCCAATATAGTAGAATGCGACCAAGTTGCCAGCGGCTCATGAGAGGATGCTGGTTGTCCTCCAGCCTCCGTTGCCTCCATCCGCTAGTAGAAGATCATCTAATAGAGGTATTCTTCATCACTTGGATTTTCAATGTGAGCAGTATTTGCTTTCTCTTCATTCTCCTCTTCTTCATTAGTGGCCATGGCATTTTCTTGTAGTTTTCCATCAAGTAAATCTTGTGCTCTTTTCTTGCAGTTTATAAACAAGCGACCAGATTGTTTACAATCATAAGAAATGAATCATTTCTTTGTATCTTTAGAAGTTGATCCCTACTTGAAAGAAGAGTTGAATCTCCTTTTAGCATATGATCTATCTGGTTTGCTGTACATAACACTTTCTTTCAAATTAGTTTTTGTAGTTCAATTTTCTTTCTCTGTCAAAGAAGAAATCAAATCTTTTAAACTAAGATTTATTTTACTCAATGTGAAGACCATGTTAGAATACCTGGGTGGCATGCTATTTAGCAATATGGATTTTGCATCATCATCATGCACATCAACTCTTATTCCGGCTAAATGATTTAAAATAAAACAAACTTATTGATGTATTGAACCATATTGTCACCTTCTTCCATCTTGAGTCTGAATAACTTGTGCTTTGTCACCACAACTACGCTCTCTGCTTGTGATCCAAATAGCTTGTTTAGTGTTGTCTAGATGGATTTCAAAGTTTTTGATAGGTCTATATGATGCAAGTAAGCATAAGATAATCCTAGCCCAATAATTGTTGTTTCTTTTCGATTCCTGCTTTCCCATTTGGTGGCTTCATCTGCATCAGTTGGTTTTGATACTTTACCATCAACAATTTCCCACAAATCTTTTTTGATCACATCAATTGAGTTCGAACTTGCCGAGTATGGAAGTCTTTACTTTCAAAATTTTCAATTCGATTCAACTTGTCCATTGATCCCTCGACTCCTAGATGGTGAAATTATACACAAGGCACTCGAGTTAAGTACGACTTTAATAATGTAAATGTAAAAATAACTATATATCTTCTAAAACAATGCGACCTTGTGAATGGATAATACGCCTTGTTTAATGAAAAACTGTGAGCTTTGGGGTGTTGTTTGGAATCAACTCTAGGCGGGTGCAAGTTAGTGAGAGTCCCGAGAATTAGGGCAATTTCAAGTCTTAGGGTTAGGAAGATCCTTGTCCAAAATATTTGCAATTGCGTTGGGGAGTGATGGCCGCCGCCGAATGAGCTGAGGATAGTCTATCATTCACCGAGTTGCATTGACTAGGGGAGTCGAGATGGATATCCTTGCAGGTTGTAGGTACATTAGACACTTGTAGGTACATTAGACACTAGTGAATTCGAGCCACACCAAGTTTGCATGATTCATAGAAGTGTTGTAGTAGGTGTTTTAATCTCGCCATGTTAGGAACAATTCATAAAATGTAAATCTTGTCGCTAAAGGAGAGTCGGTGACTAGATCAAGTCATTGGAAGAGTTCGTGAGCTTGTTGTGAGGTCTAACGTGCCCAAACAAGATTTCACCAAGCCGTAAGGTTCCCGTATCAGCCAAAATAAGATTCCAAATCACTCTTGGGTCAGTGCAAAGGAATATGTAATGTCCCCAATTGAATAAATTATACCCTCAAACGGATTATTCGCAAATCGCAATCCAAAGAGCAAGTTGTATAAAATATATAAAACTTTTCTAATGCAGATCTGAATTTTACTAGTGAATGACGACTTGCATGAAGGAAGAATTTCAACCAAAACTGAAGTAAATCAACTAAATTTCTTTCCCAAACTGATCAACAATTTTTTTAAGGACAAGAACATGAGAAAAATACCATATTAGATCAAAATAGAAGGCTGAATTATTTATTATAAATTTGCAGATGATAGTCCTCAGACACAGCTGTAAATACCAATTCCGTTGTACTAGAAATTACGCCAAGTGGCTGATATGATCTCTAAAAATTAGATGTTGGAACAACAATTAGATCTGATCAGAATCAGCTCTAGAACACTACCAAAATAGCTCACTATATGGGTCGCTCCACTCATGAATAGAGCTGGAAATGAAGAGGAATCACAACAACAAATTTTCTTTTTCAAACCCTTGCCCAAATCTGCAAAATACAACCTTCATACATTGCTGAAAAACACAAATAGAACCTTGATCTTCAATGGAAACCTCTAAATGGAGAATCCTCTCAAAAGAAAGAAGAGTTTTGTTTTTCTCTCTCTAAGCTTAAAGAGGGTTTTCGTCCTCTAAAACTAACTTTAAAGGGTTTTCGTCCTTTGAAGTTGTTATGTAAAGCTTACAAGCTCACACCAAAATTCAGAATTTATCAAAATACAAAAGATACTTTCCCTTGCAAATCGACTTGCTTTTATAACAAATCTTGGCCTTTTTGCCACCCACAACCACCAATCACATTTCTTTGGCTTGCATTTAATATTTTCTTTGGCTTTTTTTCCCTCTCCACATGGGTCGCCATTTTCCTTGGGGAAAATAAAATAAATAAAGTGACTTCCATTTTATTTCTAATTTTATTTTATCACTTTATCTTTTTATTTGTTTTCTTTTTTAACTTTATCAATAAAAATTAATAAATTGCTTATAATAATTTTGTGATGCACTCTATAATTAATTCATTATGACTAAGTTTCCCTTTTATTCCTCCCTTAGCTGTCGGAAAACAATGAATGGGCTAAGGGTCTTTGACTTGTTATGTTAGAGAAATGGACATTTCAGTCCTCCCTTTCCCAAATTGCTTGCCCTCAAGCAATTCCAAACTCATGTGTCCAAGTGCCATGTCCAAGAAAGAGGACATGATGTAGCACTCCCAAAGTCTTTCTCTAGTACTGGTCAAATGGGAGATCACTTGACCATCTAAGCTCATGCTCCTACTGCATATCGGCCAAATCAAAATATTGGCTACCTTCTTCTTCCTTGCTCTTGATTCTGCACATGGAGCAAACACATTAGAAAAAATATGAGTGTTGAACAGCCTCTTCATCATGTCTCATGATCATGTTACAAATTCTCCCCCAAAGGTGCCATCCCCAAGGTTTACTTCTGCTGCCCCGCATGCTGTTGTAATCTTTTTCTCTGCTCCCAAGATGGCTAGTGACTATTTTCCTTGCATGTGCAACCCAATTCGGTCCTTTCACGTCATAATTAGCAAATTGATTTTTGATATCTACAAATGTAATAACTTCTTTCCAATCAGTTGTTGTGTGAGAGGCCATCCCACAAGGTGGTTCCACAAAGTTTGCTTCAGATTTCACCCTTTCCTTCATGCCTTGAATTCTGATTTTTTTATTTTCACCACGGAATTTCAGTTCCTTATCAGGGTGTTTAATGGTAAACTTCCCCAATGATTGCAACCATTGTGTCCCAAAAACAACTTCACCTCTAGCAAATTCAATCACAAAAAATATATCACATACCTCATGTTCTCTCAATAGAATGGGCTGTTGTACTATTTTCTCCGTGCAAGGCATGCTGATGCCATTGACAAGGGTCACCATACATAAAAGCTTTTGAAGTAAGGAGAAAGGATCTCCCTTCCATTTGGTGCCCTTCATCTTCCCATAACTATAAAAACATTGCCATAACATACTACAAGGACGATGCAATGAATTCTTGGGACCATAATCAACCTCATACCTCAAGTTGTAATCATGAATGTAATCAAGGATTTTACCTCTCTTCGACCATCCTTCCCATAACCTACAACTTGTTGTCCCCACAATCTTCTTCTCCAACACATGCTTATAAGCTGAATCAAGAACAATATGAAGGGAGAATATGGTTGTCCTATCTAGCATACCTTGGAACTTGATTAGGGAATAGTCATCTTCAATCTCCAAACATGTGCATGCTGTCCAAGATGATAGAAATATGGCAGCAACATAGGATAAATCAACAAACTCGAAATATGGTAACCACTCTCATACCTTATGGTGCCACATAGTGGACAGTCATGAATGCCCCTTGAAATCAACTCCTCTTTATTATCAATAGACTGCACCTTGCTTCTTTGAAAATTTTGAGGACCAGGTGCTCCCACTAACCCTTCTAAGGGTTCCACCATGTTGCTGATATAAAAATCAGTCGTGGGCTCCATTAATAAATCTCTATCACCTCTCTTTATGACTGCTGTTATGAACAGTCCAACAAGCTGAAGATGATAAAAAAATGTTCCCTTACCATGGGTTTGTAACCCAAACTTTCCTTCAACCTCATGCCCTCTTGCCAAGTGATCATAGATAGGTGACCGAGGACCCTTATAGCTGGAGCATGATGTTTCCTTCCAAAACTCAGCCCGGATTTTGTCTTCTATGTTAGCATAATACTTATGATGACCAACATATTGCAAGGACAAAATATGATGGTGATAGAAAAAATCTTTGCTATGAAGACAATCAACTCGCTTACCCTTTGTTGCTGTCATAGGAAGTTTAGCAATCAGAAAACCCGCATTAGTACCTTGAGAGGTACTCTCCCTTTATGCACCGGAGTCTCCTAAGAGGAATCCATGCTTGCCAACACTTATAACCTCAAAAGATAATTCTGAATTCTTTCTTTTCCTTATGAAATCAGTCACAAAGCTTTCAAAATCAGAACTGATAACTTTGGACAAATGCAACATATTACCCGGATCCCATACCTTATAGTGCCCATGAAGGTGCCCTTGTATAAAGGAGCCTTCTTGCCCCTTATGACCAATTGTATCATGAGAGGTCTTCAATCTTTGCTTCTTTCCACCGCTATCTTGCCACACATTGGTCAAAGAATGTACCCAATTCATGAATGGAAGAGAGATTCCCCTTTGAACATTGTACCTCATAATTCTGAAAGTAGGATCAGCAACTGGATTTCTCCCTTTTTCTTGCATATCCATCATCCTTGGACTCTTTGTTGTTGATAGAGTATCCCTTAGGATGTTTCCCATATGGAAGTGTCATAGTATGAAGCATTAAACACTTGTTAAAAACACCGAGTGACTCACCAATAGCTGCTGTTCTGTTAGGACCAGCAAGCTGATTGTTATCCCCTTTCTTTTCACCATCTTGTTTCGCATGTATCTCCTCATGTACTGCTGTTCCGGACAAGGCAACAAGCTGAAAGTAGTCCTCATCATTTGGAATTTGGGCCTTTACCACCAAACTCTCATCTCCAATTTGTAGATCTGAATTTTCTTCCTCCTTGGGGGTAGACTCCATGATTTCATTTCCTATTACTTCACCACCATGCATGCAATCTTTAGAAGGCAAAGAAACATTTTCTAATGAGGGATTTTTACCTTGTTCATCCTTGCAATCTTGCACATCGAACCTTTCTAGGAACCTTTGGGTGAAATCTTTAAGGGAGGCAACGGATTCGATCCCTTGAGTTTTCAACAAATGATGCCACCACTTATGTGCCATTCCTTTAAAGTATATAGAGATGAGCATGAGGGCATCATTCTGACACATATGATTCCATCGCAAATATATCTTAAATTCTTTCAACGAAGATCTAACAAAAATTTTAGTAGTACCATCAAAAAAGGAACTTGGGTCCACTTCATTTTTTTCCTTCACAGGTTGGGAGAATCATTGCTCTGATACCCCTGTAATGTCCCCAATTGGAAAAATTATACTCCCATATGGATTATCCGCAAATCCCAATCCAAAGAGCAAGTTATATAAAATATATATAAATTTTCTAATACAGATCTGAATTTTACTAGTGAATGGCGACTTGCATGTAATGTCCCCAAATGGACATATTTTTAACCCAGATGGGTTTCCCGCAATACCCGCCAGGGCCAAATCTGATTAATCCAAAAAGCCAAAAATCTCAATTACTATCAAACTGAAATTCAGAATGAAATTAGGCCACAAACTGAATATTTTCCAGAAAACCCTAGTTCGTTGCATGAGGTTAGCAATTTAGCAAATATAGATTTTCCACCTCAAAATACCTCCAAAAATTATGAAAATTTGTTTGCAAGGTGATAATGAATAATCAGAATAGGATCTCCAATCAGATTCGAAAAATATTAATTCTGGAATTTATTTGGGCAAAAACGCAGCAGAACTTATAAATTCAATAACTTGCAAAATACTCCAATTTTTGGGCAAATGATAGCTCAAACCGAAGCTTGAAAAATAAGCTTTCCAATGAACCCAAAATCAGAATTTTCCAATGGCCGAAAGACATCCAAAACGGATTTGTAATTCTGGAAGAATGTAGATAAACCCTAACTGTAAATGAAAGCTGTAAATACAATTTCGCCCTACTTAGGAAAGGCCCAAAAACATCTCAAAACTGATCAAACACTTCAGATCTGATCTCTTCTTGAATTTAACTTGAAATTGATGCATTAGTAATGCAAAAAGTTGGAAAGGGAGGCTTTAACAACACTCCCAACAAACATACAATATTCAACTCTTGTAGGTCTTCAAACAACTCATGAACCGGTAGTAATAAGTCTCCAACAACTGTTGGAAAACTGCTGGAAAACACAACTCTTTGAATTTTGATGCTCAATGGAAACCCCAGAATGAAGAATCCTCAGAACATAGAATAAGAGTTTTTGTTCTCCTTCTAGATCTCTAAAGGGTTTTTCTCCTCAAGAGATAATTTCTAAGGTTTTTGGTCTTTAGAAATTATTTTGCAAAGCTCTCAAGCTTAGACAAAAATCAAAATTTTATAAAATGAAAGAGATGCTTTACAAGGCCAAGTACACTTGCTTTTATAGGAAAACTTGGCTTAGTAGCCACCCACAAGCACCAATCACATACTTTTATCCACATTTAATTCTTTTTTGGCCTTGTCACATCTCCAACATGGGTCGCATTTTTCCCTTTGGGGAAATAAAAATATAAAGTGATGTCTTTCCTTTTTCTTTTTTAATTTCACTTTATCTTTTCTTTTCTTTCTCTTTATTTTTTATTAAGTCGTTAATAAATTAATATAAGTGTTTTTTATAAAGTTCTTTTTATGCACTTTATAATAATTTATTAAGACTATAGTTTCTCCAAATGGAGATTTTTCAACCCCAGATGGATTTTCCGTAAATCCCAAATAAAATGCAAGTTGGAAATTATTGTTTTTATGACAACAATGCAAACAACCCAAAACTCCTTGCCAAAACCCTAGGAGATTTGCTTATGGGTGTAAAATAGCCTCAAAACACCTTCAAAAATTATGAAATTAAATCTATAGTTAACCCTTGAATTATCAAATATGAAAATACTTAAATTTTTGCAAAATACTAAAAATTTGAATTTTTTACTGTAGAAAAACAACCGAAACATCACAAATTCATAACTCAGAAAATACTCAACAATTTTTGACAAATGATAGCTCAAATTGAAGATAAAATCACAAGCTTTCCAATGATACTGAAATCAAAATTTTCCGATGGGTGGAAGACACCCAAAACAGGCTCAGAAATTCGGAAACGTGTAGATAAAACCCTAGTTGTACCCGAAATCAACATCCATTTACCCCTCTTGGAAAATCCTCAAATGCTGCTGGAAAACTACTGGAAAACATAGATTACTCCTAGAATCTTGATCCTCAATGGAAACTGCTGAACGGAGAATCCTCATGATATAGAAGAAGATATTTCGTTCTCCTTCTAGATCTCTAGATGGTTTTTGTCCTCTAGAGATGGCTTAAATGGCTTTTTGTCATTTGAAGTAATTTGCAAAGCTTACAAGTTTAGACAAAATTCGGAATTTGTATAAAATAAAAGAGATGCTTTACAAAGCCATGTACACTTGCTTTTATAGGAAAACTTGGCTTAGTAGCCACTCACACGCAACAATCACCTACTTTTACCCGCATTTAATTCTTTTTTGGCCTTGTCACATCCCCAACATGGGTTGCATTTTTCCCTTAGGGGAATTAAAAATATAAAGTGACATCTTTCCTTTTTCTTTTTTAATTTCATTGTATCTTTTTTTTTCTTTCTCTTTATTTTTTATTAATATTTAATAAATTAATATAAGTGTTTTTCATAAAGTTCTTTTTATGCACTTTATAATAATTTATTAAGATTATAGTTTCCCTTTTTATCATCCCTTAGCTATCGGGAAACAAAATTGGGCTAAGGGTCCTCGACTGGGAAGGGGATATTACATTGCATGAAGGAAGAATGTCAACCAAAACTGAAGTAAATCAATTAAATTTCTTTCCCAAATTGTTCACCAATTTTTGTAAGGACAAGAACATGAGAAAAATACCAGATTGGATCAAAGTAGAAGGCTGAATTATTTATTAGAAATCTGCAGATGATGGTCCACAGACACAACTGAAAATACCAATTCCTTTATGCTAGAAATTACACCAAGTGGTTGATTTGATCTCTAAAAATTAGATGTTGGAACAACAATCCAGATCTGATAGATTTTATCTAGATTTTGTGATACTATCAAAAGAAATAAAGTTACCTAAAGATTCAACAATACTTATCATTGTCTCCTCTTTTCAAAATTCGAGAGGCAAATCAAGGAGTTTGACCCACACGGGTATAACCTAGGTTGCATGGATACGGGTACGGGTTCGGTACGCTGAAACGACAAATTTTTAAAACCTCGGGTACGATGTGCTTTTGGGTACGTTATATATATATGCATATAAAATTATAAATTTAAAGAAACATTTGCATACTTATTGAAATTTAATACTCATACAACTTAAAATCATTCATAGAACATGAAAACAAATTTCCAATACTTTGAGAATTGAGACTTGAGTTTTTATTGATTCATAGTGTTCAAAACATAATAGTTAATAACATAGACTGTATTATAGATTTGATAATACATTATTAATGCCTTAAGCTTGAGTTAGACGTATCATTGGACATTAAAAAAATATTTAAAGTCATGAAATATTTTAGTTCCTTTCTCAAACCAAAGGAGGGCAGAACAACCTCTTGTCAAGGCAAGGATCTTGTCATTATATTTCTGATTCGACGAAATCGATTTGTAGGCTTGGCACCTAATGTCAAATGAAGAGAAGATAGGCTGCCCAACCACCAAGTGCTTCACTTGTTCCCATGCTTTCCAAATTGACTGAAGAATAAAAGAGCCATGAGGAGCAACAAGAAAGCCCCCAAATAGTAAGTCAACCAAATGAAGACCTTTTCATCTCTCTCGACCCTTCAGAGCCTATTGGCAATATTGAATCTCACACGAACTTTCCAAAGTTCAATTCCAATCAAAGCCCTCATGTTTTATTTATTTTTTTGCACTTTAAAAAAAAGAAAAAATTGTGGGTACCCTCTGGGTACTTTGGGTACTCTGTGGGTACGTACCCACAGACCTTGGGTACATCCCGGGTATGGATTTCTGTACCGTGTACGTACCCAGAGCATGTGGGTACATTCCCACAGCGTACCCAAGGTGTACCCGTACCAAAAATGTACCCAGCCTGGTACGAGGGGGTCTAGGGCGTTTCCGTGCAGTCTAGGGCATAACAGTAAAATCCTCCTTATTAGGGTCAAAAACTGGTTTCCATTGCCGCAGAATGAGACCATTTGAGCCTATAAACCAGGGCCTACCCAACAAAGCACCAACAAAATCTTCCTCATTATGGAATCAAATTAGAAAGAAACCGTTTGACATTGCAGAAATTTCCTTACTACTTATAGGCCTCCATTTTCAAATAGCCCATTTGCGGAAGAAATCAATATTCAAATAGGCTCCCAAAAGATTTCCAATGAAGGCAAGCTTATTTTGCTGCACAGATCTATTAATCATAGAATTCGGGATTTTAAAATGATACCCATTATCATCAATGTGATGACCAATGGATTCTTACAGGCAGATATCCCCATCAACCTGTATTTTATTGTTTTTTAAATCTCTGCGCAAGAAACTCCAGAAAAATCCTTTCTCTGTTGTATCCAAGGAGGACGTAACTCTTCAAGAAAAACCATATTTTTACAAGTTGTTTATCAACTCATATAACAATAAATCCACACAATTAAATACTAAGTGATAACCTATGAATGTGAGCAATAACCACTACATTTGCAACATATACCTTGGTGAAGTCCTCATAATAGTGCTATTTTACAAGGCTCGTATGATGATATTCACAACACTATTATGCATTACGTGCAACATATGCAACACCACACACAATTGCATTTAGTCATATTTAGCCATGTTTGTAGAGCGTGCAAATATATGGCAATAATGGAGCAGCGTGACATTATGCACATACAACCTTTAATTTATTACATTCACATTGATGTCTGTCAATCTTGATGCAAACATCATTCACAATGGTAACAAGATAAGTAGTGTTTATAACATGTCTGGGTTGGATAGGATGAATTCTTACATTCATGGATGGACATGGTAGTTGTACTTGTAAATAGTACACACTTATATGGAAAAATCAAACTTTTGAATGCATGAAGTATTGAATGGTTTAACTGAGGGACTGCAATTGATCAACAAAACTTGGGCTATCTCTGATAATGCATAGGGAAGGAAAATGCAAATAAGGCTAAAGGACATATACATTCTCATCAAGGGGTTGAAAGTTGTAGAAAACCTAAGAAGGTGTAAGGGTTTGTCTATGTGAGATTTTTCTAGCCCTAACTGTTCTCATGAGTTTTGCAAATGCTATGTACTGTACTCACATTAACATTTTTGGGAAAAAATTGTTTTTCCAGAAGTGTGTTTTTGAAAAAATCATGATTAATCAGGGAAAACTCGAGAAAAAAGAGAAAAACTTGAAATTGCTGAAAAAATGTGGAAAAAGAGAAAAACTGTTTTTTGTTAAAAATTTAAAGGCATTTTCATTGCATAGGGATACAAGTTAGGCATTTCAATTGCATGGAGAATAGATACATCATATAGATTATGAGAGGAAGATAAATGGGATTGTATGCCATCAAAATAGGCAAACTGTCTTCTTTTATTAATTTTCATTTTGTTCATTTTCATTACATTTGCATTTCAAATTACATACTATTGCCGTTGATAAAGGAACAAAAAACAGGAAGGAGCCAATGGCAATGAGATAGACTAGGGATCAACATGTTTAGATATTGAAGTTTGAGGTTTATAGCCTCTCCTGATTTGAGAGAGGAATTTGGTGTCGTACCCAACATCTTCCAACAAGTCCTATTCATTTTTGTCCAAAACAAGCTCATAATCATTTTTGAGCCATTCAGATTTTGGATTGATCTTCCTTGACGGTAGCTAACATTATCAAATAAAATGTATATGTTAGTGACTTTGACAAATAATATTTTACAAGAATATAAATTATTTTTTCATATAAACTGAGAATTACAAATGCAATATTTCCTAACCACGAGCTTTCTCAACTCTAGGTGAAGATTGTGGTAGACACACACGAAATCATTCATCCATTCTTGAGTAAATTGATTGTGTTTTTTTGGAATGTATATGCTCGAACACACTCCAACTATGTTTGCAAGCGGATGAATTGCATGGCTGACTTAAAATGTGCATTGCTGTTTATCAAAGTTGTTTGGCGTCTTTGCCAAAGAAATCCCACCATTTTGCTGCAAAAATAAATTTTGTCAATATTGTAACATGCAAAATTCAATCAAAATTTAACACCTTCACCATTCGTATGTAGAAAATTGGTCTACTTATTTTGAAGGTCTTCCTTCTTGGAGAAGAAACCCCTTACCTGCTTGTATATCGATAACTCTCCCATAGCTGCTCATAATCCACTCAATGCTTTAACAATTATGAAATTCATTGAAGAGAAGAAATTCTATTGCTAGGGTAAAAGTATTAAATGTACTTTATATCTATTTGTAATACGTTAGCTAATGATTCATTATAAACAACTGCAACTATATTTTAACTCCCTTCAACATAAACTGATGGAAACACATCTCAATGTGCCTTTCAGTTTCTCTTCATTCTCTCATCTTCTAACATTGGTGTCAGAGCTATTAGTGCTCGAGGTGTTTGTAATTCGAGAAATCCAGAGAAGAGGGTACATACTGCCGGAAAGAAGTATGAAGGAGAAATGTGAAGATGGAGGCGAAAGGATTGTGTTCAGTCAATGATCGCTGTTAGGGCACTGAGAAGATAGATCGCAGGAGGAGTTGCAAGTTACAAAAGTGTTCGTTGTTGTCAAAAGACACAAAATCGTGTTTTTGATATTCATCTAGGGCACACAAATTGATTGAAGTTGCAAAGGATTTCGAGGCAATCCAAATGGCATTCAAAACCATGTAAAAGAAAGAACAGTCACAGAAAGGGCATGAGACACGACAAAACCAAATCATGTTTATTTTGTTTTGTGAGCTATTTCAAGGGCACACTTTTTACAATTGAAGGCACATTTTTCTGTTTCGTGCTGTTTCAAGGGCACATTCTTTACCATCAAGGGTATGCTTTTTTGTTTCGAGATGTTTTGATGTTCTCTTTTTGCTGTTTTGAGGGCAACGTGAAGACAAGAAGCGAGACCCTTCTGCTGTACAGCTAGGACATGGAAATTTGTGCTGGAAATTGCTGTAAGAAATTGTTGTGAGGTTTTCTCTAATCTGTATAGATATAAATCAAATTTTGAATTTATTTGCTATGTTTTACTTCATATTTTTTTGTAATTTTTGCTTGGATTAATTTACAAGTCAGAAGTCACACATTCATGTCATAGATTGTACATTTTCCTCTTGCATTAATTTGCAGGTCAGAAGAAAACATTTAGACTAAGATTGTACGTTTTCCAAGTTGCATTGATTTGTGAGTAAAAAAAAATATTGTTGGAAAAATGGCCAATATTGAAAATTTTGTTCTATTGAAGGTTCAAAAATTCATTGGCCAAAATTACATTGGAGTTACAAAATTCTAATAATCGTAGAGGATTGAGATTGCGATAAAGCATTCTTGGCACTGAAGGAAGGCTTGTTGTGGACTCTTTGCGGATTATAAAAAGTGGTGTAAAGAGGTCTCGCTATTGCTAAAGTTGTCCATGTCAGATGATTTGATACTTGAGGTCCGAAACACCATTGAGGCAAGTGTGCTAAATACCAGTTTGAAGAATAAGTATTTGATTTCAGATAAAAGTTGGGTTTTGTACTTGAAGAATTTTTTGTTTTCAACAAAGACGCATGAGTGTGGGTCCATGTCAGAACACCTTGAGGTGAAAGATTTCTAATAAAGGCTCAGTTGCATCAACAAAAAGGTGGATGATGACGACTTGGTTGCCCTTGTTTTGAACAACTTAATGCTCTCATACGAGTCCTTCGTGTAAGATTTACATTTGATGATTGAGACTTAGACTTCGACTTTTGATCAAGTAAGTTTCTTTTTGTTGTAGAAGGAATGGAGCCAGACACAGATACACGAGTCTAGTTCTTGAAAAAACGAGAGCGCATTTACCTCTCAATTGAAGGGGAAGTGGAAATGTCACCCTGAATGATCATCTTCCAAATACCACGTGAAGTGCTACTACTGCTATAATGTTGGGCATGTTAAAAACGATTGTTGAAAGTGACAATATGCCCTTTCTCATAACAAAAAACAAAAGGGACAAACAAATATGGCAACAATTGAAGCCGAGTTTGAAGAGGAGTATGCTCTTGTGGCATCATGCTTAGATTTCAATGCTACCAAATGTTGCTTCTTTGACTCCAATGCATCTAGACACTTCACATGTCAAAAGGATGGGTATGCAAAATTTCATGCAAATACAAGCTCTTTGATTCATTTTCATTAGGTGATGGAAGATTAGATGCCGTGGAAGGGATTAGGGGATATCGACATCATATTGAATAACTTTGCAAAATTCATAGTAAAAAATGTTAGGTATGTTCTTAAAATCAACAAGATCTCTTATTTATTAGCTAGTTAACTGAATTTACCAACATTTCTGTAAACTTCTTTGGCAAGAAATATATGGGGCAAGGTGGCTTGTATAGGGTTGTTGACCGTGTCATAGTCAACTTACATGCATTAATTGTGCGGGGTAATACTTATATTTTGTGGCATGAGAGATTTGGACATCTCAACCTTCCGTACCTCGCCAAACTCAATAGAGCCAACATAGTTCTTGGTTTGCGAACTATTTAGGAAAAACAAGATGTGTGTAGGTGTTTGGGTGGCAAACATTAGTGGATGCCATTTCTGATTGAAGTTGCTTGGCAGGAAAACATACTCTTAGATCTTGTTCATTCAAATCATTATGATTATGAATATAATGAATATGCTGATTTGTTTGAATTTTTGTGTATATACTATACATTGTAATTTGTAACATTTGCACGATGAATATCATGACATTTGGTATTGAATTATCAATATATTTTGTGGTTATTTTGTTTACTCTATGCATATTATATAGTTATTTTGTTTACTCTATGCATATTATATAGTTATTTTACCTGTTTTGCTATATTTTTTTGTTTGACAATACCCAAAGTTGTACCCAAACAACCCCCTCCGTCCCCCCCCCCCCAAAAAAAAAATAAAAATAAAAAAATTGCCTTGTTGGTGTACTAGGTCCCCGCATCTGTACCCATACTGGATATGTAGGAAACAATTATAAAAAGCCCAATCCGCATTCATTTCAATTACACTTGCAAGAAGCTGAAGACGAAGAGTATTCCCCCAGAGAGTGACCATGATTATTGAGTTGCAAACTATGTTTTCATATTTACGATTTTGATTATGACACATACTCTTCTCATGCTGATTAATGATTGCATTGTAATATGTATAACCATCATGCACTTTTGAGTATTTTGTATTTTGTTTTTATTATTGATAATATCATTTTATCTCTATCAGTTGTTGGAATGGGAATGGTTCCCTTTGGTCTACCCTTGGCCTTATGTTCGATGCTCTTAGGGTTGCTGACATTCTCTTCATCACATAGACACACTAGAGCCCGATTTGTCCTCTCCTAGGTATTACTCGATTTCTTTGGTTATCAGCTTGCAGACAGGAGACTCGGGGTACGGGTGGTGTCAGAGGCTCTAGTGGGGTTGCCTGTCTTTATAGAAACTCCCTCCAGAACAAGATCTCGATGGTCGGTTCTGATGAGTCTGCCAAGTGCCAGGTACATGTGGATTCGCATTAGTGGGGCCGCTCGATTCTCTAGGGATTGAGCGCTTCTCGGATTCACGTTTCTTCACATGTCATCCCCATGGCGGGGGCACTAGTGTGGTGGACTATGCCCTTACCAGCCCAGATATCTCACCCCTCTTCTACTCCTCTGTTTCCCCCATTCCCCTTGCCGACCATGCAGTCCTATCTTTCTCTTTGGTTGTTAGTCTTCCTACCACCACCACCCCTACTCCCCCTCCCCACTACCCCCGTCACATCTCCTTTCAGTTTGATAAAGGGGACTACGGATCTTACTCATCCCACATCCGCGACCTTCTCCCCTCTGAGCCCCACTTCTCTAACCTTCCTAGTGCGGAGGCCAAGTACACATGCCTTTCCTTTGCCATGTGGGAGGCTGCCTTGAGATCCTTTCCTAGCTCCACCACCCATCCCTCAGCCACAAGTATTACTAAATCTTCCCCCATGAACCAATGGTATGATGTAGAGTGTAAATCCCTTCACCGATGCCTTCGCCAGGCTTTTACCCATGCCCTCCCCTCCTTCCCCACTCTTAAGGTTGCCTACCGGTGCCTTCTCCACCATAAGAAGCGATCCTTCATTTCCCACTGTAGATATATGCTTTCCACCTCCCTTAGGACTGACCCTCGGTCCTTTTGGAGTAATGTCTTTCCCCGCCACTCCCACTCCTCCACGGCGATCGATCTTATCTTCATTTTTTCCCACACGTCTACCCTTTACGATGTTCTGGGGCAACAACTTACTTAGATTGGCATCCCGCCGCCTGGTAATCTCTTCACTCACCGCAATATCAAAGAGGCAATAAGGATTTTGAACTGTAGCAAGGCAACAGATGTGGAAGGTTTCCAGGTTGAGTTCTTCAAGCAGGGTTTTGAGGTCTTTGGTAATTATTTGACATATCTTTTCAATCAGGTGGTTAGCATGGGCTTCCCTCCTACTTGGTCTCATCATATCATTCACCCGATTCACAAAGCTGGGTCCATTTATGATCCGAACAACTACAGGGACTATCATGGTGGGCCATTCTTTCTCCAAACTCTATGCTACAGTTCTCCATAGGTTGTTTTCCGAGATTTTGGAGCAGAAGCAACTCAGAGCCAGAGGTTAGGTTGGTTTTTGCCCTGGTTACCACACCATCGACCACATCTTCACCCTTCGGGCTATTATTGAGAAGGCCCATTACCGCTCTTTGAAAGTTTATTGTTGGTTTGTAGACTTTCGAAAAGCTTTTGACTCCGTACCTCGCATGGCCCTCTTCCAGCGGCTCCAAGACATTGGTATTTATGAGATTCTTATTATCGCCCTCATGTGCCTCTATGAGTCCATCCTTGGTCGTCTTCGTACTGCACACGGATTGTCTGATTTCATCAGGAGCACCATTGGGGTTAAATAGGGGTGCCCCCTGTCTCCTACCCTCTTTGGCATTTATATTGATGAGCTGGAATCTTTTCTTCGGGATCACATTCAGGAAGGGGATGGTTGCCTTCTTCACCACGTCTTGATTTCTATTCTCCTATTTGCCGACGATATTGTTTTACTCGCCTCTTCTCCTGAGGGTCTTCAGAGACATCTTGATGCACTTGCTTTATTATGTGATCTTCGGCATTTGACGGTCAATCTGGGTAAGACCATGGTCATGGTCTTCAACGGGTTGAGGACATCACACCTCCATTTCTTCTTCAAGGGGCAGGAGGTTGAAATTACTAATACATACACCTAACTGGGAGTCTAGTTCTTAGGGCCTAGATTCAGTATGAGGCATGCTCTTCAGCCGAGGGTGAATAAAGGGTATGGGTCTCTTGCCATTCTCGAGAGACAGTGCTTTCGACACCACTTCCAGGACATCTCCTCCAAGATGTTTCTTATGAACTCCCTCATCCGCCCCACTGTTCTCTATGGGTCTGTTGTCTGGGGGCCCTCCCTTTTAGACACAGATTGGGCTTCTGCTGAGAGGATTCAGACTCTCCTCCTTCGCCGCTTCATCAGATGCAAGCAGACGGTCCCCCAACATATTATTTTGGTAGAGTTCGGAGCCCGACCTTTCCGTCTGGAGACTATATTTGACATATCAACCTTTCTTCACCATATCAGGAGGTTTGGTGATCTCTCCGATGAGTAGGACATGTATCCATATCTCGCTTATTGTTCCTCTGTGAGTATTGCCTAGGTTGTGGGCCATTGTTGGTTTTTTGAGACTTCCACCTTGTTAGATTCAGTTGGTATCCAGATTGATCGTCTCCCCCCTTTCCAGTATTCCCTGAATGCTCCCAGTCATCTCTTGCCCACCAAGCAAGTGTTGAACAGGTCCATCCTGGGAAGATATCTACAGGAGCTTCATTCAGACTACTTGGGTGAACCCTCCTGGGGGTTTGCGCCCTAAGATGTCCTTTTATGCTAGAGCACTTTCTTGAGATCAGAGATGGACTCATCATTCGCCCTCAGTACACCTCTCGTCACTGGGTGCATGCCCTCCGTATACCTCTGGGTCAGTTTCGAGTTGCTCCCACAGACTTCGGTGCGAGACTGATCACCGCATTGATCGGGATGACAGACTTTGTAGGCTCTCTAGCCTTCAAGAGGTGGAGACCGAGACTCATTTCATCTTCCACTGCCCCATATACTATGAGATCAGAGGACGATTTCACTGCCTCTTCAGAGGGATTCAGACTCTCCCGGTTTTCTTCAGATATATTGACCAGCGGTGTCTTGCCCTCTACATCCGTGAGTCTTTGCTGCTCCTGGACCAGATTCTTCATCCCCCTCCGAGAGTCATCCCCACGAGACGAATTACAACCTTCTTTCCGGTTCTACCCGCAGGTGGAGGAACTAAACGACAGAGCCTTTCTGACCCAGATACAGTGCATAGATCAGTTCGTCCCCGGTTGGACCTTCACATTTCCCTCGATCACCACCAACAAAATCGGATGCACACACGTACCAGAGGGCAACCCAACTCCATTCGTCCCCCTGGTCGTCGCTTCAGTCTCAGATCTCAGCAGGGGAGGAGGTTTTCGCCCCCCTCTTCGGGTTGCCAGTCCATCAGGAGCTTCTTTTCGTCGGCCTCTAATGTTAGGAGGGGTGTGGCTACCATTCCTGAGTAGACCATTGGTCCTCGTTTGCCCCCTCCTTCATTCCCTTCTTTGCTTCTCCTGTCTTTCTCCCCCGCTTGCTCCATTGTCCCCGCCTGTGGGAGTATTGGCTTCGGGTTTCCTTTCTGCTTTGTCTTTTCTCCTTTCTTCTGTTTTTGGGAACTCGTTTTGAGTTGTCCCCGCTCGCACTTTGTATATTGTTTGGGCTGCAGTCCCATTGACCTACTTTTGTGGTCATTCGTTGGACATTAATATATTTATCTTATCTTATCTTATCTATCATTGTATCTCAATTCTATGTCGACGACTCTATAATAAATAGTGGATTTTGGCTTATGTGATGAATTATTGGATTAATGGTTTTAGCCTTAAGCTTTCAACTTATCTTAGTTTGTTGATGATTTGTCTATAATGGGGGTTGTGTCTATGAAAGAAGCTACTCAGATCCATAAAAATTTGAAACTTTTTTCAAAGGCCATTGGTTAGGATATTAATAGACATAAGTCAAAAATAATTTTCTTCCATTGCTCGCCAAGGTTGGAACAAGACATATTGACGAAACTTGGATTTCAGAAGACCACACTGCCTTTAAAATATTTGGGTATTCCATTGGGCTCCAAAAGAATCTCTGATTAGGGCTGGCTACCTGCTAAGATCTAACAAAAATTTAGTAATTGGACTAATAGAGTGTTATCATCAGGGGGAAGAGTAACCTTAATCAAAGCTGTGTTGCAAGCTATTACTGTATATTTTGCTTCTCTCCTGAATATTTCAGCAACAATCCTGTGCACCATTTAGATTCTATTAGTCAAAAATTCCTATGGTCAGGCATCCAATAGGCTCGGAAATGACATCTTGTTAAGTGGACAACCTTGTGTCTGCCAAAGAAAGAGGGAGGATTGGGATTCAGAGCTAGCGTCCCGAATAACAAAGCCCTAGTAGTAAAATTATATTGGAGACTTCTGCAAAATCCGGACCAGTTATGGAGTATTAATATAAGAGCAAAATATACACATGGAATGAGACCCCATGACATAGTCTGATACTTGTGACCTTCCCGAGGATCTTCCTTTCTTTCAGTTCTCAGAATTGGAGAAGGAATTGTAAAGCAACAAATGTTTTGGAAATTTCGAAACGACGAGCAGGCAAATTTTTGGACGGATTCATGGGATGGCCATCCTTCTTTGATCAAACGGTATCCACATCTTAGTAATATTATGGAGATCCTCCATGGACAAGGAAAAACAAAGGTAAGGCACTATATTCAGCCCATAGCATACCTCCATCTTTGTGGGAGTGTTCAATTCTTCTGAATTAAAAACACCATAATGCAAATTGAGCAAGCATTATGGATTCCTCCATTGGGATGGGCAATCTTTGTGGCAGATTAACAGGGAGTGAATGACTCAGATTAACTTGACACAAGTTCAATTCTTCCAAACTCTTTTGCAAAACAAGATCTTTTGTATGAATTCGACATCAAATACATTGGGATGGGGAATTGAGCAGGATGGAAAGTATTCAATAGCTGAGGGCTATAGAGTATTGGTGGCCCCTCATCCACATCCTTGGAAAGATATCTTTGTGGACCTTTGGCAACCTGTTCTATGGCCTAAGGTGAGATTCTTTGTTTGGCTTCTCATCTATCATAGAGTTCTTACATGTGATAATTTGATGAAAAGGGGTATGGTTGGACCCTTTTTGGTGTCCTTTACATAGAAATGCAAAAGAGACCCTAACTCGTCTCTTCTTTCAATGCCCCTTCACTTTGGCCCTATGGTGTACACTAGCTGATTGTCTTTCGGTAACGTGGCAATCCCCTATTAATATAGTGGACACTATTAGAGGGTGGAAACATTCAGTTAGGGATACTCAAGACTTCACCAAAGGAATTTGGTTGGTTGTTTCTGTTTTGCCGTGGAATGTTTGGAAGGAAAGAAATAGACGCATCTTTAAGTTAGAAAGCAGAGACAGGTGGTATATTATGGACTTGACTAGAAGTAATATTGCAGAAACTATCATACACAATCTAAAACTACCTTCTCAACTGCCTGAGAGGTGGAAAGGTCTCTTACAAAAACTAAATTTGGGCAACATGCAATTGCAGATAAAGAAAGCCACCAAACAGAGGGTACCTTCTGCTCTTCAAATATGGAAGCCTCCTCCATTCGGAGTTGTCAAATTAAACACTGATGGGGCAGCTAGAGGTAATCCGAGTCCAGCCAGTATGGGAGGGATAGCTCATGACTCCTTGGGAACTCCTCTTTTCTTCTTTGCATATCAATTGGGACACTACACTAACAATGTGGCTGAAATTATGGCTGTCCAGCGTGCTCTCCTAGAGGCAACTAAACTGGGATGTCCTAGTATCATAGTAGAATTAGACTCCATGGTTATTATTAACCTTCTACAAGCCCCTGAGCAACATCCGTCTAATAATTGGCTTATTGCCAGAATTCAGGATCAGATAAAACTCATTGCCAGCTAGTTCCAAACAATCATATATTCTCATGTCCCTAGGGAGCAGAACAAGATAGCTGATGGATTGGCCAACTGGGCTTTAGATCATTCTAATCTGATAAACTTTGGTCCTATACCCCTGATTTGGCCCCAGGAGAAACGAAAAACAGATAGAGCGGATCCTCTCTTTGAAATCACATGATGGATAAATCACAGATATGCTCTCTTCTCTTTTATTTGTACTTGGAAATCAAAAGATATCTCATCCAGTATGAGTATAATTGCTTGGCATTGTAATTTGTACTTTATAATTTTATTAATATAAATATGGTGCTTTTTGTTTTAAAAAAACTTATCTTAGTTAATTTCTGTTATATTTATCATCTATGTAAATTCTAGATTTATTTTAATAGCCTTCCCGAAGCTTTCCCCCTGCTGTCCCCAAAGTCCTAGAAACCTTGCCCCTATGTCCTGTTGCTTAGTTTATATATATATATATATATATGTTATATATTATTTTAATAGCCATACTTAAGATGTCCCCCGGTTGTTCGCAAAATGTAGGATTATTTTTGTTGTCTAGGAAACCCTGTCCCCACATCCTGCCACCTTGGAGTCTTATGTTAGGAACATTAGTGTTCACATGTACATAGTTATTTACCCTATGGTAAGTATTATTTACTATTGTTTAATTAGTTGTTCGTTACCGTATAGTTATAGGTTAGTAGGTTAGTTTGTTATGTCCGTGACTATTACCGGGTTATTTGTTATTGTGACTTCCTATTTAATAGGAAGATGGTTAAGCTATCTTAATGGCTATATAATAGCCAATGTATTGTCCTGAAGGAATATAGATCAAGCTTGTTTATTGTTTTATTAGTTTTATCTTGTGCAAACTGATCCAAATACAAGATTTGGTATTAGAGTAGGCAAGAGAAATAATCCATTAGCAATGAGAGTCCTCTCCAAGTAATTTTCACTTTGTAAATGTTAAGCATAGTTACCTAAGTCTCGAGGACGGGGGAAGAGGGGTACGGAGGGACAAAGTTTCCGAGACGGCAAAAAAATTCTTAAATTTTGGGAACGGCAGGGGGACGGCTTTTAAAATAATACATAAAAATTAATATTTCAATATTTTAACTTTTTTCAATGACATTTAGGGATTTTAACTATATTTAATGTATTTTAGGTACTTTCAAGATTATAATTTGATGTTCTTGGTAAAAGTAACATCTTTTTAAAAGTAAAAACATCATAAAACTTTTGAAAGATTTTAAAAAAATTGGGAACGTCCCCTCCAAGTCCCCAAGTCTCCGAAACATTCGGGACGTCATCAAAATCTAGGGGACGTGTCCCCTCATAACACTGATGTTAAGATATTGTACATTGATCACGCTATGGACTTCTGCCAATCATTGGATTACTGGTACATTGCTTCTATGTTTCAACTATTACACATCCGTGTTTGGCATCAATAAAGTTTGCAGATTAGTTGACTAGTTAGAGAAACATTGAAAGGAGATTGAAATCCATTTTGACTCACGTCAAAATCAGTCAGGAATAGGTTTTAGATCGTGTAATGATGTCAAACAATCTTGATACCATTGTAAAGATCTCAAAACAAGCTTTCCGATGCATTTAACAATTTGCAAATCGGAGCTCTGGTTCTCAAGTTACCAACGAAACATCACTAGTCACTTTGTAAGTCTCCATTTTGTCTGTTAGTAAAAGTTTGCGGTCAATAATAAATCAAATATGTGTATAGTCATTGTTTTTAAATGTAATATAAGTGAGTGGTATAAAGTCTTTTACAAAGGGAGGCCCGTAATTTTTTGATGATAAGTCTTTTTAAAAGTGTGTCCATTTAGGTGATTAGTTAAAAAGGTTAATTCTTTCTTAAATAAATGTTCGTTATTGTTTTTCAGTCCTTTGTTTTAATGTTATCGTGTATAAGGTTTTAGGTACCAATGTTTATAATGTAGTAGTTATTGAGTTTGTCATTTTATTAGACCATAATGTTATAAAGAGTTTCCCAATAAGTTAAAGTTTAGAGTCAATTTATGTCTATTAAATTTTGTTGTTTACCAATTCCAATAGAATAAAGTCTTGATAATGTCGAGTCATTATAAATTAATTGTCTTGTCTTTCGTTTTAATTATTTGTGTCAATCTTGCAAATACGTATGGTGTCGTAGTCTAAAAAATAAAGTAAAAAATAATTACATTGTTGTTATTGTCAATCAATGTCATTGTAAAAAGTGTTAAATGAAAAGCTAATTTTTTTTTTGCCTCATAGATGCATTTTTGATGGAACCCGACATCCTATAAAATAATTTTTTTCACATTGTGGGGGAAGTTAAGAATAATCACAGTGTGGAAACTATTGAGATTCCATTTCCAATCTGCTGAGTAAGCAACGAACCAAATGGAGGAAGGAGGCACAGGAGGAAGGAGGACAACTATCATCCTCTTGTCAACCACTAACGATGGGGTTACTTGATGATTTGGTGGCATCTTTTCATCTTTAGATCTTTTAGTTTGTTGTGTGATGAATAAGAACAAGAGAACATCCGTGTTCCTGTATGCAATACAATTTCTATGTTTTCCCTGTTATGATGATGATGTGGAGATTTGTACCATTAATACTATTGCAGGTAGTGTTCTTGATCAGAGTGACTAGATGGTTGATATTAATTGGTTGATGGGTCCCAATTCATGTATTCACTTGGATAGGTTGATGGGCCCCTATTTATGGATGATGTACTTCCCACAGTCAGTGATGAGGATCGAGACCATGTGCATGTTGCTTGGTTGAAGATGGTGCTTCTCCACATGTTCACACTAAGGTGGGGGGAATGTTAAGAACATTATTGTTCACATGTACTTTTCTTGATCAGAGTAACTAGATGGTTGATGTGTATTGGTTGATGGGTCCCAATTCATGTATTCACCTGGATAGGTTGATGGGCCCCTAATCATGGATGATGTAGTTCCCATAGTCAGTGCTGAGGATTGAGACCATGTGCATGTTGCTTGGTTGAAGATGGTGCTTCTCCCCATGTTCACACTAATGCGGGGGGGAATGTTGAGAACATTATTGTTCACAGGTACATAGTTATTTACCGTATGGTAAATATTATTCACTATTGTGTAATTAGTTGTTAGTTACTGAATGGTTAATACGGTAAGGTTATAGGTTAATAGGATAGTTTGTTATACCCGTGACTATTACTAGGTTATTTGTTATTGCGAACTCCTTTTAATAGGACGATGGTTTGGCTATCTTGATGGCTATATAATAGCCAATGTATTGTCCTGAATGAATATAGATCAAGCTTGTTTATTGTTTTATCAGTTTTATTTTGTGCAAACTGATCCAAATACAAGATCTTAGGTAACTATGGTAGACATAAACACATCTTCTTTCGTTCTATCTTTACCAATGTAATGTGGAAAAACAATATGACCTCTACTCAAGTTATATGGTCTAGATAATTGGTGCACAATTGTTCGTAATGGATCCTAAATCTGTGTACAAAAACATTGTGTAGACCGAGCTGCTTTATAACCCTTTTTGAGTTCTTATGCAATTTGTTGTTTATAAATTTACCACTTTTTCTTGTGCACATCATTGAGGTTCCGTTTGATTTTCTAAACTCTCTTCTATTCCTGTCAACATATTTGATCATAGAGAATTTTATCTTCGAGGCCATCCCCACCTCACGGTATATTGAATCTCTCACTACGCACCATTTCAAATGTTGACATCTGAATGTAACTATGATAGTGATTTTTGCATGCAAAGTCTACCAAGAGTACATACGGAATCAACTTTGTAGGTGGCTTTGCAAAGTGCATATGTGACATGCTCCATCATATGATTTACCCGCTTCCCTTGTTTGTCTATATTTAACCCTTTGTACTAGAATTCAATCACATATGACAAGTGTTGCATCATAGCCATTGGCTTCCTTGACAATCAAATTATGAAATACAATGAGATTTCTTCCTATTATGACTATTGCATGTCATGTCATTGTAACAATGTGTTTGGATGAAAATTCCTCCCCCTCATCCTTCACCATTTTGAAAACCACACCATATGCCCCATAACACCATTTTTCATTATAGGCCAAAGAATTCTATGGCACATTATTAACCTCTACAAGGGGAATAGCTGCAATCCTTTACAATTTAGAGCATATAGCTAGGTTTTATACAATGTTACCTAAGACTCTAGGACAACAGGATGAGGTTTGTGGGACGGCAAAAAAATTCGAAATTTTGGGGACGGTGGGGGGACGGTGAGGGGACACTTAATTAAAAATTATATAAATATTTAAAATAAAAAAATATAGTGACTAAACTATATAAATAAGCTGAAATAAAACCATTTGAGATTTAAATAAGTTGAAACTTGAAATCATAAATATCAAATACATTTAAATTTTAAATTATTAGTTAGACTTATAAGTTAGAACTTAAAATGTAAACTGAAATACATAGTAAGTTAGTAACATATGTCATATAGTGAATGGTTAGCTTTTTCATGATAATTACACATTCCTAAATATCAAAATTCAAATACATATAGTTATACATAATTCAATTAGAAAAACCATTTGACTTTGAGACTTAAAATTAAATAAGCTGAAATACATTATAAAACCATTTTGATTGATCAAGTGACAATAGCTGATATTCATATCATTAGTCTCATATTCAAATACACCAACAATTGTCTATTGTTAATATTACAAAAAGAAGACAAGTATCATCCCAAAAATCAAAAACATCTGAAGCAACATCCATGAACTCCTCGTTGGAACTGTCATCCTCGTCCTCGAAGGAAAACCCAATCAATCCCTGTCGCATAGTATTGTCCTCTTCAACCTGCCTCGGCTCCTCGGGATCTACATCCCACTGTAATGCTGGGGTCTCCTTGTATTGAGTTGTCTTGCGATCCATAAGACGCAAAACACTGTGTACAACCACAAGCTTCTCCGCTCTTGCTGAGGTAAGCCTATTCCTCTTAACAGAGTGGATCCAACCATATGTAGGCCAATTCCTCTCAGAGGTAGAGGAGCTAGAAACCTGGGAAAGGAGGCAAATTGCAAGTGTTTACAGCAGTCCTGGAAGCCCATACAGTCGCCACCAACTCAATGGCATCTCATGTGCCAATGTTACCTTGTTCGCCTTTGTTGAAGTTTTGTACAGTGCAGTTGAGCCACTCCAATTTGATTTGTGAAGCCAACTGTGGACTATACATTTTTTAAAGGCCTACATAAGGCCCTTCTTCACCTCATCATCATTCAAAGGGATAACTCTACCTGGCCTCTCCACATGCCATTTGGGATTTAGTGTATACGCAACCATATGAAGAGGGGTGATCAACGTCTCCCATCTATGTTGAATAATAGGCTGAATATGTTCATTGTAGAACTCCAAAGTGGGGTTCCTCACTCGAATAGTTGCCTTCATTTGCCCAAGCATGCTGCCAATGCACTCATAGATCTCACCAAGATTGGGGCTGTTAGAATCCCCATATTTGATGACACTAAAGATTGGAGTTATAATTGATATGATGTATTACATAGCAACCTAAAATGTTTCCCTCAACACCACTTCACTCTTTTCCCTTGCTATGTCTTGGACTCACGCCACCTAGTCCAATCTTGTGTCATAATCATAATTTGCAAGGGCTCCTGCAACTCAAACATCCTCTCCAACAAAATAAAATAGGATGCAAAGTGGGTGTCTACTGGTTTTAGAAATTCCTTCATTGAAAAATTTCGAAAGAGTGCCAGTGATGTGTTGTGATTGCATATGAACTTTTGCACGTCCTTGGCCTCATTCATTATCTGGTTGACCCTTTGAATCTTCCCCATGTCTTTCAGTGCATTGTTCATGGCATGCACACAACACGGGGTCCAATAAATATGGCACATATTCATGGCACACTCCACTGGACCTACGGAAAATGCTTGCAATTTCGTGCAAGGGAGGAATTTGCTAGGAAGGTGGGGAAGTGGGAGTGAGAAAGTATGAGGGGGATTAATATTGCAAGTAGGAAAAGTTCAGGTTCTTGCAAGGATTAACTAGATATTTTATCACACACAATTAGAAAGAATCACAACCTCGCTATCTATATCAAGACAAGATGAAACCATGAACATAAAATTTCACTTATTCACTGATGTAGGAGCATCACATACGATGATTCAAAATGTTAAATTCCTCTCCTTTATATGTTTATGAGGTTCAGATAGGTTTGTAAGGAATTCTAAGGTCAAAAGAGGGAGTCTAGATTGCAAATTAAGGTGTTAGTTTGAGTCAAGTAGTTTGAATCTTCAAATTACAAGTTTCCCTCCTTTTTGAAATTCAAATCTCTAAGTATGAAAAAGAGATAAACAAGGTGTTTCAAGGAGTCTAGATGGTTTACAAGTTTGTGTAAAGAGTTTAAGCACGTGTAAAACAAGTCCTAGGTGATAATGAGTAGTGAAATGTTTACAAATGATGTAACGAGGCTAACTTGTCATGTATGGGCATTGAAGAGTCTTGAAAAGTGGTTAGGGTCGTGAAGATGTATGAGATGAGTTAAAATTTCAAATAGGAGGGCAGTTGGAAGGACATTCCTCGAGGAGGAGGAGACTGTGAGAGAGGGTAGAGGAAGAAGCATAGGAAAAAGTGTAGAAAGCATGAAAACCCTCTGTTATGTATGAAGAACCATAATTATGCTGATCAAGAAGAGAATTTTGAATATGAAATGACAAAATTTGAATAAAAGCTTGTAGTTCCTGTCTTCATTAAAGTTCATTCAATGTATTGATGTTTTTCTTCACAAGGTATCTTTGCATGTGGTCACTTTTGATCAAATTGGTGTAGAACTAAAACCGTATTCTGGTCTTTATTGAACTTTTGACCGTCACATGAGTATGACATGACTGTAGTAGTTTTGCAAAAGCATATTGATGAGATTGTTAGTTGATTTATTGGTAAAGAGGTTAGTAAATCAGGTCTCAGTGATTACAATCACTTGGAAGAATAGTTTCCTAAGCTCATATTTTGTTGCATGGTAGAAATGCCTTGAGAGACCAAAAACAAAATCTATGATTATGCATGATCTGTGGAGTGTAGCATAACTATGTGAAGATGTTAATGAACATCTTGTAGTGTAATATAGTTACTTTTAGATAAGTATGAGCTTGGGTTATTGAGGGTGATAGCTTTGCCATTAGGATATTGATGTTTTGAAAGTAGGTTAACTATTGATTAAGGACTATGCATCAAAGACTTGTATAAAAGTGCAACACGGTTATCATGCAGGCTAGGGAAAATAAGAAATAAGAGGTATCTTTGTCAAGATTTACGGACTCCACAAATTTGACCCCACTGGTCAAATTCCTATCACATGCAATGAGGTATGAAATAGGAACTTAGGTATAAATATTTTGATGCTCTTGAATCAAATTTTGAAGTTTAGTTATAGAAAAATAATGCCTATCGAGTTTCTCAGGAAACCTCTTCCTCGGGGTTTATCTAGGGGTTTTTGAAGTTTGAAGGCTCCAATCAGTTGAATTAAAGCTTGAAAATTGGAATAGATATATGCTATGTCTTAAGAGGTTCCTGATAATAGATGGTCAAAAAGAATTTCAGAAAACTAATGAGTTAAATTTGCACAGATTTTCATGACAGTCTAAGCCTTCAAAAGGTAAACACATTCATGGAAGCCTAATTGTGAATACCCCTTCGTGAAGGAACTAGGTTTGACCAACATTCCCAAAGAATTCATATCAGTGAAACTTTGTGATGAAGAGTTCAAACATGGTAATGGGTAGCTCAGAAAGGTCTGTGTCCTGAGTTTTAGGAATCTATGACATTAAAATTTATTCTTAGAAAGTGCTTGATGACAGGGCTAGAAGGGAAATATACTAGTATAAAGGAACAAGTGAGTGAAAAAGGGAGCTGCCTTGGGAATGGAGTTCTAATACTTTACACACACCTTAGGACCCTAAAAGGGTGTCAAAAATTGCTCATATCTTGTCTTGGATGTTACTACTTTAGGCATTGCTTCTTGAGAACGTAAAAGACAGTTTGAAGAGACTAGAAGACTTTTTGCAACTTCTTTGTTTAAAACTTCTTGAAGGATGAATTAGCACTTAAGGAGCTTCAGAACAAAGCATTAAAGACCCGAACCCAAGGAATGGTACTTAAAGTTCATGAATGCATGATTTAGAACCAAGGAACAATGTTCTTGTATCCAGAACACTTGAGGACAGTCTTAAGTAAATTAAGTGCAAAGTGATATATTGATCTTTCTAGTGATTGATCTAACATTGGGTTTGAAGTGATAAACAGGGCATATGCATTTAGAAGGGTCATAGATGACTATAAGCCAAAAGTTGCTTGTTGAAGCTAAGAACTAGTGAAGTGAAGAAAAGAGCAAGTTGAGGGAAGGTAAGTGAGAGTGAAGTTTCATGAAATGATGTCTCCTTAAATAGTTAAAATTGACATTGATTAAGGTTTAAGGATTGCATGAAACATGGGATTAAGAAGGAATAAGCCACTTAAGGTGAAACTTGATCAATTTTTGCTTGGTTAGCCATTGAAGATCCTCACTGCAAAGGTTTTGAGTAAGAGTTACTGGGTGATTCCTCCTAGTTGAATGCATGTAAATTGTGTATACACCTCTACATCATTCAATCATCCAGAAAAGTAGAAACTCCTTTCTTTACTGACATATTTGCAAAGTTGTACAATAAGAGAGAGGAGGAAAACATATACAAAAGAAGTCGAGGGAATTTGATTACTTGTTTCTAGAGAGAGTATGGGAGCTAGGAAACAAGGTTAACCATCCTTTGAAATGAGGAGTAGAGTATCTCCCTATTTATAGCTTTATAATCCATACTCTTATTCTACCCCCCACATAAATTTTCATATTCCCATCACAAGTGAATTTTCACATGACCTTAGGAAACACAAAATAAGTCCCCTTTTTATAATTACAAAATGGAATTTTATATTGCCCAATTATTTCATAGTCACTTTAATGGATAATGAAAAAAATCATTATTTTTCACAACGAAGAATTAAAAAGGATGTGGAGAAGAGGAGAAAGAAGGAGGATAGAAGAGAAGGAATGATCTACAAAGCAGGGATCAACATGCTTCTTTGCCTTAACGACGAAGATCCTTCTATGATGAATTTGAAGATGAAAAATCTGATCCATGATGGCCCTCTATAACAATTTTATGCTCTACTAATGAAATAGATCCAATGAAGACCACTTGAACACTTTTTCAGCCGTTTAAACAATCTTTGAAATAGTTGCACCTTCTACGACACTGCCTAGATACAATGAGAAGAGCAGTGATGAAAAATTGAGAGAGCAATACCCCTTAGGACACTTGGAATATGAATCCCAAGTTGCTGCATTCGGCGAACTTCAAGGAAAAAAATCGAAATTCGCCGAATTATAACAGTGCGTTGAGAAATCGTGATTTAATTTGTGTTTTCTTTCCTTTTTTGGCATTTTTTTTCCATTTTTGGATTTTCTGTGAACAAAATACAAGGAAAGAAAAAAATTTGCCATTTTTGGAAAGGGTCCGGGAAGATGTAGCAGCAAAAACTTGTATGTGCCATAACTTTCATTCTGTGGCTCCGTTTCAGGTGTCATTTTCTCCAAAAGTGCATATTTTCTCGAGCTCTACGCATTGATGGCAATATTTTTCTTATTTTCATAAAATCCATTTTTGCACCTTTTTGGACCAAGCAACTTCTTGTAATCTTCTGAAAGAATCATGAGCTTTGATTGCCTGTAGATAGATTAGTAATTTAAAATACTGGATAGCTTTCCAAAACTTGGCGAGTATTCTCCTGTGCTCAGACTAATCATCCCACCTGCCAGCTTGGTCGTAACCTGCGAGCACATGTTTTTTGAAGTTTTTGCTTTCAATCACATTATTGTAATAGCTACTTATGAAATCAATGAAATGTGATATTATCTCTCTTTTGAAGTGTGAATTTATCTTTTGCTTTTATATATTTAATAAAAATGTATATTTCTTCATAGTCGAATTTAATCACGAATTTAATCGCTAATTTTTTTACCAGCGAGATGCTTTTTTTAATCATCGGCGAATTCAAACATGAATTCAAATGCGGCAACTTAGGAACTGAATACATTGCCGAGCTATGTATTTCTTTGGGGGTCTGACCAAGGTCATGCATATGAATGAGAACTTGAAACAATTCTATGTACAATGCAACCATGATGATTCTGCCACCTCGAGGACATTGATGACCAAAATTACGGAACCAATCCATATGATTTTTCAATTCATCTTTTACTCCCCCGCGAGCATGAATTTTTCATTGACATCTTCTTGGGACAAGTCTCCACAGAGGTATCTGGTCACGGTTCACCTTTTGACATGCGGAGATTTCAAGGACCTCCAAAATGTGGCGGTTTTCCTCTTTGAGACATTGGTATAAAAATATTCACCTGTGTCTGTGAAGGCTTGGATCAACTTGAAAATTGATTTGCAGGAGACCTCACCAAGGAAGGATCATTTGAGAATGTGTGAAAAAGGACTGAACATGTGATCCATAGCTCATTTCACCCATTTACTATTTTTAGCATGCTTCACATGGTGTACCATTTTGAACCCAATTTTTCCTAAATTTTGTAAACAAATCCCACTTCTTGAATGTTTTGCAGGTGAAGGAATATCTTGAAGTATGAAGAAACCATGCTTTTCCATTAGACTTGCTATTTTTAATAAGCTATGTCCCTGAAAATTGGATTTAGTATGAAAAATAGAAAGTGGTCTTCTCGGTGTCAGATTAAAACGAAACCACTTGCAGAAGTTTTCATAATTCCTTTCAAGGCTTTGCTCCAAATTTCAGCGGATTCCGGTCATTAGGTTTTTGCAGATATGAAAATAGGTGTTTTTTGGCGGGAAAATTCATGTGACTATAAAAATACATGAGGGCATGAATGAAGGCATGCAAATACTCTTCTTAAAGGCGTTTTCATCGGGAATCCATGGTTAACATTTCATGGCAAACGGAGTTTGGGAACATGAGTTATGGCCAAAACATGGTTTTGGAGATTAGGGCATGTAAGAGGGTTTTTCGTACTTGAATGTCATAACCAACTTCAAAAGTGCTTTAATGGCTGCCAAGGAGGTTGCTTTTTGTTTTTAAGTTGTGCTTTTGAGTTGTGAGTGGTGGTGAGCATGAGTGAATGCATTTATGGAGTGGGAGATGGAAGGAGGAAGCACAAAGCACTCGAGGGCTAAGACTGGGTCATATGAGGAACTCGGGAAGGGGCTTGCTATTAGGCACATTTTTTTGTCCCAACTATCCCAAAGGGACGGGACAATTGGTGTAAAAAGTGCACCCTCACCCTAGCTTGACAAGTGGCAAAATGTGGTTTGCCAAGGCGGAGAGGAGAGGGGGCTTGAAAAAATAGCCCACAGAGCCTTCTCGGGGTCACATGATGAACCAAAGGCTAACTTGGCTATGGGGCACATTTTTTTGTCCTATGTGTCCCATGGGATGGGACGGACGGGACAAAAAATTGCGCCCTATAGCTAGGTGCTGACAAGTGACACTTTTTGATTGCGCAATGGTAAGGGCTAGGATTAGATGAGAAGGGGCTTATCTTGCAACTTTGGGCTTTGTAAGGGTCACATGATGAACCAAAGGCTAACTTGGCTATGGGGTGCTTTTTTTTTGTCTAAACTGTCCCATGGGATGGGAGGGACGGGACACAAAAGTGTGCCTTCATCTTGGGATGACATGTGTCCACCTTAGAAATTGGCTAAGTCCCGGAAGCATACCTTGGAGAGAGACTTGAAGACAAGGTTTGAGAAGCTCCCGGAGGAATTTTTGGGCACTTCCTTATATGATTTTGACTCCACACAACCTTTTGATAAGAATGGGATGGGTCCCATGATCTGATTTTGTTTGCAACTCCCTAAAAATAGTTTTTTTTTTTTCTCGGGATCGTTGGGTATGCTTGCTAAAGACAAACTGTGGAGAGAAATGCCTTGGTCTTATGAAAAATATGAAAGCACCACTAGAGTATTGAATCAACTTTCCAATGGTATCTTGTTTGACCTTTAACTCTTTACAGAACTCCCAAAATCACTTCTTGAAGCTCTGCTATTTTGAACTACAAGCTCCTTCACCTTCAAAAACCCGCTTTCACTGAACTTGTCCCTAAACTTTCAAATCTTCCCTAAGTCTTTCTAAACCGCTTGCAATATGATCTTAGCTCCTCAATACCATTTCCCGATGAATTTGGGCTTTCAACTCTGCTTTGGAGGTGAGGTACACCTGCCTCAGAAAGGCTAAAAATAGCCATTTATAAGTCATTGAAGTACCTGTCTTGAGAAGCACTGCATCAGAAGAATTACATGAGCTTGTTTTCATCTTTTAAACACATGGACAAGGGAATTACAACACATGAGCACTTGGAGGATTGGGATAGGCCTGACACAGAGGGGGCAACTGATCTAGAGGAGTGCTCGAGAGGGTTTACAAGCAAAAATTTTTACACTAGGGTAAAGTTGTCATGTTTTCAATAGGAATTTTGCTATGGCAAAAAGACATGACAACAAATAGTTAGTGCTCACATGTGTGTGCGTAAATAATTTATAATGTTAAAATAGTTACGAGTGCAAATATATTTGGGTTGTACATGAGCATATATTTAGATGTGAGTGAGATATTCTAGGGGATAGAATAAAGGTTGTTGACCCACCTACCTAGATTAGTGTTAGAGGTTTAGGGAGATTAAATTGGTCTCCTATAGGAGATTAAAAATCCTATAAAGATGTACCATCATTGACCAAATAATTAAGTCGATTCGACCCTTTTTGAGCTTATGCTCTTCCAATAGCAGTTTTTCTTGGGTCCAAGCTTCCCACCCAAATCCGGAACCCTTCCTTGTAGGATTTGAATCTATGCAACATATTTACCGTGAGCCTCACTTCTATGTAATGTCTCTCCCTCTTTATTCAAAATTTCCTCCTCCTTCACTTTTCATTTCTCTCTAATGCCGTTCAGTCTGATATTTCCAGCCTCTTATGCATTATTACTATCATTTAATTGGATGAATGGATCGGTATTTGAAGGAACAAGAGTGGAGGCAGCAATGTTCTCCTTGTATTATAAGAAAAATTAAATTTAATAATTTGTTATAAATGGAATAGAGCATACCACCACTTATATGTTTGTAATTTCAATGAGTTAAAAAACAGGGACAGCCCCCAAATCCTCCACATTTGGTAACCTTGGATGTTTTTATCCTAGTTTCTATTGGTTTTACTTTTTCTCAATGGTCATTTTATTGTGGTTTCAATCAGACATTCTTTCCTGTCTATTCAAATGGTTTTGTTGTGTACATTTGAGTTGTTTTCATTAATTAGAATTGTTTCTAGTTGATTTCACTATAATATTCTACATGTAAAAGCTTCTGTCAAATTTGTGGATGATTTCCATTGCATCACTTCTGTATGAATGTATAATACAGATTCTAGACACAAGTATATATCTGCAAGTTTTGCATGTAAAAATTATCGATTTTTAAAAATCTATAAATCAGTGTTTGATATCTGTGTAGTGATGTAATGTCCCTTCCAAGATCTGATTGAAATCTTCAATGAACAAGAATGAAACCCCAGCTGAAGTAATACAAAAACTAAAGGCAAACACTGCAGATCTGATTTATGCTGGAAAAATGCGATATGGATGGAGAGGGAAAGTACCACAAAGCACACCAAAAATATGATCTTTTCTGATTTTTATGGAAGAACTAATTTTTACAAATATAATGCAAATGAAAGCACCCACAACTGAGGCCAAAAATCAGATTTCCAATGATGAACAACTTCAGATCTGACCTGTACTTGCAGCAGTGAAAAATAGGCTTGAAACCCTCTACAAAACACTTGAAAATATTGCAATAATATTCTGGAAATGCCCTTGCAACAGCTGATACAAAAATAGAATTTTCCAGCCCTTGAATGGATGAGACAATGCCCAAAATTGGGTCACTCCAGCTGCAATAAAATTGATCTATGAATCAGATTTAAAGCTGGACTTACAACACACAAAAATAGGAAGAGTTTTCGTTCTTCCTCTTGATTTGCTTGAGGGTTTTTGTCCTCAGAAAATCACAGCAGTGATTCTTCAGCTCAAAGCCAAAATAGCAAAATGTAAAGTGATAGAATGATGCCCAAATAAGTCGACTCCCTTCCATTATAAGAAGGAAGTGACCCACAAATTACCTCCAACACACCCAATCAGCAAATGGTGTGATTTCTATGCACTAAGCACCCAAACTCCATCCCAACCCAAGTCGCAATTCTCCTAGAGGGAAGACAAAAATTATAATTTTATTTTATTCTTTCTAATTTTCCCATAACCCTCTAAGGCAAGTCACCAATGCTCCTAGGATGAATAAAAAATCACATTGGCATCATTAAAATACTTTATTCAGTCATATAAATTATTGTAAGTGCTAGATATATATATTTTTTACTAATGACACTTTATAATAATTTAAAAATGACTTATAAAACCCCCCCTTAGCCGTCTAGTAGACAAAATAGGCCAAGGGTCTTCCAAGATGTTATTCCTGAAAGAGGGACATTTCAAGTGAATTGTTGTTTCAATATATACCCTTCCATGTGTACATGTATTGAATTGGTCAATATCATTTGTGCCACTGTACCTGTTTTGTATTGCTTTGAAATAACCTATCATTTCTTTCTTTCTTTCTATCTGTCTATCTATCTATCTATCGTAACTTGTACCTTCAAGTCTCATTGACCTACTCTGGGTACATTTGGACATTGATGTAATTTCTTTCTTTCTTTTCTTCCTTCACCCTATGCGTATGCACATACAAGGAAAACAGTCGATAATACTTTGTTCATTGGAGCTTCATATATGGAGGATGTGTTAAATTCTTGATGAAATTAGAAAGCAAAAATACCAAATCTGAGAGAAGAGGCCAGTATACAATATACAATGGAGTTGCCTGTTACTTCCTTGGATTCTATGCTAAGAAACTATATAGTGCAGCAGATCATGTTAGAGGGTAATTTTGACAAAAAACTAAAATGGAGTCCCGAAAAATTTAACAGTGTTGAGGCAATTAATTTGTTCTCTGTACAGCTTGACTCGTCTAGTTTGGTATAATGTCTCTACTCATAAATGGAATTTGAATTATTAAAAGTCTTATGTCTATGCCAAGCATAGAAAAGTACGCCTAGCTTATGAATGCTGGTTCTCAAAGTTAATTGACAAATAATATAGGATTTGAATAAAGTTCAGGCATAGTCACTGGTTTTTATTCTTTTGGATACTATAAGGTCCAAGTAAACTCATAAAACACATCAATCAAATGGTTATGGGTTTTATTTGGGTGCGTTATTGCCCTATGTTCAGATATTGTCATGTTGGGCACCAAGTATTATGTTAATTGCATGCTTTTCACTATTACAAATGTGATGATTATTGATGTTTGCACAGAAGTGAACTAGTTTCTAACACATATACACTTCAGAGCACACTTTTCTCTGTCTTGCACAGCTGCATTTTAGCTCTTCTATATTTATCAGTTTAATTTTTACGGTACTTTGTTATAACCAACCCACATGTCTTGTTCCTTCGGAATTACAAGGGAAATAAACTTTAACTTTCGTGTATGCAGAGAAACTGGGAGATGCGTCTCCTGGTGCCTGGGACGTGTCTTGGGCATGGAGACACATCTCAGAGACGTCTCATAAGTCTCGGGCACTTAGTTTGAAGTCTTCCACATATTCTGTGGGCATCTCCTAAAAAGTCTTCTGCCTTAAAAGTAATGTTTGTTTTAATATTAAAAGTTTAAACTTTAAAACTTAAAGGTGAAGTTGAATAATAAAAGCTTGATAAAAAGTAAAATTTAAAAGATAAAAATAAAAGCTTAAAAAGTTAATATTTAAAACTAAAGCCTAAAATGTTAAAACTAAAATGAACCTGTTCTATGTTTTAAGTTACCGGAAACGCCGGTTTAGGCGGCTGGAGCGGGAGCAGGAGCGTCCGGGAGCAGGAGCGGGAGCGGGAGCACGCTCGGGAGCGGCCAGGGAGCGGGCCGGCGCTGTGGAAACGGCCGGGTACGGCCTGCGCCGTACCCGGCCGTTTCCACAGAAGCCGGCCCGCTCCCTGGCCGCTCCCGCGTGCAAAAACACGCGTTTTTTAATTTTTTTTAAATTTTTTCCATGTTTTTAAAGGCGCACAACAATAAAAAATAATAAATTCTTCTAATCTAAAACCTAAAAGCTACCTCTAAACAATAAAACAAAAGAACAACACACAAACAAAACATAAAGCAAACAAACTCACATTGTGGCTCTCCAAAATTGCATTGTGCTTGTCTAGGGTTTGAGGAGTGTGAGGAGCTATTGCTAAGCTTGGAGGAGTGTGAGGAGCTACAAAGGAGGATTTGTGAAGGATTTGATTTGTGGTTTACTAAGTGAAGGTAAGTTTTTTTTTTAATTTCTAGCCTTGTTCCTCTATTTTTTTTTTATTATTTAATCTTTCACACATTACATTTTTTTGCTTATGTTCATCTTTTTACATTTTTTTTTTGCTCTTTCCATTTAATTTTTTTAATTTTCATTGTTCAATCACAATGCAATTGCATGCCATTGTTTTCTTTGCTTAATTTGTTTTTTAAACCTTGTAGGTATTTCTACAATGGCAACAAGTTCTGCTTCTTCTGGGCAATCTTTGGCCAAAGACTTTGACCCAAATTCACCGTTATGGAGGCACGTAACAATAGTTCAACAACTTGCAGGTGGTGGTTGTTTTGAATGGAAATGCAATGAGTGTGATGGAATATTCAAAGGCTCTTACAGTAGGGTGAAAAGCCATTTGTGTGCCATAACGGGTAATGGTATAAGAGTATGTAGGGGGAGGAATAATGTTGGGGTGCCAAAAGAAAATGTTTTGGCATTTATCAAAGAGCAGGAGGATGCAGAGGCTAGAGTGGCTCTGAGAGTGGGTCATCCATTGGCCAAAAGAGGAGGTTCATCTCGTTCAACAAGGCCTCCAGTTGCTCCATCACCTAGTGGATCCCCAATTGTGGCCATGCCACATCCATTTGTGGCTCCTATCTCCACAAATGAGGATGTTTCCCTTGCACGAAAGAAAAGTAAGACAAAAGGGCCATTGGAAAAGGCCTTTCAGAATGAGAACAGGGAGATTGCAGATGAATGCATTGCAAGGTGTGTATATGCTAATGGTCTTTCTTTTAATGTTGTGAGATCACCTTATTGGCATGAGATGGTGAAAGCCATCAATGAGGCACCAAAAGGGTATAAACCACCAGGATATGAGAAGATCCGCACCACCCTTTTGGATAGACAAAAAAAATATGTGGAAACCTCCTTGCAACCAATTAGGGACTCATGGACCAAAACTGGTGTGTCCATTGTTTCTGATGGATGGAAAGATGCAAGAAACCGCCCTTTAATCAATGTGATTGCAGTATGCCCTAAGGGGGCAATGTTTTTGAAAGCGGTTGATTGTGAGGGGCAAGTGAAGGATGCCCAATTCATAGCCAACATTCTCTTTGAGTCCATTGAGGCAGTGGGGCCTGAAAATGTTGTCCAAGTGATAACGGACAATGCCAAAAATTGCAAAGCTGCAGGGATGTTAGTTGAGGCACGGTATGGGCATATTTTTTGGACACCTTGTGCTGTGCATTCATTGAATTTAATGCTAAAGAAAATGGCAAACAAAATAGAGTGGATCCGGCAAGTGTATGCAGAAGCTGAAGAAATCCAAATGTTTGTCACCAACCACCACATGTCACAGGGCATTTTTAGATCATTCTCGCAGTTGGAGCTACTGAAGGTAAGGACAAGCTTTATTTCTTTCTTTCTTTTTAATTTAATATTTAATATAAGTTTTTTAGTATTCTTTTAGCTTTCAATTTTATAATTTAAATTTTATTTTTAATTTTTGTTCCTCGTTCTTATTAGGTTGCTGAGACTCGGTTTGCATCACACACAATCGTCTTGAGACGACTAGTGAAGGTGCGAGAGGCACTCATGAGGATGGTAACATCCAATCTTTGGACTGTATGGAGGCAATCAAACACTGAAGGGGCTCAAAAAGTGAAGAACTTGATCTTAGAGGACTCTTGGTGGGATAGAGTGGGTTATCTGTTGAGATTTACGGAGCCCATTATGAGCATGATCCGGTTTACTGACACGGATCAACCATGTCTAGGAGAGATATATGACGGCATCGACTCAATGATTGAGAAGATAAAAGCCGTCATAAATGCAAAAGAACAAGATCCCGAGGAAATATTTTTCAAACAAGTGAAGTCAATCCTCATTGAGCGGTGGAACAAAATGACCACCCCATTACATCTACTAGCTTTTGCATTGACTCCTAGATTTTATAGCACAGAGATCCTTTCCTTGCCAGGGAGGGTAGCACCATACAGGGATGCGGAAGTCAGTGAGGGATATATGGCGGCATTAGCTAGGCTCTTCCCTGATCCTGAGGCCCAAGACCAGGTTATGGTAGAGTTTGGCAATTTCATAGCAGAAACGGGTCATAGCCTTCTCGCTCTTCGGAGCAAATACAAGATGGATGCACATATGTGGTGGTACCTCCATGGTACTTCATCGGTTTACTTGCAACCTCTTGCAATCAAGGTCTTGGCACAGGTAAGTTTTTAATTTTTTTATTCTCTTTTCTTTTAGTTTTTTAAAATTTAAGTTTGAGTGTTTAAATCTGAAGTTGAACTTTGCATTGACTTTGAAGTTTGGGTTGCCTTAATAGGTTGCAAGTTCATCTTCCTCTGAGCGCAACTGGAGTACGTATAATTTCATCCACTCACAGAAGCGCAACAGATTGGGGGCTAAAAGGGCTGAAGATTTGGTATACATACATTCCAACTTGCGCCTTTTATCCCACAAGCAGCCAGAGTACAAGGAAGGGTCAACAAAACATTGGGACATTGATCCAGAGATAGTTGACTTGGATGCTTCCATTTCCCACCATGGAGCATATGATGATGAGACGAGTTCTGTGGCACCACGAGACCTACATGCACAAGGGGGTGCAACTGGCAGTGGCCCTAGTGCGAGTGGTTCGAGCCCATGTGGTTCTAATGAACCACATAATGATGATGATGTAGCTGGTTTTGATCCTCTTGATGAAGAGGAATATGATGAATATTGACAATGAAAGATAGTTTGAACTTTGAATATTGATCTATGATTGAATTTAATATATCATGAGATTCATGACATTCACATTGTGTTTGATTTAAGTATTTTAAATTTTAATTTAACTTTTAAGCTTTTAAGTTTCTAAGTTTTATCGGTATCCTAGCTTGTTTGTTGTGGTTATTCACTTATTTAGCTTATAACTTGTCTTTTATCTTGTCTTTCATATGCATAATATGTGGTTAATAATTAAATTCCTATTTAGAAGGCTGAAATTTATATATTTTTTAATTTTTATATAGTTTTTGTACTGCCGTATCCTACGCCGTATCCGGGGTCAAAAAAAAATTTGCCGTTTCCGCGTATCGGATACCCCGCTCCCGCTCCCGTATCCAAAACGTTTCGGTAACTTAGATTCAAAGGTAGAAAGGGCTATATGTTATTTCAATCAGTTGTCACCAAGTGCCATCTTAAGCATATTGGCCTTCACTTGTATTTGGGCTCGACTATCGTGTTTGATTGCCTCCATACTGATCCATAGGTTGGGTGCTATATCATCTTGTTAAGTGCCTTCGTCACCTTCACAATTGGAGTCAATTACATCCTTCATTAATGCGAATCAAGTCTCAACACTGAATAAGAAATGCGATTCTTCCAATAAAAGGATAAATAAAATGTTGAATTGAATACTCTATTTTAAAAATTAAGCACCTATTTTATAAATAAAAGAAAACTTTAGCTTCCCTTACCTTCTGTAGCTCCAAATGCCTAAGGATCTTTCCCTTCGACTCGTATGATGGTTGGTCAAAAACATTTGATTCTGGGTCAAGACCCTCTACAAAGACTTTTTGAACCCACTATATTTTGTTGGCAAGAATTTTTAGCATTAAATTGAGTGAAACTAGAACACATGGTGGAAAGTATTCCCATATAACAGTCCCTGCAGCTTTTACAATTCTTGCCCAATTTCAAATTTGAGTCCCAAAGTTCATTTTTCAAATGCCTATGGCTTGAAGAGGATGTTACTTGTTGAGTAATCTTTCACTTGTGAATTCCTCCAATCAATTTCTTTCCATTTGTGATCTTTAGGATGCTGTAACCACATTGAATGATTGTATGCTTTTTGCACACGAATTCTAGGTTCACAATCAGAACTGATGGAACACTCGTTTTGGGTGTCTTAGTTGAAGATAAAAGAAGGTCCACATATCTTTGTTTTATAGGGTGGTGTGGATCTTCATTACCTGCAATGCTTTACCCTGTTGGGGGTATGACTCATTTCGCCATTTATATTGCAGAAATATGACAGCCTCAAAATGTGGTTGAATGACAATATATTTTCATACAAGCTTGTTCTTAACAGATTGCTCTTTATAGTTCTCATTTTTAAAGCCTTATGCAAATGTTCTTAGGAATTACTTTTTCTGAAGGAGGGTTTAATTCTTTTGCATGGATACAACTGTCACAAATGGAGTTCGCTTGACCTTGTTGCCAGACTGACAGTTGGAGGCCTTGCAAATGCAGAAATCGAAAGATATCAACTGGGACAAGGAACTTAGGGATTTTGTTGACAATGTAATTTATTTTCAAATAAAAGTAGATCATTTGTCTTCTGTCTTTTGCATATTCTGGAGGTACCTTGCTGTTGCTTGGATAGCAATGCCTACATTATAGATCCTTATTGCCTACTTGCACGAGGTTGTTATACCATGGAATTTGCATGGCACAAGTGGCCTTTTAAAAAGTACTATCTAGCCTTTGAATAATGGCAGTTTCAGAGTATCATTACATCTCGGAAAAACTTTGTGCACTAACCATACTTAGATTTGTTCAGAAATATGGTCAATTGGTTGCCTTGTACTGCTATGCATGAATGATCTATTTTTGAGATATTATGGTGAATGTTAGGTATATTTTGTAAACTTCCTAAGCCCTCAGAGGATGCCCAATGAAACTTAGGGTGGAACTTCTTGCCATTTTACTTCTACCTCTGAAGGGTATCTTAAGTTTCCAAACTCTGCAAAAGTCTAGGTGCTTTTTCTGAGTGCACCTAAAGAATTGTCTCTTGTGGGGAGCATGCCCAACTGGGGTTTCATGTATTCATATCATGAAATGATTCAAACGGTTGTAAAAATTTTTAAACACAAATGTCTTATTTCATGAAGTTTGAAGGTTATTAAAAATTTAAAAAATGTTTTTTTTGAAAGTTTTTTACCTTAGTCCTTCTAGTGAACGTAGATTTATGCATTATGAAATTCATAGTTTTTGTTGAAGTCTTATACAGATCTCTGTAAAAATAGCCTTGAGAAATCAAAGATCTGAAAGGAGATACTGTTCAGATTTTCCTGGTTGTCTCCATTTCGAAACTATGATAGTTGCTATCGAATGTATAAGACATTGCACCACAGACATTTAGTTTCATTTCGCAATTTACTTTGTAAGAACTCAGATATAATAAATGGGTGTTTAGTGATTACAATGTTTTTTTCAAATTGTCTTCAAGTTGCCTTAAACTCGCTTGTAGTCAATGGTCATGTAATTTAAAATCATTAAGCCACTCAGAAGGCTCCAAAGAATAATCTTTTCATACCTAACTTTTGAAGGTCTGTTCCCTTGAAATTCCCAATATGAAATGCTTGCAGTAAGCCAGCATTTGTTTAAATTGCAATCCAAAATCTATGCAGGGACAATGGAAATTTACTTGATCAATTGGATTCACGAAATAACCATTGCAAGGGACTTCCAATCCAGGGCATAAGCAAAATTTTAGTTGCCAATTAGTTAAGACATAATTCGACAAGACCCATAGGCTCTGCAGGAAAATGTTACTGTGTCAGAGAAGATTATATTGGTTTTTCGTAAAGCGAGTGATTTGAAGATATTAATTGATTTCAGAATGTAAATGACTGTCAACCTTCAAACTGAAAAACATTTAGAAGATGAAACGCTTCTGGATTTTGACAACCAATGTTCGACATTTTAAAGGATTCAGGTACCATCATAATAAAGAATGTGTAAGATTCAATTCTTCTTTTGTCAGCCACATGTGGTGAGGTGCATTTCAAATCCTTTATAGCTTGATTGCATGTTTTTGATTTCTTAGCATAAATTTCAAAGCTTCTTGATTCTTCAATTAAAGGCATTCTTTTAATATGGGTACAGGTCCCCCTCCTCCACACCCCCCTTCCCTGAAGATATGTACCCGGTACAAATACATCATAGTATGGTAAGGATATAACCCCAGTTGTCACTGGGTACTCTATAGGATATCCTTGACATATCCAGGGAGTACCTACTTGTACAGCACTGGGTTTTGCAAAAAATTAAAATATTTCTTGACTTGGTTAATGCAAAAAGCTAAAAAACTCATAAATGAATTAAAAAATAAGCCCTAAACTCCTCTAAAAGCTATAAAAAGGCACTCAAGCATTACCAAAACACATTGTTGGTTTTTGCAAGTGTAAGAGTAAAGAGCCAAAGAGGAATTGAGGAGGCAGCCATTGAAAGGAGGATTTGTTTGGAGGCAGCCATTGCAAGGAGGATGAGATTGGAGGCAGCGATTGCTTGCAAGGAGTTCAAGTTTGTTTAGAGGCAGAAATTTGATTTTGAGGAAAATCTAGATGATATATTCTAGATTATTTGTATTCATATTGACACGATATTCATATATCATATGTATGGCAGCCACATGATCAATAAAAATGTAAAATTTTAAGCATATTGAATGTTTTGAACCTTGATCCTACCATATTTTTCAAGTTCTTAATTTCTTATGGACTAAAAAATGAATATATATGTGTATGGACGTATCCAAGACCCATTGTACCCAAGGGTTTTTTAAAAATTAAAATCAATGCATCCGCATACTGAACCCGTACTCATATCTTGGCAATGTAGCATTCAAAGACATTGAAGTGCATTGATATGGAGTTTTTGAGGTAGAAGATAACTGAACAATTGAGAATGGCTGAGAGCATTAGTCAAGCATGTTGAATAAGTGAGTAATCCATAGCAAGGAAAGCGAGGGGAGGATTGCAGAGGTTCTAGCGCAAGCTACAATGCTAGTGGAAGGTCAAATCTGTGTTGTAGGGAAATGCCAATGGCCCTAGCGTATCCACATGCACACGTTTCAGAAATGAAATGGGTATGGAAACACCAAGAAAATGGCCCCAAAACTCTAAAAATAAAAAGCAGCTAAAACATCAACCCTGAATCAGTAGATATGGATATTTACTTTCTTATACTTTTAAGTTATATTTTACGTATATGCTTCTAGCATGTTTGGGAATGGTTTCAGACATCTAGTAGCTATAATGCAGATTCTAGGTTCTGGAAGGTCCTATCACATTTCAGACTTAGCCAGATTTTAGGGATTCAGACTTAGCCATATTTCAATATTTTAGGAAGACATCATAGGAGGTATGAGGGTAGTATGAAGGAATAGATAGGTATAAGAGAAAATCACATGGACGTCTCTCCTAAAATACCATGATCCAACCCCTCCTTTCCTTGTACACTCCTTAGTGCGTGCACTTAGGGAGACTGACGTGCTGATGAGCCCTGCATTAGAGATTGTCAATAACTGAAAAATTTAGGTATACACCTATTAAACACACTACATGCAATAACAAAAGACACTCTCATTTATGTCATACGATTCATGAACATGTGAAAGTTTAACCATGTTAAATGTTTTGAACTTTCATGAATACTATATTATTATTTTCTAAGTGTTATCTTTTACGGACTAAAAATGAGTATAATGCATTGTTTTCATATTTATCCATTTTTTATAATATATTGTACGAACGTTTCCAAACCTAGGGGTTTTGAAAATCAATGTTTCCATGTTTTGAACCCATTTGTGCTTCTGTTTCTATGCAAAGTAGGGTCAAATTAAGCAATTGGATTGTACGAACTTGCAAGATGATAGTGGAGATGAGGAAGTATAGCTTCACTCTTCATTGTTTTCCCATATTGGGTTTCTCCAGGGTAAATCCTTGTAATATTCTCTTTTCATGTGTGTTTGATTCATTTGCTTGCTTACAGCCATTTTGTGCAATTACTTTACTAACTCAAGCACCCAGGAAAACATAAGAATTAGCTGAACATAAAAATTCAACCATAGTGCTTGTTCATGACAACAAATAACGGTTTAATTCATTCTCACGTAAGGTAAAGTACCATCATAATTTTAATGGCACCATTGTTCTTGTGGAATTATGAAGAATCACATGTTAATAGTATCATAGAAGGGGTGTGCATTAAGATATCCAATGAATGGAGGCATGCATGTGAACATGTTCACAATTACATAGTGAATGATTGGTGTAGATAGAAACCATAGAAACATCAAGTTGCAGCCTTAGATTGTTGTTTCAATAGCATAACACTTGGAAACAACCCATGTAAAAGATATTCATATATCTACATTGGAGAATCACGAGTTGAATGTTTGGGCTGATTATGGATCAGTTACTGCAACAAGCGATATTTCACATATTTGAAGTAGCCCGTGATCTTCAGCTAACTTGAAAGATGATAAGCTGTACTTGTAAATCCCTTTATCTAATTTGAGTGTACGGTAGCACATCCCTTGAAGTGAGTAGTGAAAGAAAATCAGTTTGACTGGATAAGCAGGTACAACATATGTCCATCCATAGCAGGTAGAAATACACCAAAACAAAGAAAGATGCAAGCACTTTCATTCCCAAAGTAATGGAATGCTCTTGGAAATTTGGTAAGATTGAGGAGAATCTTCTCCAAAATATAAATTGAATTGATATTAATGAAATAGAGAATTATACATGATATGGAAAGCCCTTTATATGAATAGGAAGGTGAAACTGTATCACTGAGTTCAAATTGGCTCTATGTTACATAGATGGCCCCTTTTACATCATAAAGTGTAACACTCCTAACTACTGAGGACCACAACTTAACATTACAAAATATGAGTCGTAGTAACAAGAGTCCATTGCATTGTATTATAACCCACCCTCTCCCTTGGGGCTCTATGTCCTTAAGAGCTGGAGGGACCTTCTTAGAGATGCATTCAAAAAATGGCAATAAGCCCAAATTCAAGAAGTTTTAGATATAGCAAATTTTTCCTAAAATAGGCAATATAATAGCATTAAAAAGTTGAAGCATGGCTTCCAATAAGGAAAAATGTCATGTTAAGATTTTATCATTTTACCTTAGATTTGGTCTCCCAAACATTTTGGGGCTCATAAATGTCTGAACTTGTAGGGTGATTGTACGTACATTTTTTCCATCAAGGTCGCCAACAATGCCCTCATTGGGGGATGGGGGTCGAGGGAAGGGTTCAGGGCAGGGAATGAGAAAGCAAAAGGGCCTGATTTGAAACAACTAGAATCCTAGAGAAACGGGGCACATACAAAGGGAATGGTTGTAGAAAAATATTTATAAAAATTTCTATCAAAAATATATTTGAAGTAGAAAAACTTGAGCTGATCATTGATTTTATTGTTAGTAGTGGTAGGCATAATGTATTCTTTCTATATTGAGCACCAACGAGTAGAAAAACTGTTTAAATTTTTCAAATTTTCAAGTAGGCTCCTGTGGGAGAATGACTAGAAGAAAAATCTTAAGGGTTGTGTAGACATTCTTGACATGTACCCATTGGGATGGAGGAAGAGTGGATTTTTAGGTGTACTCACGGTGTCCTCATGCTCATGTGCCCATGGGCGTGCATCTTCTGGTGTATCAAGTGCTTTGGACATGTCCTTTGCGCTAAATGTTCATAAACATAATGTAGAGTAGTGCTAAAATGGTGAAAGACCTAATGGAAAACTAAAGAACCAAAATCTGACCTCATGCAAAATGATATCGCAAGAGAAGGCATTATTTGTTCCCACAACCTCCATCTTCACTTGTCCCTTGCTAACAACACTATCACTTTTTCAGTGAGGTGGATTATATTGCTTATATAAGGTTATTTTGGATAGCTACAAATAGTCTAGAGAGTAGCCCCTTAATGGGGTTTCTTTTGTTTCCTTCCCTTCCCATGACCATTTGGGTTTTTACTCTATGGCTTGTGCCAGTTCTTCTTTGCTCCTTGGCCAATGTTGATCCATTTTATGCTTTCAAAATCTAGAAGCAAGAAATACTCATTATTGTATTTCCTGCTGATTTTTGGGAATGTAGGTTATGAGCCCAAGATGCTTAAAGTTTTACCCTTTCTCTGCATATAGACCTGATTTCTCTTCTTCTGCCACATCTTCTATCTCACGAGGCTTTTCTGTATGGTTGGTGTTAAAATATAGAGTAGTATATAGCGGCTAGCCTATAATGAAGTTATGTAGTTGTGATTCAGTTGGTAACTGTTCAACCAAATGTAACTTCTCCTCCTATAATAAATTGAATTTGCCTAGGTCATTTGAGTAGTGCAGTTTGCCTTTACTGAATTCTTTCTTCTCTTTGCCATCCATTTCACGCCTTTTCGAGTCCATTGACATCCAAATGGACCGTCTCCCACCCTTTAGCTGCTCTCTGGATGCCCTCACTCATCTCCTACCAAACCAACATGACCTTCATAGAATAATCAAAGATGATATCTACAGACAGTTCATTCAGCACACTTGGACTAACTCCCCGAGAGAGCTGCGTCCGAAGATGTCATTCTATGTGGCACATTTTCTTGAGATTCGTGATGGGGTCATTTTCAGACCCATGTACATTTCCCGACATTGGCTACAGGTCCTTCGCATCTCTCTGGGTCAGTTTAGAGTGGGTTCTCATCGACTTAGTGTGGAGTTTGATCATCACATAGACCGCTTAGAGCGAATTTGCCTGCTTTGCTCTCTCCAGGAGGTTGAGACCGAAGAACACTTCATTTTCCGGTGTCCTATTTACTATGAGATTCGTGGGAGATTCCATTTTCTATTCCGTGAGCTCCCTTCCTTCACAACTTTCTTCAGATACTATGATCAGAGATGTCTTGCTCTCTACCTTTAGGAGGCCCTCAGGCTTAGGGACAGGCTCCTCCACCCTCCCCCCAGATGGATGAATACTAGACTAATCACTTATTTCTTCCCGATGTTCTCCCCGGTGAGAGGTAACAATCGACAGCATTCGGACACGCATCTGGACCCTCAGTTCAGATCTGTCAGATCTCGGGACTCCATCTCTTCCACCCGAGACTCCCCACCTCAGGCATGTCTTGGGACCCCTCCACATAGATTGCGATCCACCAGGCTTGCAAAGAGGTACTGCCTTCCTCCTGGACAACGGCCTCCTAGGAATTCTATAGTATCAGCTCCTGGTCACCGGCGCATTGCGAGTCACTCCCATCCGGCCTTGAGTGTTAGGTGATTTTGTTGGGGGTGTTGCTCCTTCTTCTGCTCCCCCCCCACATCGTCATTCATTCTACTCTTCTTCTTCTTTGGTTTCTTAGCCTCTGCTGCTTCCTTCTGTTCCTCTTCCTCTTCTTGTCTCATTGTATTTCGAGCGACCCTTTTTGGGTCCTCTTACTGGGTTTGTATGCTTTGTACTTTGCAGTCCCATTGACCTACTTTTGTGGTCATGTGTTGGACATTAATATTATTATCTTATCTTATCTTTGCATATGCTAGCATTGGTATCAGAGCGGGTGGTTCGCAGTTCGAGGAAGCCTTGTCAACAAGCACAAACTGGAAGTTTGGGGAAGCTTTAGTAGGGCACAAACTGAAGATGTTATTTCACCGCTTATTGTAGAAGCTTCACAAAAAGGAGAAAATTGTGGCTCGTGTATATGTAGAGTCGTGAAGCCATTAGAAGCAGATATAGTCGTTTTTGTGAAAAATCGTTGTTGGAAGGTGTAAAGTCGTGGCTGTTCAGAAGAACAAGGATCAATTGCAAATTTAGAAGGAAACGTGGGCTCGTATCCAGTCGTGTGAACAAAAAACATGAGCAGTTTCACGTAGGGGTAGAATAATATCCCAGGTGATAGTGGTGAAGTCGTGGAAGAAGGAAAACCGTGGCCCAGTTCGTGGTAGATCCAGTCGCTAAGAGAGAAATACGTGGGTTCCTAGGGCATGGTAGAGGCACAGTCGTTTGAGCAGAGGCAGAGTCGTCAAGGCATATGCTGAGTTGTTGGAGCAAAAGTCGTGTGAAGAAAGGAATTGAATATTCTCGAAGGGTTCGAGGGCATCATTTGTTTTTTTTCCTTTTGAAAGGTCGGTGAATTAATACTCTAAAATGATATTGTTTTTTTAGCGAGAAAGGTACTCGTACTATTTGCTGGAGTGTGGGCAAAATTTTATTTTATTATTTCCGTTACTTTGGAATAATAAAATGGAAAATCTTTCACACTTGACTTTATAGGAGACACAAAAATTAACGGGCACTAATTTCAATATATGGAGCCATAAAATTTTAACGATTGCAGAATTTTGTGATTGTGATAAAATAATCACGGGTAGTGAAAGTTGACCAACGACAAACTTTGCGGATTATGACAAACGTCATAAGGAAGCGTTATTACTCCTCAAGTTATCGGTGTTGATGATATGATACCGGAAGTGAGGATCGCCACTGTGGCCAATGTTTTAAAAATTGGAACCAAACTCGGAATTGACCGAGGGTCGGGACCGGAACCGAACTGGAATCAGACTGGTTTAAAACTTATGAACCAGTTTACTAAAAAATACATAAAATATTACAATTTTAATGAAAACAATAAATTGTAAAGATTCCAAACCATGATTACAAACAATTAGAGACAAAATATGCAAAGTTTTCTTATGCACATATCATGTAAGTGTAAATATAGCAAAATGACACTGAGTGCACTACATATACAAAACAAAATACATAAACAATGAGGCTCTAAATGGCCTTTAGAGTCCAAAAAACAATATGCTACAAGCTACTACATGTTTGATATCAATCATCAAACTCAACACCACTTCTAAGAATGGGATCCTCATCCTCGTCAATGTCATCATGTTCCTTTGGCTTAGACACATCGGACTCCTTAGGGACATTTGCTGTAGTTGTAGTAGCACGGCTAGTGTTTGCCATGTTTGGTGCTACATCCAAACCCATCCACACCCCAAGTCATCGGGATTAAACTCTACCAGGTGACTCTCCTCTGATGTTGGATCAATATCATCCAAGACAATGGGATTTGTATTAGGTATCCTATTCAATAATTGGTTGTGCCTTAGCCGGAGGTTGTATTGCACAAATACGAGATCATTTAACCGTTGTTCCAAACAAGCTCTATATAGCATAATTTTAGGGTTAGGGTTGGGAAATAGTAACTTAAAAGCTAAAATTGGCAAAAAAATGTTTTAAGGCAAGACCTGCCTCTCAACTTGTTCAGACCGGTCTAGTACTGAAACCGGTTTTGGTTTTGAACCAGATGGTTCAATACTAAACCGGTACTGAATCGGTCTGGTTTCGAATGAAGCCAGTCATTGGTTCGGTTTTTCTAACGGGTTGCAAAAAAATTTAATGAACAAGTCAAACCGGTCTAACCAAACTAGAACCGGAATGGTTTTTCAAAAAAGAGTTGGCTTATATACTTTTAATACTCTATTTCGTTAATGGCAATTACAAAAGTTGGATTGTTTTTGAGGCACCTACTTTGGATGAAAGACCTCCAGACCAGTTATCTTCCATCAAAAAAAAGGTGGATGACGATGATTGGTGGTTCAAGTTCCAACATACCTTACCTTCTTCGTATGAGTTCACTTATGCATTGAGGATCATTTAATGGTTGAAAGTTATTCACTTTCGTTTGACAATTGTGGCTTTATGTGTTGCAAAAGGATTCCAGACAAATTCATATCTTATGGACATCTAATTATTCTTTTGACCATTTTCTGTTAATTTGCTCTTGGTATCCGCTTAGTCAAGAAGGATAAGTCTTGTACTTTACTTGTCTGGTGAGTCTTAATTGGTCCTCAGGTCACATGGAATTACATGTCAACAAGGTTGGACACCTTAAGAAGGATTGTCGAAAGCGGAAGTATGATCTTTCACAATAGACTGAAAAAGTTGACAAAGTTGGTGCCATGCGATACAGTCAATGTGACATGTGGCAACAGTGCACAAGATCCCTGAAAGATTCTGAATGAGCTTGATGCTCTTTATTGTCTTAGACATCCCTCGCATTTAGTGGTTTCTATTTCTGTTCCGTAGTTCATTGACTTTGGTGCGTCAACACAAGCATTTCATGTCAAATTATCAACTTATGTTAATCATTTATCGCAAATATACGTTTTGAATTAGTAGTCACTAGTTGATGGAGAATCACTTGCTAGAAGGGATCTGAGATATGCATTGTATTGAATAATGTATTTCATAAATTGTTGGTAGAATGTTAGATATGTACCTTCTTTACAAAAGCATCTTCTATCTACTTGTCAATTAACTAGGTGTAATCCCAATATTTCTGTGGATTTTTGTGGGAAGAAGTGTGTTGTCTCTGATGTGAAACAGTTGAACTCAAATACATTGCCCTTGGTATTGAACATTCAGCCTCATATCGGCTATGTTGATCCTCTTGATCAACACCTGAATGCTTCGTGTGAGGACAACTCCATTGATACATATTCTTTGCAAGATACTTTCAATGCCTTTAAAGTACATTCCTCACAAATTATGTTGACTTGGATAGTAGCCTTAACCTACAAGCCACCTATTGCTGGAGGGAATATCCACTATAAAAAATGTACAAAAGGCGGACAAAGCCTTAAAGATGGATTTCTCATTCTAAAGAACATCTATTTTGCAGAAAGACTCAACATTATCAGATATACTATGTGTATTTCTAAAAAATGGCATGCCCAAACTCACTTAGAGGTTACTTAAGCTAAACGACCAGAAATTATTATATTTAACTTTGCTATCATTGATGTTGTGAACTAATTTCTCCAAAGAGGGGCCTCATGCCAGACTAAACACTGTCCCACACCCGAATAATGCAACGCCGGCATAATGGAAATGTATGTCGTTGTTACTGTTTAATATCTGCCTAACCCACTTGTTATGCTTTTGCTTGCTTTTTGCTAGGCCTGATTACTACATTTTGAGAAAGTTGGATGATTACATATACATGGTGTTGCAAGGACCCATGATCGAGGTGACTTTTTGATTGCATTGGATAAATGAGTCTTTTTAGGCAAACTCCAATAGGCTTACTTGCAAGCATTGTTAGATTTTGGTCAATGACCTCTATTTAAGTTGCTGATTTCAAACAATGCTGTTGTTAGCATTATGTTGACACTCTCAACCATAAAGATGATTCTGATACTGGTCAAGTTGCAAATCCGTAAAATGAGCCTCAGTGGAACTAAGGCACATATCATACTGGAACTCAGGTACAAATTGTGAAATGCGCGTCCAATGTCGTGAAAACTGGCACAGTGTATGCCAAAACAGCCTAGCAAACTGCTTGCAGTTGTGACCAACTTAGGTACTGTTTGGATGTAATGACTAAACATTGCAGGCTTTATTGTTGAAAATTTGTAAAATTTCGGGACAAACTTGGCAAATGTGTTTCCAGTTTGCCATTAAGAGGGGGTGTTAAAATATAGAGCATTATATAGCCTATAATGCAGTTATGCAGTTGTGATTCGGTTGTAACCACATTACAACCAAATGTAAGGTTTTGTGTTTTTAGTTGTATCAATTATTTCCTAGAATAAATTGAATCTGCCTGGGTCATTTGAGCAGTGCAGTTTGCCTTCTCTGAATTCTTTCTTGCTCTTTGCATATGCTAACATTTTTTGGTTTACTCCAGCCTGTCTTAACATTGACGATCGTTTACATTTGTTTATGTGTGTTTAACTATAAATAATTAATAATTTCATAGCTTTCTTTGTAAGTTGTCTTATTGTAGGTCAAACCTCCTGTTCAACTTGCAAATTTAGACATGGCCATAGTTCATTGTGATCCTTATGCCAATAGGGGTGACGCTGCAATGGAATCTCTCTTACCAATGATACGTATGCCAGCAATGGTGGGTCTTATCAGTAGAGCTTGCTGAGCGAGCTTCTGTTGCAACTGTATCAACTTGTTGACTGTGATTGCTGGTCAATCCTCAAGTTTGGTCTGCTATGAAGTTTTGATGCCATCAATACCATACCTTTGTTCATAATGGGCACCAATACCCCACTGAAACATAAGAAAGTTGGGGGTTCCTTCACACCCACAAACCTCACATGCCTTAAATGAGACATATCAAAGAGAAAAGACATTCAACCCTAGTAAATTATATGGTAAAGTGCTAAAATACGAGATGTTTTGCAGTGAAGGCTGTAGGCCAACTGTGGAATCATATTTACCAGCAATAAAAGGCCGGATTTGTATGAACATCCAGTTCACCTCATTTTTTGAAGCTACCGAATAAATCCGGTTCGGTTTGCCATGCAGCAACAAGAAATAATTTCCTATTTTAAATCGTAATATTTGGAACAGGGTCCTCTAAGGATCTAGTATCAAAAACTAAGCATGTGCCAAACTTTGATTCTGTAACACGTTTCAAGTGTCGTCTTCTCTAAAAGTGCAATTTTCACAGCTGATACGAACATTGATGGCAAGGGATTTTTCTTACTTCATAAAAATAACGAATAGAATGTACCTGGTTATGGACGATACAACTTCTTGCAATCTTAGTTAAAGAATCATTATGATGATGCACTGATTGTTAAGAAGGTGCTCATATCTATAATTGGGAATAATAGATTCAAAATAGAAAGTGTTTTCTGCCGTAAAAGGATTCCAACAAATGATATAAGTATACAATAATATAAGAAAAGCCTCGAGAACTCCAATTTTCGGAAAGAAAAGCCCTTCGAATTTAATCAGATAAATCCGATACCTGGTAACTATGGTCACGAATGGTGAATGAAGGAATGTATGAAATAAACTATTGTAAAGCTGAGCAAGGCAGTCTTATCAGGACATTGCACAACTAAGTAACTTCTTTTTTGATTTGCAGTGAAGTCTCATTTTGACATAAAAACATATTGGTGAAACTTAACGAACACTCATTAGTCTTCACAATTACGTATATGTAATTTTTATGTAAGCCTATTTGTTCAATCTTTTGGCTTTCGATGAATGTGTATACCTGCCTTGAACAACTAGAATGCCTTATTTAGTTTCAAACCTTGTACATTTGTTTACGATGATGGTTGTACAAAAATATTTAACAAAAATTTCAAGCTATAGGAGAAACTCTAATAAACACTTACAAAAATAGAGAACCAGTTTGCATCTATTCCATTTGGTCAGTCAGCCAAAAACACTTTACAAAACAGAGCACGAGTTTGCAGCTTAATAAAAGCATAATTAAAATGAATTCAACTCAATTTTTATGTAGGCCAATTGAGATCTGCCAATACATTCTAGATATTCTTGGTTTAGAACCCCAATGAAGGTTTTAATTGCAAATAACTGTTAGAAAAACATCTACCATTATGTTATATAATGGATGCTATTAATGGAAATTTGTTAATCCCCATTTTATTTCTTTAGTGGCATGTTATATTCTTTATTTACATGAAAGATTAGGACTTTGAAGATGCATATATTTTGAAATATTTCAGGCTATCCAAGAACTTGGTTTTGCATATCTGATGTACTTGAATGAAAAAATCTCAAAAGCTCTAAATTATGGAACTTTTTAACCACTAGAGGCTTGATAACTTACAGAAAAATTAGGAACCTGTGATTCAAGCCTGATTAGTAATGTTATACCATGTACTGTGTGTGCATAAGAAACATATCTCATGAAAATAGTCGCTTTATGCTAATTTCAACCCCTCAGTGATTGGTAGTACCCCTATAGAAAATATTTAACTTGCAGACAATAGAGACTGCATTGGACAAGGAAGAGTCTGTCTGAAAAATTGGAACTATTGCAAATTAACACCCCATTAGACAAGGTATTGATTCAATGAGAAAAACACAATGATTACAAAAAGGTTGTGGAGCTCTTATTGCTAGACTGTTTCGGTACGGGTACAGATACGGGTACGGTATGCTGAAAACAAATTTTTTAAAACCTCCGGGTACGATATGCTACGGGTACGTTCGTACAATATATTTTTTAAAAATTAAAAATATATATAAAAATTTAAAGAAAACAACAAGCTTATAGTGTCAGTAACCTATAAAATATTTGAAGACAACATCAAGCTTATTATGAATTAGAAGCCATCTAAAGCAAGATTTCTTTGACTGAATACAAGAAGACCACAAAACATTAAATCTATGAGTCCATCTACTAATGGGCTCACAAACATTCCACTTATTGTTAAGGCCCAGGGAAAGGTTTGGGGAGAAGGCAATCTTTTCATAGAGTTGTTTGGAGGTAGCCTCTTGGAGAGGGGGCCCTTTGAGCCACCTCATAGTATCCCAAAAGTCATTCTCATCCTCCATAATTAGTCCAGTAGAGGGAGCTGTGAAAGCATTTCTGAGCATTGTATACATTCTGAACTGAGATTGAGGAAGCTTATAGAAAGCTTTAAGGTCTGTCCATTCCATCCACTTCCCAAATCTGTACAAGTCATGAAATATTTTAATTCCTTTCTCAAACCAAAGGAGGGCAGAGCAGCCTCTTGTCAAGGCAAGGATCTTGTCATTATATTTCAGATTCGACAAATCGATTTGTAGGCTTGGCACCTAGTGTCAAAGGAAGAGAAGATAGGCTGCCCAACCACCAAGTGCTTCACTTGTTCCCATGCCTTCCAAATTGACTGAAGAATAAAGGACCCATGAGGAGCAACAAGAAAGCCCCCAAATAGTAAGTCAACTAAATGAAGTCCTTTTCATCTCTCTTGACCCTTCGGAGCCTATTGGCAATATTGAATCTCACACGAACTTTCCAAGGTTCAATTCCAGTCAAAGCCCTCAAGTTTTATTTATTTTTTTGCACTTAAAAAAAATGTGGGTAGGCTGTGGGTATGTACCCACAGAGTACCCAGAGAATACCATTACCGGTTTCTGTACCAGGTACGTTTCAGACCTGGTATGGGCTGGCACTGGATGTTTCAATGCAGTCTAGCTTAAGTCAATTGTGTTTCTTTTTTCTTTAGGTGACAGATAGGTGTTTATCTTCTCCTGAAAAATTCCTTAGACAGAGTTAGGCGCCTACTTCATACTTGGAGTACGAGGTGGTCTAATATACTATAAGCTACCAGTAAACCTGAAAAAGGGCACCCGACATCGTGGACCTTAAAAAGACATTTCCTTTCCTTACCCTTTAAAATTTTCTCAATACACAATACCACGAAAAATGGACTAGCGCATTACTTGCAGTTTATCACCAAGCTCATCTCTTGCTTTTTAAATTTGGAAAAATTTAAAAGCGATAGAAATTGCAGCTCTGGAGTCTGCATTATTGAGATTCTTTTGTTCGGGCACTCGAAACTCTTGTAGCAAACCCTGAACACAATTTGAAAAGTGTAAGATGAGCATGTTAAACTTATTTGGAAGAGCAGCAATGCTTAAGCGAAGAATAGCTAAGAACACCTATAAGGTTTGACTCATGATTCTGCCCTTGATATCTTCTTACATGATCAAGACTTAGGGCAAGCATGCCAAACAGTTCTCTAGCTACTCTTTTAAATCCGCCATGATTGAACAAGCCCCATGTAAGGCAAGTAAACAGAGCAGAAAGGGTGTCCAGACACACGCCTTGCCCACAAACCCATGCTGAAAGTTTCCACCTCGAGAAAACCTCAAAGGTTGAAGAAATGTAAACCCATTTATATTTTGCCCATTTAAAATGACCCAACAAGTTTGAAATATTTAAATGTCCCAAACATTGTAGAGATTCAAACTCTTCTAGAATTAATTATGGCCCAAAAAGATTCATATTTGTTAATGCCCTAAGACTTGGACATTTGAAATTAAAATCCCATCCACACTTTTTGTATATTTATGATATCCAACAAGTTTCAGACTTTGAAAGGCCTGGATCTAAAGCTTTCTGCATTTTTTGATGATCCAACATTTAGTAAGGGTTTTGGGATGCATACCATCTTGTCCATACTAGAAACAAGCGTTGTCCAAAAGCATTAGTCCCCTTTGCAAAATTATACATGTATGTATATTTGAGAACAGTAGGATCTGCACCTCCCAAGAACAGCAATGGCTGCTTATCTAAAATACAGTGTAGTATCCCACATAAAGAAGTGATTGGATCGAGGTTGATCCCCTTTTGAAGGCTAAATAAGGACAGTTTTAACATATTTATGCAGGTTGCTGTCAAAACCATATAAAATGGTTAAGATGATCTCACTGTAGACACCTAATTTTGACTACACAGTTTTAATACTAAAATTGCACTAATTTGTCCTCTTTATCATCATTTCGTTATAATTAGCGATTTTTTCGCTAATTAGATAACATTCCCCTCCGTCTCAGTCAATTAATGACACTTTGTTAATTAACCAGCCTCATCCCTCATCCTGGATGCCAATTAATGTCATTTCGTTAGTTATAATCCTCTTCTAATTAATTAACCATCCATTATTAATTAATTAGCCTTTAAATCTCGTATTTAATCAATAAACCTTCTTATTAGTTAAATCCCCCTCTTAAACTCCCCAAATTTTACTAATTTCCCTCTAAATCATCTTGAAGTGGCTTTTTATAAGCTTAACTTGGCCTATTAATTAATCCTAGTTGATTAATTAAATCCTCCCAAACTCCCATGAGTTGCTAATCTCTATTAATCTCTTCTAATCATAACTTATCCCTTTCTAATTCTACATTCCCTTTATTCCACATTCACTAGGATACAAGCTTCTTCAGAAATGGAAAGCTATATAAGAGACCTAGTACACTAGGTCCTTTCTTACACCAATTCTATGTCCTTCATAGACATTACTCTTGAGAAATAGCATTTCATGTCATTGGAAAGCTTGCTAATTCAAGAAACCTCTTTGATAAGGTCAAGTAGGGGAAGATTCAAGCATGACAATTAAGCCATATTGATGAGATCTCATCCATCTTGGTAAGAATCCCTTGGAGTGCATGAAACTTGCATGCGGTTTACAAAGGGAGTATCTACAATCTAAAAGCATATCCAACAATCAAAGGAGGTTTGCATTTCATGTTAGATTTAATGTTTTATGCGTTTAATTAAGCTTTCTTTTATCATGATGTTTTTGCTTAAATTAACTAGGTTATGAATCTACTAGGTGTTAGGTTCAATTCAATAACTTAGTCTTAATTTAAACATGCATACACTCACCTCCAGATAGTCTTGTCGGAAATGGGTCATTATCCTTTCCAGGTAAGCTATTGGCTTTTAGATCCTTATGCAAACTCAAGCCCTCTAAGTCCAATTACTCACATAGGACGAATTTTTGATTATAGAATCATATAGAGGAGAAGAGCTGGAAATTTGGAGAAAATGGGTGTTGGCTTAGTGAGAAACAATGGCTTGTGAGGAAGAGGTAAAGTGCTTCTGTGAACTATACACTTAGGTAATGGAACATCACACATTATGCCTAGTGCAGGAGCCCACATTTTCAGGTTCTCATTTTCCGAATATTGTTGCGTAGTGCAAACAGTCTTTGGTAGTGCAAATAGTCTTTGGACTTGGGCAGATTCCTTCCCCTCCCCCCTGCTCCCCAACCCCCCTATCTATAACTATGTATGGGGTGGGGGTGCCGGTGGAGGTGGGGGATGATCAACTCTCATGGAACATAAGGGATTTACATTGGAGAAACCTAACTAGGAAAACTCCAATCTCTATTGCTGTTTCAACAATGGATGCTTAAAAGAGTGCCCAACAACTAGAAAAACTCCAACCTCCACTTAGAATGTGTTCTATTGCTTTTTCAATGAGGATTGCTTACACGAGTACTTTTTCTCCACACAAAAACATTTCCTCCCTTCCAAATGCACTCCTATAGTCTTAAAGAATTGTTATGGGTCAAGCATAGGGTCAATTATTTCTCCCGGCTTGATCAAGTGTAGATCCAATTCACAAATTTGTAAGTGCCAAGGGGTTGAAACAACTACAATTTGCCTTTTCTTTACACGAGAAGACAAAACATATTGTTTGGGTGAGATTTCACTATTGTTGCCATGTCCTATAAACTGAAGGATCATGTTGTGATGTGTTCAGCATCTGAAAAAATTGTACAAAGAAAGGACTTGGCACTATTTGAATGCCTGCCATATCTCTCCTCAATGGGTTTGGCACTTTTTGGACAGGTTTGACACTTTTTCATTAGTGATAAGACTTAGTTACCAAGGTATGGGCAAAACCTTACAGGGGTTTTTCAATTGTTTTTGGGACCTCGGGCCTGGTATAGATTGGCTACTTACGAAAAAAACAAGAAAAGATATTTAAAAACAATAAAAGATATTTAAAAACAACCGAAATTAAGTATAATATCATTGTGAAATTGATTGACTGTGTTTTAATGTGTTTTCAGTGTTTTCTTGTTTCTTTTTTTCTTTTCTTTTTTCTTTTTCCTATCTTTGAATGTGCCTTCTAACGGTTATTACCCAGGTATTCCCCCGATTCGGTACACACCCGAGAAAAACAACAAACTTGGAATGTACGTATACCAGTATATGCAACATGATGGTACGAGCAAGGGTGTGGTGAAATTGGGCAATTCTTGGTAACGTAGGTAATATTCAGCATGTGCGAAATCCATCATGTTCGAGTTTTATCCAACATCCTACCATTTTTGCAACATCCTAATAACTACTTGTTTGAGTCTGTATAGTTTCCTTTAGTGGCACCTATGTGATTGGGCATTGCCTTGAAGGACCTTGTACCCATACCCAACAGTTCGTGTATTAGTATTGTTTTAGCTACGTCTCAGGTGTTATATTCAGGACATATGTGGGCAAGAGCTGGTGTACCAGGGTCATACCACCCTAAAAAACACATTCAAAGAGACATTAAAAAAGAGAAAAACATTAAAAACATGGAAAAAACACTAGATCTAAAATACTTAATTTTTAAGCTACTTTCCGTCCCACCCGATTTAACGTACCTCAAACCACCTAAAACCTACATAGCCGACACGTTTTGGATACGGGAGCGGGTACGAAGTATCCGATATGCGAAAATGACAAATTTTTTTTGGCCCCGGATATGGTGTAGGATACGGCAGTACACAAAATACATAAATTTCAGCCTTCTAAATAGGAATTAAGGTATTAACCACATATTATGCATATGAAAGACGAGATAAAAGATAATTTATAAGTTAAATAAGTGAATAACCACAACAAACAAGCTAGGATACCGATAAAACTTAGAAACTTAAAAGCTTAAAAGTTAAATTAAAATACTTAAATCGAACACAATGTGATTGTCATGGTATATTAAATTCAATCTATTACAATTTACACCAAATCACTCATGATCAAAGTTCAAAACTTCAAACTATCTTTCAATATTCATCATATTCCCCTTCATCAAGAGGATCAACATAAGCTGCATCATCATCATTACATGGTTCATTAGAACCACATGAACTCGAACCACTCCTACTAGGGCCACTAGTAGTTGCACCCCCTTGTGCATGCAGGTCTTGCGGTGCCGCAAAACTATCCTCATCATCTTGTGCTCCATGGTGGGAAATGGAAGCATCCAAATCAACTATCTCTGGATCAATATCCCAATGTTTTGTTGACCCTTCCTTGTACTCCGACTGCTTGTGGGATAAAAGGCACAAGTTAGAATGTATGTATACCAAATCTTCAACCTTTTTAGCCCCCAACTTGTGCTTTTGTGAGTGGATGAAGCTATATGTACTCTAGTTGCGCTTAGAGGAAGATGAACTTGCAACCTGTTGAGGCAACACAAAGTCAATGCAAAGCTCAAACTTAAACACTCAAACTTAAATTTAAAAAACTAAAAGTTATAACAAAAAAGGAAAGTGAATAAAAAAATTAAAAACTTACCTGTGCCAAGACCTTGATTGCAAGAGGCTGCAATTAAACCGATGCATGACCATGGAGGTACCACCACATATGAGCATCCATCTTGTATTTGCTCCGAAGAACGAGAAGGCTATGACCTGTTTCAGCTATGAAATTGCCAAACTCTACCATAACCATGTCTTGGGCCTCAAGATCAGGGAAGAGCCTAGCCAATGCCGCCATATATCCCCCATTGACTTCCACATCCCTGTATGGTGCTACCCTCCCTGACAAGGAAAGGATCTCCGTGCTGTAGAATCTAGGAGTCAATGCAAAAGCAAGTAGATGTAGTGGGGTGGTCATTTTGTTCCACTACTCAATGAGGATTGATTGCACTTGTTTGAAAAATGTTTCCTCAAGATCTTATTCTTTTGCATTTATGACGGCTTTTATCTTCTCAATCATTGAGTCGATACCATCATATATCTCTCCTAGACATGGCTGATCCATGTCAATAAAGCAGATCATGCTCATAATGGGGTCAGTTAAACTCAACAGATATTCCACTCGATCCCACCAAGTGTCATCTAAGATCATGCTCTTCACTTTTTGAGCCCGTTCAGTGTTTGATTGCCTCCATATAGACCAAAGATTGGAGGTTACCATCCTCATGAGTGCCTCTCGCACCTTCACAAGTTGTCTCAAGACGATTGTGTGTGATGCAAACCGAGTCTCAACAACCTAATATAATAAGAATGAGAAACAAAAATTAAAAAGAAAATTGAAAACTTTTGAATACTAATTATACTATATTTTAAAAATAAAAAAACTTATATTTAAATTTTAAATTAAAGAAAAAAGAAAGGTAGTTTTCCTTACCTTCAGTAGCTCCAACTGCAAGAATGATCTAAGAATGCCTTGTGACTGGTGATGGTTGGTGACAAACATTTGGATCTATTCAGCCTTCCGCATACACTTGCTGGATCCGCTCTATTGCTGGCCATCTTCTTTAGCATTAAATTTAGTGAATGCACGACACATGGTGTCCAAAAAACATGCCCATACCTTGCCTCAACTAACATCCCCGCAGTTTTACAATTTTTGGCGTTGTCCGTTATGACTTGGACAACATTTTGAGGCCCCACTGCCTCAATGGATTCAAAGAGGATGTTGGCAATGAATTGGGCATCCTTCACTTGCCCCTCACAATCAACCGCTCTAAAAAACATTGCCCCCTTAGGGCATACTGCAATCACATTGATTAAAGGGCGGTTTCTTGCATCTTTCCATCCGTCAAAAACGATGGACACACTTATTCTAGCCCATGAGTCCCTAATTGGTTGCAAGGAGTTTTCCACATATTTTTTTTGTTTATCCAAAAGGGTGGTGCGGATCTTCTCATATCTTGGTGATTTATATCCTTTTGGTACCTCATTGATGGCTTTCACCATTTCATGCCAATAAGGTGATCTCACAACATTAAAAAAACCCCATTAGCATATACACACCTTGCAATGTGTTCATTTGCAACTTCCCTACTCTCATTCTGAAAGGCCTTTTCCAATGGCCCTCTTGTTTTACTTTTCTTTCGTGCAAGGGAAACATCCTCATCTGTGGAGGTAGGAGCCACAAATGGATGTGGCATAGCCACAATTAGGGATCCACTAGGTGATGGAGTGACGGGAGGCCTCGGTGAACGAGATGAACCTCCTCTTTTGGCCAATGGATGACCTGCTCCCATAGCCACATTTGCCTCTGCATCTTCTTGCTCTTTGATATATGCCAAAAATTTTGCTTTTGGCACCCAAACATTATTCCTCCCCTTGCATACTCTTAAACCATTACCCGTTGTGGCACACAAGTGACTTTTGACCCTACTGTAAGAGCCTTTGAATACTCCATGACAATCATTGCATTTCCATTCAAAACAACCACCACTTTCAACTTGTCGAAGTATTGTTACATGCCTCCATAACGGTGAATTTGGGTCAAAATTCTTTGAGATTGTATTACCTGTACCAAAATTCTACTGCTCCAATTTTCTTCTACAATATTTCTTCATGAAATATTGTGAATCTATGATTCAGGTATGTTGATACTCGATGAGGGTTAGATATAATGTTAAGTTTTCTCCAATGTTGTGCGGATCAAGGATCATTAGGGCATACACCAGACATAATATTGTGGAGATCTGACCATTTAGTGTCTGCAGCACTTGGAGTGAAGAATAAGGTTGGTGTCCCCAATTTTTCTACCATATCTGAAAGCTCACTTCTATTTTTTTCCCAAATTGATCGTGTCTCTCAAAGGCTCAAACTAAACCACATTAAAGTGTCCGGGATGTTTTCTTTGGGGCATTCTAGTAGTTTTCTTCGTAGATCTCCAATTGTTGGAGGGATTCTAGATTCAGTGTTTTGTTTCATAAAAACTGCTACTGTAGACTGGCTCCTATGGCACATTATGAGGTTTAGAAGGAAGTAGCGAAATCATGGATGTGAACTAAAATGCGCATCATGGTCGCACATCAAATGTAGAGCGTATTTATGCATTAGAACTTCTTTTATACGGGGATGTTGCCACATTGATTTTCCTGCTAGAAACAAATTTTGGAAATCCATTGAGAAAAGGACCTCTGTATTGTATTCATTTATTGGTAAAAGCCCAAGTTCTGGCCATGGCATGGTAAATGGATTGTTACCACTATAGGTGGGCAAGAACTGGTTGATTTCCTCTTTTTCTATTCCTATATTGAGAGGTGTTGGCATGAAATATGGTGAGTGTTCATACCTTTAAGCATAGTCAGTAGAAACATCAATACCATGAACTGTAGAAGTGGTTTGCATTCATGGTAGTTCCATTGTGGTTGTGTTAAGAGAGGAGGAACCATTTTATGACTCAGATGGTAGAGATGAAAGACGGATAATAGAGAGAAAAGGGTGTCATTGTTTATTAAGACATCTTTATAATAGGGATCATGGTGGATTTTATATTGTAAGGCCATTGAAACACGATATCTACTGACGTAGAAATCATACTTTGTTAAATTATCTCCTTCCCTTTGTATGAGTACTATGTCTAAGTCTCCAAGGTGGTGTGGTAGGTACTTTGCTGTTGAAGTAATTTTTTATAAGAAACTTATGGTGTGTCTTGAGTATTTGTATTGTTCGCCATGTACTTGGGTGACTTGCAAGAATGGATTGAATAATGTGATAAACATCTCCTCGATTTGGGTTAAAGATGCAAGAATAATAGGCTTCTTGTTAGGGTCCATGTTGTTTCATGAAGAGAAGTGGTGGCTGTGATTTTTAGATTTGCATCTGTTACAGGAAGGAAAGCCTTCAAAGAAACTTGTTTTAATTTCAGGGTAATTTTCCAAAAAGATTGAGCAAGTTTGGATGTTTTCCAAAAAATCTATTTTTTTGCAAAACCAGATTGTTGGGCTTCAATATTCTGCATCAAGGGTGTGAATATGGGAAATCTCTGTGTATGGGATGGGGTGGGTGTTCTGTTTGAGTCAATGCTAGATTACAAGGTGGAAAATAGTCAAAAGGTGAAGAGGAACTGGTTGTATATGTATGAGGAACCAAAGTAAGGTTAGTACTTGAGATAGTTTCATATGGCGTCCCAAATAAATGGGAAGACGTGGTAATAGTTAGACAAGATGAGTTTGTATAGAAGGAATTGGTATGGTCATGCAAAATTGTTTCATGGAAGTTACTTGCAGAATGTTGGGTGGAAATCCTTCACTAGTTGAATTTGATTGAAAGATTGGAATGTTAGGGAATGGTAGGTTGTTGGTCGATATAAGTTGACATATACTAAATATTTCAATTGTTCTATGCTCTAGGTGATGACGTTACTGCTCAACAATTATGTGATTTTTTTTTGCATAGTTCTCTCTTCGTTGGGATCGTTTTGCAGGAGTTGACATGACTGAGGACTCACAGATTTATGGAGCACCCCCTGTTGAAAAAAATCCATGCAAGTCAGCAAGGAACGATGCATTTTTTGATGACATACAAATGTATAAATAGTCAGACAATAAATTATATATAATTAAAATGCATGTGGAGTTCTAATTGAAAATACATGTAAGAGGCTAATTTTTTAGAATAAAAAATTGTATATGTTGCTAAAGTAAAAAAATATTAGTTATATGCAAAAATATAGTACATTCAAATAGTCTATAAGGATGCAAATATGTACATAACAAAAGTGCAAGTAATATTCATTTATTTCTTAATACTACTTTCAATCCACATAGTAGTAGGAGGCAATAATATGTCAGTGTAAAAGGAAATACAAATAGTTTTCTTTTGAAGCAGGGAAAAAGAGGGAAACATTTTTATAAGTTCTAATGGACGATAGTGGAAGAGGGTGAAGGAAAGATAGATATGAAATAAATAACATATTGTTGATAGTTCAAAGTATAGAAAGGGATGGGGGAGGGTGTAAAGTTTTAAGGGATGAGTGTGTTAGAAAACTTTGCGTAAAGAAGGTTATAGAGGAGATACACTGCTATCTGCTTTCTTTGAATTGAGTATGACATATTTTAATATGTTGTTTCTGTGATATGTCTCTTTTTTCAAGGAAAGTGTGAAGTAATATTGGTTGCCGATGACATTGCTTGTAATTTCACTAGTTGCATCTTCATTTATAGACAATAGGTGGAGGTCACTAGCTGCAACACCCATGATTGACTCAATTGTCTCATCAAAAGTGGTAACTGATTGAAGTTCCTTTGTTGGGTCCTTTAGATTTATCCTGAGTACATATCTATGATCATAGTTCTAAACTTCTACGTTGAAATTCAAACATAACCATGAACCATTTCCATGCTCTCACACTTTTTTCCTGCATTGTTTGTCACCTTTTTGAAGAGGACATGCCATGTAAAAAAAGTTTTCCATGTTGATATTTTTGATTTCTATTGTAACCATGGCCCATTCATTATTCTCAGTGTTCCCCATTTGTAGGACCTACGAAATTGTTGTTACAGAGGTCAAGCTTTTTGGAGGGCCCAAAAATTTTCTTGTGATAGAGGGTGTCGGAAGGGAGTAGTCATCAGAAGCAACCCAACCATGAAGTGTAGTAGTTTCTAAAATTGGAGGGTTGACGTAACATTTGGTACTTGAAATAGTGTCAACTGAGGTCCCATTGAAACTGGAGATGCGAGTAACTTTCAAGGCAAGGACCAGAAGATGTGGTATATAAAGAATGTCTTCAAGTTCTTTGCTTATCTCATCTAAATGTTGTCCCTGTAAAGTGACAGTGACACTGAATCCTGACATGTCCTTTAATTGTAGAGTTCTTCTCTTTATTTCAGACTGGTCATGCCTACGAATAGTTGAGCATGGTGACATGGCAAGAATAATGCCAATCAAATCAATAGAATAACCGACAAAGCTTGCAGGTATGTCCTTGATTTTGGTGAAGTGAAAGGGATGGGAAGGTATTGTATCCTCATTTGTTATAAGAGGAGTTATGGTTGAGGATGGTTGCAGGAAAATCTCCAAAGCACTATTCAAATGGTTGTAACATAGTTTTGCATCATCAATCCTCCCAATCCTCCCATTGAAAATTGTATATAGCTTCCCATTTTCAATCTAATCATAGAATGTTTCGGTAACCTCATTGAAATAGGTGATGTGGATTTCCCCTCCTTCGCGATCCACAAAATCAAACCCAAACATGGAACCATCTCCCTTTGCATTGTGATATTCGCGAAGGGTTGTTTTTGCTAGGGCATGACCCTCTACAGACCACATGCGCATAGATGTATTCAATCCACTTATTTGAGTTGGTGTTCTCACAAAATATATGTTAACCTAGTTTGCACTTGCATTTGTTTGCAAAACTGACTATTTTGGAGAGTGTTTGTTGGTAGTCAGGTTAGAGCACTGATTGCAACATATGTTGTTTGAAAACAACATCCATTTCAATGATAAGAACAATCCTGCAATGGAAAAAAAATTGGGAAAAAATTAGAATTGAGCAACGGATGGAAAAAAAAAATGGAAAGAAATTAGAATTACTATAGGGGAATTATATACATTGGTAATTGAGCAAGGGATGAAGCTTACAATTCATTTTTTATCATTCTAACATGGGATTTGTGTAAGCACACAATGGATCCTTCTTGTATTGATTTATTGGTTACACAACTTACAAATTTGGAGGGTAGAAGTGTTGTCTGAAAATGTAGCCCATCTGAAAGGTCAACACGATGTTGGGCACCCATGTTGAGAACAGAGCGTAGGGAGGACAAGTGCAGTATCTGAAATGTAGGGTCAACATTGGAACCGCCCTCAATTAATTGAGAAATTCCTTCATGTGTCAAATTTATTTCCATGGCAAGTAAAATATGCTCGAGAAAGTGGGAGTTGTACAAATATATGGTGGAAAATGTAAACTTGTAGCGCAGTCAAACATGAAATGAAGGATGTGTTCACATAGCACTGTTCACCTTGTATATGACGTAAGTAAATTTACACGCATTTGTAAACAATGAGAAGCTCTAAAGTTTTCTTCCCTATTCATTTATATTTTTTAAAAAGTGCAAACATGAAGTCTAACCCTTAAAACAATTCAATATGCAAAAAAGTGATATAATGTACAAAGCTTTGGATGAAAACAACTATAAATTGCATAGTTATTTTTTGGCATTTTAAAACTATAGGTATTTGTATATAATGAAAAAGACATTAGAAATGTGTTGTTGTTGGTTTACATAAAGAAGCGAGCAATAGTAAGAAGGAAAAATTGAACATGTATGTTGAAAAGTTAGATTTTGTGTCCCATATGTACTGCCACAATATATACATGCATTTATTTGAAACGAGTTACAGATTATTATGTTAAGAAAATAGAATGGAAAACAATAAGAACAATATGTACACTTGAACTAACAAAACTATAGGTATTTGTATGGAGATATAATGATAAAGAAATTAGAAATGCATAGTTGTTGGTTTACAAAAAACTGAACATGTATTTTAAAAAGTTTGATTCTTTGTCCAATATATATTGCCACAATAAATACATGGAATTATTTGAAATGAGTTACAGATTGTTTGAAAAAACACTTGTAAATAAACCAGTACAAGTTATTTTTAAAAATAAAATTTCTTTTTTTTTGCTTGTGCAATTTTTTTTGCATGTTTCTTGTATTTTTGTGCAGTTGCAGATGTCTCGATTGTTATTCCCATTTTCCTCAATTTGTGGGGTGGTTCATATTTCAATGCATCTTCATTAGAATCATAAACCAAGCAGAAGCCTTGTGAATGTGGTCCAATTGTTCAGAATTTGGAGAGAAAAATTGGGGATGTTGGCAACAAGTGGAGGTGATCTCTGATCATCTCAGCTATCACTGTTTTAGGTGGTTTCAGTTTCTTGCAATGCAAAACATTGACAACACATTGAAGATGTTTAAATCTTCCTCCCTTTGCAAGTGAGGCGTAGTTATTGTCAAGCCCACCGAAGGGAGGGGAATTGTGTTTCTAGTCTGCATCATATTAAACTGGAGAGGGAAAAAAAGTGTTAGTCCAAGAAGATATTCTTATTTATGATGGGCAACTTTAAGAGCCTTATCGCTTATCAATCTAACGCCCAACTTGGGACGTTTTAAAATGGCCTCATTGGGTAACGAGCCCCTCGGCACATAATGAATCCTGTCATCAATGAAGGCACGTGCCCCCACATGTCACTTCAGAAAAAGGATTGGAGCCAACTCTAAATATAAATGAAACAATCAAAAGCAAATAAAATGAAAGTACTCTACAATAATTTTTTAGTCCATAACATGCAAAAAATAAAACAAATGAATAAATACTTCAATCAATATTGAAACCCACCTGAAGTTCCTTTAGAGACAACACTCTCTTCTTTACCGCAGGAGAAAGAGAATAAAAAATATCAGATTTTCTACCCAGCTAGGTGTTGCAGCTTATCCTGCAGAAAAGCGAAAGAAGTTAAAGAGTTGTCATAAACAATAAAAAGTGAAATTAAGTGCTTGTAATCTTCACACATACTCTTTTATCAACCAATTTTCAAAGATACAAATTAATCTCTATAGTAATTTATACAATGCATTTTTATGAGTACTAATGCATTTAGTTGAAAACACTTCTAGAACGCAAACAAGGGCACATGGTAATACATTGACGATGAACTCCATGAAGTTTTTGGAACAGGGACAACTCTATTGGGGGGAAATAGAAAAAGTGACCAAGTATCATTTCAGTCTATTGTTATCAAAATATTGTACACTTGGATATCTGATTTGTATACTAAGCTTGATAGGTGAACATCCATTCAATAATGTCATGTTTCTATTGCAGCTACCTTGATTTAACAATAATCCATAGTTGTTGCACCTTTAAAAGTTGTACATAATTGTAGTTGTTAGGATTCTGCCAGTATATAACTGTCAGTTGTCACAAATTGAGTGATAGAAATGGATACTATCAGATCCAAGTCTATCTACAATATTCTAGCTCTGCATGTTTCTATGCAAATCAAAAAAATTGTTTGAGTAGGAGAAGCATTTCGAAATGCTTGGTAGAGGATCAAGATAGATATACAGTTTAAAATATCCAATATCAAAACTAGGGTTGTAAAGTTTGGTAATATTGATAATTTTCATGGCAGCCCCTGATTCCATAAACTATTTGTGTAGATTGTACATACCCAAAAAGCTTGCGTGAAGTTGGAACTGAGCTCGATAACAGTTGGAAACATCAATCATATGAATCTTGTGAGTCTGCATGGATATTCACTTTCTCCACCTGGAAACCTGTTGTTTTATGATTACATGGTAAAAAAAATTATGTAGGACATCCTACACGATGTTTAAAGAAAGTGAAGATTAATGTTTCTCGTGGTATTACTATCATAGAGGTAAATATCAAGTCCTCATAGAGAAATGAAGTTAAAGATGGTATCACAGAAGGTGAGGATGGAGACAGATCATCTACTTGTATTCCAAGTGAAGACCATAGTGGAATGGGTGAGGAAATTAAGAAAACATCATAAACATCCAGGTACAACTCTATCATCAGCATCATGTAAAGAGAGTAATCCAACAAAGGATTTGGTTGATGGAGAAATAGAATTAAAACAGGTGAAAAAGTTCAGACATACAACAGTCTCAGTGAAGAACCATACACACCATTCCTAAAGTCCTGCATTGATTAGTATTTGTCTACGATGACAAGGGCATGAAGCTACTAGAAAATGTGGTAGCCTATGAACCTTCAAAGGATGAGCAAGTTTCCTTTGGCAATTCTGGAAGACGAGTTTTGTTGTGACAACAGATGATAGTTAATGGACAAGTCTACTGTTAATACCTCCTCACGCAGCTCAAAAGCTAACTATCATGCAGAACACATTAACAAAAGCTCATTGACCAAGAACCAAAGTTTGAGAACTGGTTCCCATAAGAGGAGGCTAAGAAATATAGTTCTACTGCTACATACAAGTATAAACTAAAATTTAAATGCATACTTGCAAAATCCAATTTAACGCAGGGAATTGACTAGAACTTGGAGAGCCTAAAGAATGAAATTATTGTGTTAGTGACCAATATTTAAAGGTTAATGCATTGCAAAAGCAATAAGGGTTTAATCAATTTAAAAATAGTATCAGCCAAAGCATCATATGCAAAATCAGAAATTGACTGGAACTTGGAGAGCCTGAATCTTATTGAAATTATAGTGTTCACAGTGACCGTATTTCAAAGGTTACTCATGCATGTAAAAGCTATAAAATACAAATTTAAAAATAGTAAAGCCAAAGCAACATGCAAAATCAGAAATTGACTAGAATTTGGAGAGCATCATTGAATAGGAATGAAATTATAGTGTACACACACAGTGACCATATTTAAAGGTTAATGCATGCAAAAGCTATAAAATAAAATTTAAAAATAGTAAAGCCAAAGCAACATGCAAAATAAAAAAAGCAAACATTGTTAAAAATAGCAAAAGAAAAATTGCTAAAAATAGCACAAGTAAAATTGCTAAAAAATAGCATTAAATCATCATTCGAGCCATCAAATTTGACATAGTCCCATGAATGTCCACTAAAGCCTTTTCCCATAGGGGTAACGCCTTCGACGTAATTAGTTATTTTAGTTGAAGTTGACTAAGGGGAATCCCTTTAGTATTTCACAATTACATATCCCCTATATAATATGGCCACTAAATTCAACAAAACATAGTGAACACAATTGATGTAATTCCATGAAAAAAAAGCCACAACTACTAAAACTCTGCTTCTTTCTCTATGAGTACCGAAACTCCATTTCATTAATCATTACACATAGAGGTTGTACAACTAAATACATGCTATTGGAGCAGTAGAACCTATATCATCAATATTCAACCAAATAGCCAATGCAACTAACTAACCATGTATATAGAAACCCATTTCATCAGCCAAGATAACATCTCACATTGGGAAAAGCATTTCATTAGTCAAAGATAACTACTTATTAAGATCTTAGGAAATATATTCAATCAGTCCTCTCGAGTGAATGGAAAAGGCAGCTACATTGTAACGCAAACTTCAATACTTAGGTAAACTGATCACCAAAAATATAGTAAGTTACATTACCAAATACTAGTAAGCACACCCCATCACGTGCTAAACAGACTAAAAAGGGAGTTTCAAGTCGTGAAAAACCACAAGGCACTTATCAATAAGATGAAACCTTCAACAACTTATCCATAACAACTTAATCCTGTCGTCCTAAATTTAACCGGGACCTGTGACCAAATCCATGTAAGGAAAAAGAAAACAAAGCTACTAATTCTAACCACTTGTTTAACAAGCATATTTAGGGCATCTTGACCAAATCTTCCTATAGATATGTTCAAAACAATGTGTTGCTAAAATGGACTCAATACTATCATTTATTTACAGACCATGACCTTCGAAAATAAAATCAAGTGTGCCTAATTTTCCAAAAGTGAGAACACTCGTAAAGGTAAGTGTAGGAAAGTCAGATGAAATGGAAACCCCCAGACATTCTCATTTTTATATAACAACTAGGTAAATCAGTTCCAGGTGTGTAATAGGTGCATGGGATATTTTCTGTGATTATAAGGGATAATTTCTCAGGTGAAGATGACCACCAAACAAGTGGAAGTTAGAGAAATTTTAAGATGTAAACATGAAAATCAGCTCAATAACAAGGATGGAAAGATCACTTATCATTGAACTACTCCCTTAGGACCAACTGTGTAAACCGATATACCTAATCTTTTGTCCTCTAAGACAAAACTGGGAAGAAACTCGAAGGAGATAGTCTATGAAACTTTGTAGACCTGCTAAACTGTGACAACATAACAGAGCCATAGTAGATGTCCAAGGAAAATCTTGTGAATTGGACCTCCACTTTCTCAAAGTTCTAATCAAGAGATCATCAACAAATCAACCAAATATTTTCTCCATACCATTGAACGGTAGCATAGTAAGAATATCCATCTCTCAGTCACACTTTTCCCATGTCATGGAAATTGATATGTGGGGAATAGGTAAATATCTCTCTAAGAGTGACCATTCGATTCATCTGATATATGTGACATGAGATTCTGATAACATCTAAGGCATTAGTACATCTTAAATTAACCTAGAGGATCCTCGTTGCTTATTTAGGCAATATTCAATGCATGCTGAGCAAGTAGCCTTATACATCCATAGTTGGGTCACCAATCGAACACTCTGAGGGTTGACATCAAGAAGCCAACAAAGCTGGTTAATAGGACCAGACCGACATCAACTGGCTGGTATTTGACTCGCTGACTAGCCAGCTTCCCCAAATTCTACACTTCACGGTGGAGGATAATAGGGTAGAAGACGATATTAATGCAGGTGGAAAGTCTCTTGAGCCTATAATTCACTTAGGTGAGCCTCGAACGTTGAATAGGATGCAGGAGAGGCTCAACATCACTCAACCTCCACTGAAACCCATAGTGGCAACCACCAATGCATGGGTCAAATTTCTTTGTTTCCTGGGTTACAATGTCACAAAATTCTTTTCTCAGTTTATCCTAGCCTATCTAGTTGACCCTAATTAATTTGTTAGAGCTACCATACCTCTTAATCACTTGGTTTTCACGATATTGTAATCTAGACTCTGGGCCTATATCCACGGCCTCAATTTCAATTCTAATCTAATGTTGGGGATTTTAGTCCCTTTGCACCAAAATACACTTATCTCCCAAAAGTGAAAATGTATAAGAGGTGCTTACCTCCATTCTATTTATCAATGAAACACCATGCTCATTGGTTTCACATCTCATAAATAAAGTTCATGATTTAAGTCCTTTAGGCCTACCTCTAAGCTTGCCAACTAAAGCCTTCAATGGGACTTAAGGTAGATGGATATCCTTGTTCAACATATAAACATTATCAGGCCATTTGACATTGTTTATTCATTCAATAACTTTTCTTGCCCTTTGCTGGTAATTCTATCTATCTTTAAATCCCATGAGTAGGTAACCAAGCATGACATTATTAGACATGTTGGAAAAGAAATATTGAGGGTTTGAAAACCCGCAAGCGAGGATCACGAGGGACGACGTGCACATCAACGGACGTGTGAACGACAGCGTGAAGAGATCTCGGGAGGAGCGAGCATCAACCGAATGTGCATGCAAAGATTTGAAAAATGGGCAGAACCTGGTTAAGCCATAAAACTCTCCTCTATCTCATAGATCAAAAGGGGTGTACATATAGGAGGTGCTGAGTAACCCCCAGTGCTGCAATCATGACAACTCAAGTAGAGAGGGGGAGTTACATTCCCAGAATAGAAGTGTAACTCCCAATGACGCATATGATGCACTGACACTGACGCACTGATGCACTGACATGCGCACACTGATGCGTAAGGGAATCTCATAATGACCCCTAAATGACACATGGACCTACGATCTCACCTAAGTGAGATGACTCACCTAATGATGTGGAAAATACACACACCAACACCCCCCTTCATCGTAACTTAGGATGAGGCGGCAAGTCAGAAACGAGAAATGGGTCCTGACACAAAGCCTGATGAGGTACCCATGTACAAGAAAGAAGTCCCAAGCAGTGAAGGAAAACCCAGTGGGAAAAACATCCACCACAAGAGAACAAAACACTCTCTAATCTAAGAAAGATGCCAAATATGGGTCCCAGCTCATAGACGAGCCTGAAAAGGTACCCATGTACAAAGAGGCAATCTCTCGGAAAGAAGAAGAAGAGAGAAGAAGAGGGAGATGAGAGGAATGCAGAAGATGCCATGGACGGATCTGAACTCTGCAGCTCTAGGAGGTCTCCCAGAAGAATGTCGATGACGAGATCCTCTGCCTCTGGACTGAAGAAGAGCCACCCACACCGAACTGTGTGCCTACCCTTAGGAAGGACAGAAATGACGTGTTGGAAGTCCACCCACTCCACAAAGGAAACTGAAGGCAGTAACACGAAGAACTCTGAGTCTGGTGCACTGAAGTGTGACATAGGTCTAGCGAGTGAGTGCCAAGGAACCGAAGGTAATGCCACGTGCGTAGAACTATCAGAGTGAAGAGGAACACCTGCAGAAAGGATGTCCAAGTGATGTGAAGGGAACAAAACATCCTCCACAACAGAAAAGGGATCCACAACTGAGGGTGGATCAATGAAGGTCTCTGGAAAAGTGGAAGTGGTAAGAATCCCATAAGGGGCACTCCCAACAACGGAGATGATGAACTCCTCTGAAACACCTGTAGATGGATGAGGGACCTGTAGTGCATCACAAGTAGACTCTGTGAAAAGATGACTAAGGTCAGGCAGATACTCGTCCCAATGAGGGGGCTCAACAAACAGAAGAGTGATGTCAGATAGGTATGAGTCATCCAATGAAGGTAGAGGAGTGAAATGGGCCTCGCACACTGGAAGTGGAAAGGAGGCGGGTGTGATGACTGTGTGAGACTGAGTAGGAGACTGCTCGATATCTGATGAGATGTGGGGGGTGTCAACACTCTCTGGAATAGTGAGAGAAAGAGGAGAAGAGTCCTCTGTAGTACTCTCGACATCAGAACTGGGTGCACAATCCTCGTCATCAGAAGTAGAACCAAGCGAGCCTGTGTCAGTGGAACTGTCATCACACGAAGAAATGGAGGAGACAACTGAATCAGCAGTAGCAACAATGGCGGCAGTATGTGAAGGGTCTCCATAGAAGGACTGAAGAATGCTCCAGACACGGTGAGGTGGATCTGAGTCTGCCACGTGAAACCAGAGAGAACGAGAGACATGCATCATCATGTGACCAAAGACATGGTCACAAGTGTCGAGGAAGTCCTCTAGATGACGATGATCAGTGGGTGCAGGAACTGGCCCAAGCAAGAAGGGTAAAAGACCCTCGTGGGCGAAGTAACGTTCCATGGAAGCACGCCAAGCTGAATAGGTCTCTCTCCCGGTGAGAAGTGGCGGAGGCTGTAAGGTGATCCTACGATGCTCAAGTCTAGAAAGAGCACTCTCCATGATGAAAAAATGCAAGATGCACAAAAGCAAGACGTCGGACTCGACCGATAATGTGGCTGCGTGTGTAGGCCCAAGAGTACAAGTCAACCACCCCAAAATGCGGCGCTTTATAAAGTAGTGTGTTTACAAAATTGGACAATGCCATCACGTAAAGTGCAAAAATCATGCAACTTTGACTAAAGGAAGCACTCAAAAACGAGCAGTGAGTCAAAAGTTATGGCATTAAAACAATTCCCGCAAATGATGGAAAAATACACTAGATGCTGCAAATGCATTAAAAAAGTGCACGAAATGGGTGCAAAGGGTATCATGTGGGTACTCATTGGAAATGGCACAAAATTTTAGGCATAGTTTGTTTTGACTGCGAGGGGGGCTTAGCCTCCTGCCAACCCCGGAGCTCGCCCTCCGTCTTCGACAAGCGTAGGAAGGTATTAAACAAGCCAAAATACAGCCTATAATTATTACAATGCCATGAATGACAAAAAATGTTTTTTTTAACCCTAAAACATTAAAAAAAGGGTGAAGGAGGGGGCCCACGTTGTGAGAAGGCCAAGGCGTTGAACCAAGGCTGAGTTTGGAAGCCACTGTGCAATGATGGAAAGTCCACGTAAGGAATTGTTGAGGTTGTTGAGGTGACCGTTGCAAGGTGAGTGCAGGTTGTGGAGAGTTAGGAGGTGCCTGAGGTTGAGTGCCAATGAGAGAGGTGAGGTACAGTTCAAGAGTCCAAAAAAAACATTTTTTGGAATGCAAAATCCAATTGGTGGGACGTTGGTCAAGGAGGTGTTAGGCAAAAAATTGTGGATTCAGAGATGGTAGAGTGCCCAAGAAAATGGCTAACAGGATGCACCAAAAACGATGTTTTTCAAGGCACAATGCAAAAAACAGTGAAATGTGCCAGGGAGCTGATCCAAAGGAGGTCACTAGAGGTGCTGGGAGTGAAGCCTTGAAGTAATAACTGCAAAGTGGGCAATCCAAGAAATGGAGCAAACCACCAAAAACTCATCTTCATTCACTATTTGGCAAAAGCAAATGTTGGAACAAGCAGTTAGGCAAGCCAAACAAGTGTATGCAGAGCTGATGTTGCTGGAACAAATTTGAATGACAGAGGTCTAAGGAAAATTAGCTCGGAAAGGAGCCCATAAAAAAGTGAGCCGTTTGAAATTTGAAGAGGAACTAAACAACCGTGAACAAGAAAATAGCAGAAAACAAAGTAGCAAGTAAGCCATGGAACCTGATAGTTGAGGAGAGTTTGAAGCCAACAAGGCATTGCAAATATGGAAGACCAATACAGTGAGAAACCTGAGAACAAAAAAGATGATGCCAGTCAAGCATGAAACAAAAAACACCGAGCTATGGCTATCAGCAAATGGCTTGAAGCAAAAACATGTTTTAGAGCTGGCAATTATCAATGCGAGGTAGACCAATGAAAAGCAAGAGCCATAACCTATTAGAAATGAAAATAACTAGCTTGAATAAAGGCAACATAACCAAACCCTGAAGGAAAACAACCTCTGAAACATGTAAACTGAAGAATGCTCCAAAAACACCATAAACTCGGAGAAGCCTGAAAATCCCAAAACCAACAACCAAATGAACCACGAAAACCCAAACGGAGGTATAAACACCTGAAATCAATGCAAGAAGAGCACAACAGAATATCCATTACGACACATGCAATGAGAATCTGAATATCACGCCAGAAGCCAGAAAACATGCACAGAAACGCCGATGAGTGCACGGATCCACAAGATCTGCTCTGATACCATGAAAGAGGGTTTGAAAACCCGCAAGCGAGGATCACGAGGGACGATGTGCACATCAACGGATGTGTGAACGGTAGCGTGAAGAGATCTCGGGAGGAGCGAGCATCAACCGAATGTGCATGCAAAGATTCGACAAACGGGCAGAACCTGGTTAAGCCATAAAACTCTCCTCTATCTCATAGATCAAATGGGGTGTACATATAGGAGGTGCTGAGTAACCCCCAGTGCTGCAATCATGACAACTCGAGTAGAGAGGGGGAGTTACATTCCCAAAATAGAAGTGTAACTCCCAATGACGCATATGACGCACTGACGCACTGATGCACTGACGCACTGACGCGTAAGGGAATCTCATAATGACCCCTAAATGACACATGGACCTACGATCTCACCTAAGTGAGATGACTCACCTATTGATGTGGAAAATACACACACTGCATGACCCATCTCAAAGTGAGCAACTTGGTGAGCTCAAATTTTGAGTATCAGTGGCCTCCTTTAGCCCAAGGTTGTGATCTTTGATCCGTGAAGCACATTTCTTGAAATTTTTGGTTTTAAATCCCAATTTGGAGGCTCAGTTAATTAACATTTCCCACCGTATGCCAAAAAAATTATATTTCTTATTCATAATATTAATCTTATGCCATAATTCTTCCTTAATGTATCTAGATGTGGGGCCATCTCATTATTTTATTCATGGGGAAATTTGACATCACCTCCTTTAGCATTTGGTTACTCGCGGGGACCACTCATTTATGGTGCTAAACATTCTCTGCACCATTATTTGAAAAGCCTTTCCATTGGGACCATGGAGTAACATCATATGGATTTAATGGATCCCAAATATGATGAAACTAGTAACCCGATAAATCACCTGAAATGAGGTTGACCACTACTTACACTCTCAATTTTCTTAAGAAGGAATCTTAAAACTAAGATTTGTAACAGCATAGAAAATTGTTTTGATGACCCCATATATCCAAGCTTCACTTCTGTGACATTTCTGTTCTACGAGACATAAAATGGACTATCCCGAGACTTGATTCTAAAGTGCACCCATGAAGTACATGAATGATGATTTCTTTGCAAACTTGTATTAGTGTGTAGATTTCCTCACAAGAAAATTTTGTAGATGTATCTATTTTCCCAATTTTTTTACATCACTGAACTCTACTAAATCTGAATTTTCTCTTTCTTCTGTAGAGTTCCATTCTTTACATCATGATTCTATATGAGATTGGATTTTTGATTGGCAGAGGTCTTGAATATATTTCTTTTACCTTAAACCTACCCATTGGTCTTAAAGGATTTTGAATAATGAAAATATAACTATGTCCTTAACCTAATTTTAGTTGCTTTGCATACAATGTTTTATGGTTTTAAGATTTGCAATTGTTTTGGTATGAACTTATTTCCTGTTACAATGTTAAATTGGGACAACAAGTTAATGCACAATGACACACGCTTCTCAGGAGCAAAAAAAATGTCTTCAAACTTACTAGGAAATTAAGGTTGGTAAAACAAAATGTGCATAAACACTTATGATATCATGGGATCTAATCTAATATTACAAGACCTTAAAAACTTTCTATCCATCCTAGAAGTTTTCCAAATTAGTCAAATAGGATGGCATGTGATTTGAGATATTTATTTTAATCTAAGAATGAGTATCCAAAGTTCTTCCCAATAAAGTTTTAGACAGTCTGGAACACATCAGTATTTCAGTTCATCCCTTGACCCATGCAACATAGGTGTCCACTCCAAATGACATCGAACTTGGATTGCCTCCCTGGTTTTTCTTTAAGATCTACCTCCCACTTTAGAACTAGGTCCCCCTTCTATTGAAGGTCCTTGTTTTTTTCTTTCTTATACCACCTATGTTAACTAAGGCTTGATATGTTTTTGAATGATTTGTATTGCATGTTCTCTTGTTTCAATTCCATTAGCTCCGCATACCTAAATTCCATGTGTTAAGATTCATACATAGTCCAGTTGCTTCATGAGGTCTGTAGTTTAATGTAAGCTCCAATATATAGGAAACATTGCTTCCTTAAACCAAGAATAACTTGTAAGGGTGGAGTCATGCTCCTGTTGGCCTCTTTGGCATTCTATCCTGTAATCCTATCTACCCAAAATGATGCTTCTCTCACAAGATTATTTGGGCTTGACACTTTAGTTTGCCACATGCTCCTCCTTTGCATTGGAGTTCCAAGATTCCTCACAAATGATGTATTCAGTAAAATTCTTCTTCATATATATATCTTCTTGCCTCGGAATTTCCTATGATGTGCTAATATGCATAATAGTTAGAAAGGTGCTCAAATAGATTAAGCTGAGCGGCAATTGTCCTGAAAACCCATTATGTGATCTAAATATGAACCTAGGAATGTTCAATCCATTTCTGATTTAATAGTGCTTACTATGAATCTTGTGACTATTCCTTCGTAGAAGTCCAGTATGCTAGATTTGTTTGCTTCCTTGAGTGTTACCGCTTCTAGAATCCACTTGATGAAATAATCTATCTACTTGTTATGGATTTCTTGCGTTTGGCTTGAATTTAGTTTTCTGACCCCAAGGATGAGTGCATAATACCCATCTACACTTGAATGGTTGGTCAATTGAAATCAGATGCAATGGAGCCCTGTTCTATCCTTTCCTTTCCTATGAAAAATGCACACTTTTATTTTCTTGATCCAAGACTAGCAATCATTGATCTGTATTAGGTAGGATCCTAATAATAACCGACCCTCAATTATTATTTAGCATTGTCACCCATGAGGAGCAAAATGACCTCATGCCTCTGTGCATATGAAACATGGATAATTTATGTACTTGACCTATTCCAATGTATCTCAATAGTGAAAGTCATTAGGATGATCCATTTTCAAATTACACCATCAAAAAGAACATATGGAATGGCTTGTAGTATGAAGCATCCCCTCTTTTCTTTTCTCATTATGGTGGGCATAGTCCTATTTGTAATAAGTGTTATCTATTCATGAAGTTTAACAAGGAGTGGTACAATAACATTATCATTTGGAAATCATGTAGTACCAAGATAGTTCATTTTTCATCACCTCCTTATTGTTAGGAAATTTGAAACAATTGTTCAAATTTAACACATCCTTTTCCACAATCAGCTTGGTGAATTCTCAACCTCTTAGATAAATCTTAAGTTAAAAATATGTTAAGACCATTGATGGGCCATACACGATTTGCCAAATTGGAAAATAGTTAACATAGGGTTGACCAATTGAGGAAAGTTTCCTTGTCATAATTCCTGCATCATAACACCAACAAAATGGATGTTATTTTTTAAACTAAGTAAATGCCATTGAAATTTACTCACACTCCTGGTAAAGTAAAACTAAGTGCTCAAAATGAGTTTTGATGAAATACATATGGCTAACTTCATATCTTACATTGTCTTGAAGGAAGCAAGGCAATTTTATTCATCAGGTCCTTCTTTGATTTAAGGCTCAACTAGGATTGTGGAATTATGTATGAACTAGGATTGGGAGAAAGCGTTAAAGCATGAAGTCCTTATATAAAAGCCTTAATGGGTTGATAAAGAGTGATGGAGCTATGGGAATAGCCTATTTATTGATCAAGTCAGAACTTGTTTTGTCAATCTAAAGTACACTCTTTTAAATTCCATGATAGTTTTCAACATATACATTATTGGCTTTTGAGAGTGGAAAAAATTGGTACAAGCCTACTTGTCTTTTGTTGATCCATTCCTTGCATCTAAAGATCCTTCTTATGGCTTGGCATGGGTAATGCTTGAATTGCTTAAACTCTTTTTGGGTCAATAATCCCTCAAGATCAATGTACAAAGTTGTGACCTAAAATATTTCATAATTCATGGGCCAAAAACACACTTGTTTAGGTTCATAGGACACTCTGAAAGTTTAGGAATATTATGCATCTTCCAAAAACACCAAGAACTACTTGCCCAATGAATAGATATGGATCTACTACTTTTTTAGAGAAAATTGTGAATCGTTAAATACACTAGCACAATCCTAGATCAATCTCCCTTAAATTTCATATCCAAGTTCCTTTTGGAAAGTTTCTCCACTATAAAATAGTCCAGTTGTTGGAATCTTCTTGTAGGCAATAGGTGCCCTACTTATTTAATGATTTGTTTATTTGGACTAATCATCTTCTAAAATCATTATTATTTAGATTGAATACCCTAAACTACCACATCCGTCCTTTAAAATCTCTCTGAACCAGCATGCACCTGTTACAATTTAATCTTCAGATAAGGAGGTAATGGTAGAAAATCCTAGATTCATGACTTTATCAAGGTTCCAAAATTAGACAAAATACAAAATTTCATTTCTACACATTCTTCTTTCTGACTAAACTCTAACAAGTTTGCAACCTATCTCCCAGATATGCTTATCATCAAAATATAATGCTTTCTTTCATTATCATTTTTTCTACTCTTTCTTTATGATCAAGGCTTCAATGTGTCATGTCTCCCAGGGTTTTGGTCTCTATATGCTTCATATTTTCTTTTAATAAGCTTTGATTATTTACCAAGCATTTGGATCCAGTTCTAGTGGTATACTATCATGAATTTGAGTATCATTAATCCTCATAATTTATTTCATCCATTTTCTTGTGAAGACATCCAGAAATGTTAGGAAATAAGGATAAAATATGCGGAATAATCCCTTACAGAATCGCAATAGTAGAAACTAATATGCAGAAAATATTACAGATCTCAAATAAAAGTGTAGAATAAAATAACACAACACAAAGAGACCATATTTAACGTGGTTCACCCAATTTGGGCTACGTCCACCAAGAATCACTTACTCATATTTTATTACAAGCCTCCACTCTCTCAATACAATACCCAGATTTGTTTGGAGCTATGCTCAACAAACTCTACAGAATTCACACCCGAATTCAAAACACATCTGCAATACATTTTCTTGTTTATGTATCATATGCATAAGACCATATAAATAGACAATTGCTTAAGCAGTTTGATACAACTGTTAAATGTAAGTATGAAAACCTATGTAATTAAAAACTGTGGAAAATCAAAAGAAATGGGCAAAAAATGACTTAGTTCAAAACAATGGGTACCGAGGTAAACCATGGGCCCAAAAACATCCCATAATGGTTACCCATTACCCATGCTCAAGTTAATAAACCACCCAGAAAATTTACTTTGGGGGCTTTGCCCCCGAACCCCCCTACCCGCTCACCGGTGTTTGGGACTGCCGTAAAAATACTTGAGTGTAACACATGTGAAGGTGTACCACACCCTAACATGAAAATTAGGCTATCACAAACATAACATGTTGCTAGTATAAAGCACAATTAATCTTGTATAAGTCCTATGTGTCACACTTCATTTGTCTACAAAATTCACCTGTAACCTACAAAACAAATGATATCTTGTAAAACCCCAAAACACATCAAATCCAAAAAGAAGATCGATGTAAATGGGGAGTCAGACTTGACCCTAAGGTCACCTGACAGAGTGATCTTATAACCGAGCATTGCACTACATCTCATACTCCATGTAGTTCTAGTGAGTGTGTGTGCAAGAATCATGCCCTAGGAATGCTCTTGTGTAACTGCACTTGATAGCGAGCATTGTATCTAGAATGTAGCAATGTAGATAGATGTGTGGATGAAAAAATGAAGTTCCCCTTCCTATAAAGTGTATGCAGAAAATGCATCAGTCCCTTGTCCCTTGAATGATAGCTAGAACGGATTCTTTTGAGGGCTATTAGGAATGCATTTGGATGCAACCTTAGGTGGTGATATATAATGTTTAGAGCTTGGTCCTTTATTATGGTCACATAGCTTTGTATTTATATATTACCTTTGGTTGAATTTTGTAATTGAACAACTTGGAAGGTTGACCCATAAGAAAATAATATTCCCAAAAGATAAAAGAATCTCTAAAAGAGCAAGATACAAAGAGGTTGGGGGCTGCCCTAGAGGGGATGAGGGCACATTGGCGTCTTGGTTGTGCTAGTGTCATAAGCCATAAAAGATAAACATTTACTAAAGTATCAATTAGGTTGTAGGGTGTGTAGGACCAATAGAGAAATCAATAAAAACATAACAATAGTGCAATGACAGTTGTCAATCACATAGTTTTTCTCGACTTGTGAATCATGTAAATTATATAGCGTGATTATGACCTAAAAATGTACCCAAGTGTGTGATTTTGTGTCTACAACTATTGAAAATATGTATTTAACACAAGAATGATTGAATAACTCGATCAACTTGGTTTTTCGGAGGGATATAGCATATGGTTTATTGATAATCCCTCACCAGCAGGCGATGAAGTCAGCGACAGTACTCATCTCGAACTATTTGATATCATATAGAATCTGTAATGGAGATCTTACAAGTGATGTTAATTGAGAAATGTTCTAAGAACATTTGTGCATTAGTTTCAAAGGATAAGAGTGAATACTTTGGGATGTTGTTATACCAGCCAAGGGAGGGTCATGCTAAGGACATAGGAAACTTCCTATAACATGAGGTCTTGATTGTGTGCAATGAGATAAGATGAGTGACCTAAAAATCCCTAATATATTGTTACGGGTCTTCTTTACTATATAATTTAAGGAGCTTCGAGAGTTTCCAATGTGTAGGATAGGCTTTAAAACGTATTGATGGATGAATGGGTTCATTATAGATTCTGTTTATTGGAAATGGTACTTTTAGGACCCATTGTGGTGGCTTTGAGGCTTGAATAGGTTCACTATTCATTAATGTTTGTAAAGGATTATTTTTAGCATGGTTGTTAAGGATTAAATGATGATGAGTAAGGTTGATTATGAACATGTGAATTTTATTTTTGGTATAGATACAATAATGAGAGATGGTGATGACGAGGAACATTCGTGGGAATGTTGTAGGTATGTTGTGAAACTAAAGGTTGTAATGGTTGGATATATTGATAGGGGATAGGGATGGAAGTTAAGGAGTTGAGATGATCTACGATATGTATTGAGATTAAGATAAAAATTTTGATAAGCGGTTGGGACAGTTGCGATGTATTGTTTGATTGAGACGGGATCATTTGTTAAATACTATGAGACATGTCATTCAATGGATTCCTTTTGTGAGAAGGGATGAGTGCTAGCAATAGAACTAGTATTTAATGATGGGTATATATGTGGGGATATAGATGACTAGACTATGGATTGAGGATGTAGGTTGTTTTCAAGGGATGGGTTGAGACACAATTAAGGGGATCTGTTTGGAAACCGATCTTAGAGGAGTTGTAGGATAAGAACTGAAGGCTGTTTACAATTTCCTAGATGTGGAAGGAGATGTGTTCAGTGTTATTTTGTGAGGTCATCGAGCTCGATAAGGGAGTCGATGATGGATGATCCATAGGGATCCTAAAAGACTCTACTTCATTAAATCTACCAACACCAAGAAGGAATCAATCAAGAAAATGAAGAAAAATAGGTTATGTTTGCATAGTAGTAGAATCAACGCCCTATGCAAAGTGGCAGTTTCAGAACCGCCACCCTCCAGGGTGACGGTCATGGAACCGCCACCCATTCTTGGGTGGCAGGTCCTGTGACCACCGGTTTACGTTGGGTGGAGGTCCTGTCACTTTTCATACAGAAAAATAAAATGGAAGCATGAATGGACACGAATTTGAAGTGTTCAACCGTGTCTCTTCCCTCCCATGACCTTTCCCATCCTCCAGTGCACTAGAGGACATGGAAAGGCTATAAATACTTGGAAGGAGTAAAGGAATGGATCATCGGAAGAAAAATAGATTCATGGGAGTAAGTGTAAGAGTTTTAAAGTGTTGGAATTGAGTTTGTAGAAGAAAGAGTTTGAGAACAAAGCAGTCAAGTAGTTGGGAGGAAGTGTGAGACATTGTCAATTTCCTTTCTCACTTATTATAAAGTTTGTATCTCTCATATTTTGAATTGGCCAATAAAGAAAAAAGGGAAGAAAGAGTTGTTTTCCCTTCCTAACTAGTTTTCCTCCTCTGGAGGTTTCCAGGACAAAAATTGGTGTATGTGTGTTAATTCATTTCTCTTGCAAATTTCAGTTCTAAGGCATAATCAATTCAATCACTAGCTCAATTGTCATTTTCTATTTGAAAGTATAACAACAATATAATTTGTGATTTTGTGAATGAATTCCAAAGTAGATAGTTTACAGATCATTTTGGTATTAGAGATAACAAGTATCTAGGATTGTGGTATTCATTCTTGGATTTGTATGACAGTGACGAGATCTAAAGGTGAAGAAGGATTTACCTTGCAATCTAGATATTTCTACAAGGAAGTGGAAACAAGAATTCGGGGACAAATGGAGGAAGAGAACTTGGTCCGTAGAATCGAGATGTTGGAGACCATGATGGATAGGATGTTTAGAAGACAAGAAGAACTTGCAGATTTGCAAAAGACGGCTTCTGTTAAGCAAGACTCCATGGAATCAGTGGTTTGAGGCTTAGCCGAAAATTTTGGCATAGGGAGGAGCCACCATGAGGAATAATATGGGAAGAGCGTGAAGAAGATACTTCAATGGTAAGAGAGAAGGTAAAATATGATCATGCTCCTTTTAAAGTTGAAACAAAAGTTGAAATTAAAAGCTTTGAAGGACAAGTAGATGCAAAATTGCTTGATAAATGGTTAAAATAATTAGAAGTCTACTTTAGCATCCATAATGTCATTGAGGCACAAAGGATCACCTTTGCACATCTCAAAATGGAGGGACATGCTTTGGTTTGGTGGGAAACCCATCTAGCCACTTGTGAAAAGAAGAAGTGTCCTATTGTGAAATCTTGGCAAGAATTTAAAGAATTACTTAGAGCTAATTTCTATCCTATTGGCCACAAGACTGACCAAATGATTAAATGGCAGTATTTTAGACAAGGCAGTGGTCAAAGTGTGTAGGACTATACTACGGAGTTTCGGAGGTAGGCCATGTTGTTGAATATGGACTTGGAGGATGAGGATATTCTAAGTACTTGGGAGGACTTCACACTCACCTTCGAAGAAAAGTCATCTCCACGAAGCCCAAAGATCTCACAAAGCATGTGTGTAGGCATACTATATAGATGATGAGAAGAAGCAAGGAGAAGCAGAGCCAAAGGAAAAGCAATCAACAAATCAGCATAAGAAAGAACATAGGAAAACAAATAACAAAGGTAAGTGGAAAGGAAAAGGTAAACAAACTGCCATTACTTTAAATACTTGTAAAGATCCAAAGAATTTTTGTAAGAACTATGATATCAATGGTCATACTGATGCTACATGTTGGAAGTTGCATCCGGAGTTACATCCAAAGAACCGAACCAAGGACTCAAAGAAGTCCATGACAACTATAAAGACAGAAGGGGAGGTGGAAATTGAAGATGAATCTGATGTAGACAAGAGTCTTGGATGCACGGCCACCAACATGGACAGCCAAGAAGAGGAGATGAGTAGACTATTCCATATCAAAATCCAGATCAAGAGAACTAAGGTAAATTATTTGGTTGATATTGGTTCTCAGTCTAACTTGATTTCTGAAGCAATTGTAAAGAAGCTTGGTCTTGAGACTTACGAGCATCCACACCCTTATCCTTTGGGTTGGGTGAAGAAGGGTGTTGAAATTCAGGTAACAAAAATATGTAAGGTCAAGTTTGGGATAAATTCCCAATATATTGATGTATTGGAAGTTGATGTTATTCCACTTGATGCATTTGATGTTGTTTTTAGGAGTCCTTACTTGTATATCAGGGATGTTATATTCATGAGAAGGGAGAACTGATACAGATGGGTCAAGGATGGGATCAACTACAACATCTGGGCACACCAGCGTAAAACACGGGTTACTATGGTGAGTGCTAACCAAGTTAAATGACTTATTCAGGAAAATCATAATCAGTTTTGTTTACTTTTTTTAAAGGATAAACAAAGATGGGGTAGAAGTTTCAGATATTTCTAACCAAGGGAAAATAGGATTTGGATAGTATTATTCAGTCTTTTTAGGAAGTTTTTTAGGCTCCCAGTGGGTTACCACCAAAACAGGAAGTAGAGCATGAGATTTAGCTGTTGTCAGAGTCCCCTCTACCGAACATTGGGTTATATAGGCAATCCTTGCTGGAGAGTACTGAAGTAAAGAAACAACTCCAGGAACTACTAGACCAAGGTGTGATACATCTGAGCACCTCACCATGAGGATCGCCTATTGTGATGGTGTCAAAGAAAGATGGTTCTTGGAGAATGTGCATCGACTACCACACCTTGAACAAGATCACCATAAAGAACAGATATCCACTCCCTCACATAGATGATCTCTTAGACCAACTTCAACATGCCAAATTATTCATGAAGTTGGATCTCAAGTTGGGTTATCACCAAGTCAGAATGAAGGAGGAGGATATATGGAAGAATTCCTTCAAGACAAAACAGGGTTTGTATGAGTGGTTAGTACTTCCATTTGGTTTATGTAACGCACCCGCTACATTTATGAGATTGATGAATGATGTATTGTGGTATTTCATAGATTCATGTGTCAGAGTTTATCTGGATGATATCTTGATTTTTAGTGCCACATGGGAGGAACATCTAACTCATTTTCAAAAAGTATTGTAAGTTCTCAAGGAAAAACAACTGCCATGTAATATGAAGAAATGTGAATTTTCCAAACAATCACTTGTCTACCTTGGGCACGTGGTTGGAGGAGGAGAGCTACAAGTGGATATGAAGAAGGTGGAAGCCATCACCAACTGGCCAACACCAACAGGAGCCATGGAGACTAGGAGTTTTGTGGGAGCAATACAGTACATGCGAAATTTCATTTCGGGCTTCTCTGTGATTGTAACACCTCTACACACAGTGGCCACAAAGAGTAAGGGTTATGACTAGGGTAAGGAACAAGATAAATCCTTTGAATTATTGTAACATAAGATTAGTCATGCTCCAGTACTTGCTCTTCCAAATTTTCAGCATCCCTTTGAAGTAGAGACATATTCCAGTGATTATGCTATGGGCGCAGTGTTGCTACAGGGCGCAGTGTTGCTACAGGAAGGTAAGCCAGTATTTTATCATTTTAAGACCTTTACTTCAGCAGTTAGAGGATATTAGTATATGATAAGGAAATGTATGCACTAGTTCAGGAAATTAAAAATGGAAGCATTATTTGTTGGGTAAAGAAACTATTGTGCACACTAACCACAAACCTCTCAAGTATTTGCAAGCACAATCTAAATTATAGCAGGTAAGACACTACAAATGGATGGGGTTCCTTTAGCAGTTCCATCTGGTGATCAAATACAAGAAGGGTAGTACAAACTTGGTGGCATACATGTTTTCTAGGATACCAAAACAAAAGAACATATCCTTCTTGGCCACTATCTCTCAGATCGAGCCCTTCATGAAGGAAGCTTACGAGGAGGCATATGCCCAGGACAGAGACTTTGGACTGAAATTTCAGCAATTGCAGTCCCAAGGGGTTGAAAGGATGGGGATTGAAGATTTTTATCTCAAGGATGGGCTGCTCTACTGATGGGGGAAGCTTTGTGTGCCTAAAGAAGAAATACTTCTATTGATGAGGGAAGCACATACCTCGAAAGTAGTGGGACATTTTGGTGTTGGTAAGACCTTAGCCCACTTGCAAAGGTACGTGTATTGGCCCAATATGCAAGAAGAAGTATCAAAATTTATACATGGATGTAAACTTTGTTGTACCAACAAGCCTAAAACTAGGAAGGAGGGTTTGTATATTCCTTTTCCAGTACCTACTCGTACATGGGAGGACATTTCTATGGACTTTGTAGGAGGATTACCTATGTCTAAACATGGCCATGAATATCTTTATGTTGTAGTTGATAGATTCCGTAAAATATATATTCTTATGGCTTGTAAAAAGACAGTAAAATCACATGAGGTAGTAGATATTATCTTTGCTAATGTATGGGTGCATTTTGGCTTGCCGAATTCTATTGTTTCTGACAGGGATTCTAGGTTCTTGGGAAAGTTTTGGACTACTTTTTGGGACAAGATGGATACCAGGTTATAGAGGAGCACGACTTTCCATCCACAGACAAATGGAAAAATGGAAGTGGTGAACATGACTTTGGTATAACTTATCAGAGGATATAATAGTAAATATCCAAGACTTGGGATGAGTCTTTAGCCTACATTCAACATTCCTACAACCGGGAAGTACACACATCCACTATGAAGTCACCATTTGAAGCATGCTTGGGGTATCTACCTATAAATCCACTAGACATAGCAGTTGGGAAACATGATGAGGAGGAGACATGAGACACAGAGGTGACTAGAGAAAACAAAATCATTGAGAGGATCCTGGAAAATCCATCTCAAGGTCAAAGAACAGTTAGAGAAATCCCAAGCCAAGTAAAAAGCTAGACACGACTAACACTAGAGAGAGCACAAGCTTCATGTTGGAGATAGAGTTTGGATTTACTTGAGCAAAGAGAGACTACAAGGTCAGGCACAGAAGCTCAAGCCACTATGATATGGACCCTTCACCATATTGCAGTAGCTTGAAGAAAATGTGTTTCGGCTTGATTTTCCACCATTTATGAGGATGTACTCAGTAGTAAATTATGAGAACTTGCACCTATATGAGCCATCCATGTTGGATGAAGATGAAGGACTAACAATTGCTACCTTCCATTGAAGATTGCGTCTTGGACTCATGAGGTGAATTAGAGGAGGATGCAGTGTTGTAGCAGAAGGTTAGAGAAACTAGGAGAGGCCCCCATGAGTCTTGGTAGGATTGGACTGAAAGGAAAGACACCAAGGCAGGTCCGGTGGTACTTGAAGGAGCAAGTGAGGGAATTTTTCCCTCATCTACTCCCCCACTAAGATTTTGTGGGATCAAAATCCTCATAAGCAGGGGAGGTGTGATCCATAAGGATCCTAAAAGACTCTACTTCATCAGATATACTAGCACCAAGAAGGAATTAGTCAAGAAAATGGAGAAAATAGGTTCTATTTGCATAGTAGTAGAACCGCTGCCTTGTGCAGAGCGGCGGTTTCAGAACCACTGCCCTCCAGGGCGGTGGTCCTAGAACTACCACCCAGCTTGGGCGGAAGTCTTGTGACCACCAGTCTACGTTGAGTAGCGGTCCTTGTACTTTTGACAAAAAAATAAAATGGAAGCTCGAATGGATGTGGATTTGAAGCTTATAACCTTGTCCCTTCCCTTCCATGACCTTTCCCATCCTTCAGTGCACAGGAGGAAATGGAAAAGGCTATAAATACTTGGAAGGAGCAAAGGAATGAATCATCGGAAGTAAGAGACTTCATGCTGGAATTGAGTTTTGTAGAAGAAAGAGGTTGAGAATAGAGCAGTCAAGTAGTTGGGAGGAGGTGTGAGACATTGGTAATCTCCTTTCTCACTTATTGTAAAGTTTTTATCACTCATATTTTGAACTAGCCAATAAAACAAAAATGGAAGAAAGAGTTGTTTTCCATTCCCAACTGGTTTTCCTCCTCTAGAGGTTTCCAAGATACAAATCCTTGGCATATGTGTGTTAATTCATTTATCTTGAAAATTTTAGTTCTAAGGCATAAAAAATTCAATCAATAGCTCAATTGTCACTTTTTATTTGAAAGTAGAACAACAGTATAATTTGTGATTTTGTAACGAATTCCAAAGTAGATAGTTTACAAATCAATGGAGATGGTGGTTGGCTAGACGTGTCTTGTGATGAGACATCGTTAATGTCGAAACTGATGACAGGGACCGATGAAGCATGGGTTGATGCTCCCGATCCACCCATAGTGGAGTAAGGATGAATTTTTTGGATAACTGGATCATGATTGGGGTTGATGAGTCAAGAAGTGTTGAATTTGACAATAGTGATGGGAGGTCACTATGCAGGTTTTGGTTGTTAGAGGAAGACACATCGGGACACAAGCTAGGAACTAAGGGCCACTTGTTAATAATCTAGAATTTCTGTGAAAATTGGATCACCACTGTCAAATAATCATGGGATGGGTGGATCTAGGATCTCTGACGTGGATGACTAGGTACTAGGAAAATGCGGGGTTCTTGATTGGTTGTTGAAGGTGATCAAAATTGGTTAATTACGTTTGGGATCTCTTGAAGGTGAGATTGGAGATTATTTAGGGATTGTTGGAGGTGGTCATTCATATTGTCATTGTTTTGTAAACATGATTTTTGTCTAGTTAAAACCATGAACTAAACAAATAATCAATGAAGAATAAGAAAAGTGGTTGATTAAAACAACTACAAACAAGTCACACAAGAAGTTTTTTCTTATCTTGATTATTTTAAAACAACTGTGAAAAGTGAAAAATGGCTACAAAGGTACTAAGAAAAGGTTATTTAAGGCTGGTTTCAGGTAATTTAAAGGATGGATTCTTTGATACACCTAAAGGTACACGAGGCCCAAAAAAATTTTGGTGTCGATACGATGCATGACATTGGGGCCTACCCCCTCACTTCACGGTCCTATAGCGATAAGGGTGTCGGGTGCTTATCCGATATACCACCCATTAGATTGTTTATACTCGACCAAAATATTGAGTTGGCTTATCCTCTTAGTGATGAAATCCAAGTAGGTCCATCTGTGAAGGATTTTTAGATGCAAATTAAGTTTAATTTGGTTTGGTTTTGTGTGAAGGGAGTTTTGTGAATGCAATTCTTTCAAATCCTAATTAGACTAGATGAGAAAGAAGAATGAAAGTTCATTTTAAGATCCAAAGGAAATGTTTAGTTCAATGATAACAAGTCACACAAAATGCAATGCCGAACGAAATGATGAAAGAAAAATAGCATACCTATAATCACATTTCCTTTTTAGTTTTATTTTAATTTTAATTTAAGTGCGCTTTTGAAATAGTACCAACGCAACAGTCCAAGCTGAAATTTAAGACAATATGACAAGAAAAGTAAAGAAAAATATGAAATCTAGATGAAAAAGGGACAAAGGAGGTTCCCATTGGGTGTGTTAGGATGTTTATGGTGAATTTTGGTTAGGTGTTATAAATGTTGAAATACCAAAAACTCAAATAAAACAAGGTTTACCGATACCTTCTCTTCCAAATGTAATGTTGGGATGATCAAGTAAGTGAAAAATGAAAGAGGATTCTCCTTTTGCCAAGTACGAAGACTTGCATGCAAAAACAATTGAATAGACAAATATTAGATAAAGATGTAATGAGTTTCTCTGCAAAGGCCAAACCCAAAAATCCAAAGGGATTCCTTGAAGGGTGTCAACTCATGTTGATACAATTAAGTGATATGATGATAAAATAAAATAACAATATAAATATTAGAATTCAAGGGGAATGGAAAGATCATGATCTGTGTGATAGGAAGCCTAGGAAATGACCACAATGATCTCCAAGTCTATGAAATAGTCAAACCAGAATTTCTTGATTGCATCCTGTATTTCACATATAATCTTGAGTTGATCTTTGTAGACACAAAATCGTGCACTTGGGTACATTTCTAGGTCCTAAAAGCATACTAGTATTCATATGATTCCTAAGTGAGAAAAATATTAATTGACAGCTATCTTTGGATTTTTTTGTGTTTCTTTTTTCTATTTGGTCTTACACACCCTACAGCGCGGACGATATTTCAATTGCTTATCTTTTATGATTCTGGACACAAACACCTAGGCGCCCCATTCCCTCTAGGCACCCATGACCTCTTTCTATCTTACTCACTCTTTTTGGGGATATTTTATCTTTTGGGCATATTATTTTCTTATGGGTCGGCCTTCCAGTTGTCAATTGTGAAATTCAACCTAAGGAATCAAATAAATACAAAGTTATGTGACCATAATAAAGGACTAAGCTCTAAGCATCTATTATCATCACCTAAGGTTGTATCCAAAGGCATTATAAGAGCATCAAAGGCATCCATATGGCACTCATTCAAGGGAAAAGTTTGGCTCATTAATATCATTTCTTCAGACCGGAAATACTCTTCGTGATATGACTTATTTGTATATGGGGATGTTTTGTGTAGTCATGTCTTAGTAGGTTGATGCATTTTCCTTTGCTATTATTTATGAAAACCATTTATCATATGACCTCCTACTAACTATTTTTATGGGATCAAATGTGATGATGTGTACAGGGAATGATGGAGGTTACTGGTGGATAAGATGCCCGAGTTCGATGCATGCGGCTGAAGACTGTTTCCATCGAATTGACCTATTAGCTTGGGCTTGACTCTAACGGCCCATAGGAATCTATGAGTTTTAATTGATATTTGATGAAATAGTGTTTAATGCCGCTTGATATGGCAGATCTTGTAACAAACATTATCTATATGAAGACTTTGTCTTCAGAACTTGGGGTACCACTTTTTGATTGTTGAAAGAGATTATCTGCATACTATTTTGTTCTTGTTTTTTTGGATGTATTATGAACTTATTTCAAAGTTAATGAAATCTATGGCATTTTGAGAATCAGAAGTTGTTGATCACTCTATCCCGAGGAAGAGCAAGGGCCCACTCAACCGAGGAGATACGAGGTTACTTTGAGTTCATGCATACAGTCTTTCAATTAGCCTTACTGCAATTATCATTTGATAAGTTTTACATGCATGCCTTGATTAACTATCACTGCTTTCTCTATTACTGCTTTTGCTTAGAATAGATGCTTTTGTTATACAAATCTAGTTCATGAACAATCTTGCTTTCTGCTAAAAATTCCATTTATTTAGTTGTGATTTAATTTGTTAAGAATAAGTGTGTGCGTATTTTATTTTACAGTAGAAGATTAGCTGCTAAAATTCCTTTCACTGCAAACAGTTGAATTCTGTAGATTTGTATTTAATTTCCATAGATTTTAACTGCATTTCCATAGATTAGTCTGAAAACTAAGCAACCCCCAAACCGACTCAACGTATAACTGGTTCCCCTCGACTCCATTGCATATTGCCTAGGACACAGCCCTGGTTTAGAATGACACTGGAAAATATCATGTCAGTTAAATGATTGGAAGAATACAATGACCCATCATTTTTGGCACCATTGCCGGGGAAAATAACCATAAGCTCCATTACTTTATTCTATCTGCTATGGGTGTTAATGGAGTTCAAAAAGGAAACCAGTAGTTCTCTCGGACCTCGATTTAAACCAACCAACCTGGATGCATAGGGCATGAGATAACCAAGGGATATTTATAGCACACAATATTCAACAAATCTCTTTAAACACTTCACAGGAGAGAAACACTGAGAGTGATACAGATTCCAATTCAACGCCTAGAACCTTTTCTGAGCATTCTATATCCTCTTCACATCGTTCTGCAATGGGGGATCTTGGGAATGCTGAAGACCAACCTTTAGGATGAACCTTCACATACCCCATTGTCCTCGATGCAGATGAGGATGCACCCATGAAAAACATCTCACCATCCATCCTACCCCTCTTTCGAGGAATGACCAAAGAAGACCCTGATCAGTTTCTGTTTGAATTTAAAATCCTGTGCCAGACATATGACTACCGAACTGACAATCAAAAACTCAAACTATTTCCCTCCACTCTCAAAGATTCTGCTATGAGATGGTTTATGGGGTTACCATCTAACTCCATTAATTCCTGGGAAGCCATGGAGATAGCCTTCCTAGATAAATACCAAGACTATTGTAGAGGAAGGGATAGGAAGGAAGAGTTCTTCCAAATATGGCAAAAGGAAGATGAGAATCTAGAGGATTATCTGGAAAGATTCCTCTTTCTCCATAAATGCAGTGGGTATGAGTTACATGCAGACATCACTAAAATGGTCTTTCTGAAAGGACTGGATGAAGAAACCAAGGACTCTCTCCATCTCATGGGAGGTGGAGATGTGCATAAGCTCACCATGGAACAAATTACTGAGCTATGTAGAAGATATTCTAGAACACGGGGAGGAATACGAAGGAAACAAACATCCAAGTCTTTGGGTACCTATGAAATTCTAGAAGAAATGGCCAACATGAAAATAGACATTCTGCTGTAATTAACATCCACCATAGATGGACTCAAGGCAAAAGCAACCCCTGCTAAAGAACCATTGGACATGTATTGCCCTAAATGTCGGAAGAGACACCCCTTGAGAGAATGTCCTTTGGATGTCACAGATATGTGCTTAATCTGTGAAGTTACTGACCATGACATTAAGCATTACACACTTCTACCATAGTTGAAGGGAGGTTTGAATGCCATCTCTCAAACAAGTGCTGAATTAAATTTTGTCCAAAGATCAAACAATCAGGGTGGGTTCCCATCTAGACCAACTCAGAATCCTTGGAGAATGCCATGGCCAAATCAAGCCTCTCAGTCTTCTTGGGGACAGCCTGAGTGGGAAAACTCAAACTGGATGACTTATCCATATCCACCACCTTGGAAAAATCCCTACCCTCAGCCGGGTTGGGCTCCACCACCTACAGCCAATCCTTGGCACAATCAGCAATGGGGTCCTCAACAAAATTTTAGCCAAAATCAGTCCTGGGCACCACCACAAAATGACAATCAACAACGCCAGGTTCCAGCAGCCACAACAAGCTTTAATGCCTCCACCTCAAGCCTACCAAAATCAAGGACAAACAACACAAACACAACTTCTGGCTCAGCCAGTATCCAATCCTAAAAATCAACAGACAGCTTTGATTGATGACACAGATGTAGGTAACACCATGCAGGTCAACACTATTGGTAATTTACGATTACGATCTGGAAAAGTATTGAACCCTCCTGTTGTTATCACAGAACTGCCTGATGATGCCAATAAGGAAGAAAAACTTGAGGGTGACACTGGTTCTTCACCAATGCCAGATAAGCAGGATGATCAAATACCCAAACAGACTACAACCCCTTTTCCTGAGTGATTACAAGACACTCGAACTGCAGATGAAACAAAACTAGTTCAGGAATTGAAAAAAGTACATATTGAGGTTCCACTGTTGCGTGTAATAAGGGACATCCCTAAACTAAATCAAACCATTAAAAATGAGTGTATAAAGACACCAGGAAGAAAAAAGAAATACCCAAAAATTGTCAGAGTCGAAGGAAATTTGGCTGATTTAGTTGCTGGCACCCTTATCTCACCAAAATATGGGGATCCTGGGAGCCCTGTCATTACTATTTGTATAAACAATCAGTCAATATCTAATGTTTTGGTGGATCTTGGTGCTACTATTAATGTCATCACAACAGAAATGTTTAACCTACTATCCTTGACAGGACTTCAACCAACCAACACTATTTTGCAGTTAGCAGATCAATCCATTATTGTACCTGATGGTGTGGTTGAAGATATAATGGTCACTGTTGAATCATGGGAGTACCCAGTTGATTTCATGGTTTTGCAGCCTAAAGCTCAGAAGTTGGGATACCCAGTCATCTTGGGAAGACCTTGGCTGGCTATGGTTGCTGCATACATTGACTGTAGGTCAGGCAACATGACAATTCTAAATGGGCAGAAATCCAAACACATTTCATTATATCCTCCTGCCCAGCCTTATACGAACAATTGTGACCAGGTATGGGTGGATTCTTTGGATTCTAACTCTTTGAGTTCTTCTTTTCTGGCCACTATTGTAGTACACAATCATATGCGGTGACTGATTCTAAGGACTCTGCAACTATGGAAATCAGCACTACCGCTACGGAAATCAGCACTACTGCTACAGAATTAGACATTACCTCTGCTGAGTCTGGTAGGAAACTCTATGCTTATAATTCTGAACATTTAGTTCCTGATTTCTATTGTCCTTTAACCAAGGTTCTATCTTTTGATAACATATCCATCTTGCACATGCTTCAACCCCATGTTTTCCCATTGAATTCTTTCATCACTAGTACAGAGCTTGCTCTTGCAAATGATACTAAGCAGGTGCTTGTCAGTATGGGTAGAGAGCTGACTATAGGAAGCGACTTGGAGGTCAATCAAGAAGCTAGGGTGCTTGAGGTTCTGAAGAAACATTCTCATGCTTTTGCTTGGGATTACACTGATATGAAGGGAATTCATCCTAGCATCTGTACACATCATATTTACACCGATGATTTCAAACCTATAAGGCAGCCGCAACGAAGAATCAATCCAGCATTGAGAGACATAGTCAAAACTGAGATCGAAAAGCTCCTAAAGGTAGGTTTCATTTATCCTATATCTGATAGTCAGTGGGTTTCCCCATTAGTTATTGTTCCCAAGAAGAATGGTAAGTGGTGAATATGTGTTGATTACAGGGAACTTAACAAAGCCACCAAGAAAGATTATTTTCCCCTGCCTTTCATTGACCAAGTCCTGGACAATTTGGCTGGTAAGAAATATTTCTCTTTCTTGGATGGGTTTAGTGGGTATAATCAAATTAGTATTGCCCCTGTTGATCAGGATAAGACTACTTTTACGTGCCCTTGGGGTACATTCGCTTACAGAGTCTTACCTTTTGGGCTTTGTAATGCCCCTGCTACATTCCAGTAGGCAGTCTTGGCCATTTTTGTAGATCTTGCTAATGACTATGTTGAGGTTTACATGGATGATTTCACTGTCCATGGGTCCAATTTTGAAGAATCTTTGAATAATCTTGAGAAAGTACTCACTCAATGTGAACAACACCAACTATCTCTGAGTCATGAAAAATGTCTAATGATGGTTGATCAAGGAATTGTCTTAGGTCACCATGTTTCAGCCCAAGGTATACAGGTGGATCCCAAAAAGATATCAGTCATCACCCAATTACCTACACCAGCTAATCAGACTGACATCAAAAGTTTCCTTGGCCATGCAGGTTATTACCACCGATTCATAAAAGATTTTAGCAAAATTTCCGCTCCAATGTTTTCATTGTTAACCAAAGATTGTGTTTTTGAATGGTCTTCTCAGTGTCAACAAGCATTTGATTCTATCAAAGAAAAGTTGACAACCACCCCTATCTTACGTGGCCCTGACTGGGGACAACCTTTCCATATCCACACTGATGCTTCTAATACAGCCATGGGTGTTGTCCTTGGACAAAAAGACTCAGAAGATCATATGTATGCAATTTATTTTATCAGCAAAAATCTGACTCCTACAGAAAAGAATTACACTACTACGGAAAAAGAGTTTTTGGCTGTTGTATATGCTTTGAATAAATTTCATCATTACATCATTGGATATAAAAAATTTGTTTACACTGACCACTCTGCCATTCGATATTTGATGAACAAACCAGTGGTTGGTGGAAGGCTCATTCGCTGGTTACTCTTGTTGCAAGAATTCAATCTCACTAGTATCGATAAGCCTGGGAAATCTAACGTTGTTGCTGACTTTCTTTCCAAAATAAATGTTTCAGGTGATGATGAAGCCGTCCAAGACCATTTTCCCGATGAACACTTGTTTGCTATCTCTACTAAGACTCCCTGGTTTGCTGATCTTGTGAATTATTTAACAACAGGGAAGTTTCCTGCCTATTTTACTCATAAGGAAAGAAGGTGATTGGTTAGAAATAGTGCAACATATAAATGGTGTAATGGATTCTTATTTAAATGTTGTCCTGACATGGTTCTTCACAGGTGTGTCCGAGAGGATGAGGTACATGACATACTGCAAGCATGTCATGATGAGCCAGGAGGTGGACATTACTCAGTGAAACAAACAATTCACAAGATCCTTGGAGTAGGATACTATTGGCCTTCACTCCATAAGACTGTCAAAAAGTATGTGTGGCAGTGTGATGCATGCCAACGAATGGGAAAACCTACACTTTCTACAGAAATGCCTCTGAACCCTCAGTTGGTTCTAGGACCATTTGAGAAATGGGGTATTGATTTTGTTGGACCATTTGATCCTCCATCTTTCGGGAAGGAGTATCTCTTGGTATGCACAGACTATGTCACCAAATGGGCTGAAGTTCAAGCATTGGCATCTGCCAATGAGGATGTTGTTGCTGATTTTCTCTACAACTAGATATTGCTATGATTTGGAGCACCTAGGGCCATTGTATCTGATCAAGGTCCTCAATTTGTTTCAAATATGATTGAAGCTTTCTTAGGAATCTATAGAATCAGGCACTAGAAATCATCACCATACAACCCTCAATCTAATGGGCAAGTGGAGGTAACCAATCGAGAACTTGAGAATATTCTAACTAAGGTGGTCAATGCCGATAGAAAGAATTGGGTACCAAAGCTTCCTGAGGCCATCTGGGCCTACAACACAACCTGGAAAAAAACTACTAGTTTCTCTCCCTATAACCTGGTCTTTGGGAAGAAGCCACTATTACATGTTGAGTTTGAGTTGCGCACCTGGAAAAAAACGTTGGAAGTTGGGATTGATTTGGATAAAGCACAGTGTGAACGAGTGTTACAGTTGAATGAATTAGATGAAATGTGGATGGAGGCACAGCAACAGACCGAAATTCTACAGCATCAGCGGAAAACTTGGCATGATGCTCACATCAAAAAAAGGATATTTCATGAAGGACAGTGGGTTTTACTCTTTGATTCCCGCTATCAGCAGTTTAAAGGAAAGTTGCGTACGTGTTGGTTAGGTCCCTATCAAGTAAATCAAGTGTTTGATAATGGCTCTATTCAATTGATACCGATTGATGGAGACAAACGAACTCTTCTGGTGAATGGGCATAGGCTCCGAGTTTATCACCAACCACTGGATAAGCAGACTTTCACCGACGACATTCTGTTATGAACAGATATGCATGCTGAGGAGGCTCTTTGCCTCTCATGCATGGAGTAATTAATATTTTGCAAATTCAATAAAGGAAGATGATTCTTCAGTCGATCTTCTTCCCTTAGTTAGCAGTTTTTATTGTAATTTCCAATAAATGTAGGAATTTCCATTATTTCTACTGCCGCTAATCATGTTTCATCCCAAAATTGCAGGGCATAGGAATCTACAGATATCAGCTGATTAAATGTGGCATGAGTAAGTGCATTTTAACCTGCTAATGATATTTCTATGCGAAACATTTCCCCGTGTATCCATTTGTCATTATGACGCCGTCATCAAATGATTACTATGGTCATCTTGGATCTCCTTCCAAATCCGGCTTTATGAATGACAACATAAAAGGAGTAATGGTTCATAAATCACCACATGCTTTGGTGTGTCACACTCTCCAACATCTGGACAGGTGGCATGTGGTCCTTAACCATGTGATATGTTCCACCGCAAAAATATTAATCTCACACAGGTGGCCGGTCTCATCACTATTTTTCCGCCGTCACCCTCGCTTGATGTTGTGCTACCCAAGGAATTTGGTGTCATTTGAAATTTAATGCTCTGCAACCACTTCTTCCCATTGTGGTATGCACATCAGTCACGACTGGTTTTATCGGACACTAGAAGGGAAGTGGAAGGGACACTCAACTCTGGTTTTTTCCTGCTACCATGTATTTCTCACTTTTTGGCTCAGCATGGGACCGCGAAAGACATCAAAACCTACTTTGCCTGATGCCTTGCTCCATAATGCCGCCCTTTCACAGGTATTTCATGATTTTGGATGGTTAGATTTCATTCGGCAGTTTGAAGGTTTTGACGAGGGCATTGTGGAAGAGTTCTTAAATAATTTTGAGTCCACCTACTCGCAATTTGGTGGACGGAGAGTTGAAATTACCAGTCAGGTAATTTCTAACTTGCCAAACTTCGGTTTAAAGGTTATGATAAATGCCCCTTTGCAAAGTCTGATTGCTCAGTTCCACGACAAAGGAGAGGCACTCTAAGAGGTCATCTTAACTCCATTGGGTGTTCAGAAGAGTCTTAAGCAGACAAGTTTTCCTGGAATCTGGGGTGAGATTGAGAAATGGGTTAACAGGTATTTCATATGTGATGGCCAAGCCTCTATTCTGGGTGGTGATGCACTCAAAATACTCATTCACCTTAAAAAGGGACATGTCAACCAGGCCCTTTGGGTGAATTTTCCAGAGTACCTTCGTAGATTCTATCATTAAAGTATGCCAAAAACATCGGTCCAGTGAAGGCAAGTCCATGATTAAGCACCCCAGGTTGATTCATCTGTTGTGTTCACACCAGGTCTTCTTTCAACCAAAGTGGAGGCTCGATGGGATGTGCTGGTGGTGAAGGGTCTAGGCCAAAATGATTAAAATCTGGTCTCTCTTCTACACCTCAGTCTACCATTACATCGGGCCTTTGTCCTTCACATAGCCAAGCTGAGCTAGCTGATGATCCTGAGCATGCCGACACAGTGGGTACTCCTGAGGGACCATCCCCATCCATTTCAGATTCAAAAGGCAAGTGTCTCATTGCCCCATATTCTTCCAAGCAACCATAGTCCTGGCGGCTAAGCTCATTTTTTCAGACAGGTGGTTTCCAATCGGAGTCCTTGCCTGATGATACCATCCATATTCGGGAGGAACTACATACGGAGGATGACCTGGCCACTCCATCATCTGTTGTTCTGTCATCTAGGAAAATTCACACTGTAACTCTGGAAATTATTGACACCCAAGTGGAGCCTTCTCATAGCTATCTGGAGGAAATCACACTGCTAAAATCTCAATTACAAGGTATGGAAGAAACCACCCTTTTATTACAAGGTGAATTTACACAAAAGATAGTAGAAAAAGATCAGGAGATTGCTACCTTGCAATTGGAAGTAAGTTGTTTAAAATGACAGCGTGATAAGGGTCTTACCCTCTTGAATAGTTTCCAACAGTTGTCCCTTCAGGAAAGGGAATTGTGGAGGGAAAATCAAAAATTAAAAAAAGAAAAGGAATCTTTACAAGAGGAAAAACAAAAAGTAACCTCTATCCTAGAATTTGTCTGTCCTTTGGCCATCAAACTACTGTCCTGTAGGAAACCCTCCTCAGTCTACAACATGTATGTCCAAGAACAATTTTATTCTTGGAAGTTATTTCAGTTGTGTTCTCAAGCCCCTCACAAAATTCCTGATGGCCCTAGTTTTCTATCAGTTTACAAATGCAGTGCTCCGGAAATTCAAAATTTTCTCTATGAATTTTATCTACATAATATGATAGTGACCAATGTCCTTGATTTCTTAATCAACCTGTTTGTGGGTGATTTTCAAATTAAAGCTTTTCAGTCTGTATTGTGGAATCAGATAATTTGGAGGCAACAAATAGATAGTTTTAATAACACTGCTTAGTCCATCAGATTTTACATTCGCCCAACTCATCATACAGATGTCGCCCTGTGGAAAAACTTTCAATCATTTTACTATTAGGTAGGGGTAGGGGTGAATACTTCACAGATTTTGCTTCAGTGTGTTCTTGATTTTGAAAATTATAGTCAGGAGAATTTTGGGGCTGCTTGGAGAGCTTGTGATAGGAGATGGGATACTTTAAGCCTACCTTTGAAATGTAGGGAGGTTCTCTCTCCCTAGAATTTGAGCTGGAGCATGCGCAGGGCTGATGCTCTCATCACCATTATCAAGCAAACTACAGAGAAAACCAGCCAGCAATACACTGATGAATGGGTAGGCCTCCAAGTATGGCCTCCACTCCTCTTGAGCCCTCTCACAACATGGCAGAACAATGCAGAACAGTCCCATGACAGTTTCACTACCTGGGTGGAAATTATCTCCAATACTCAGGGCTGCAAGAATACCACAAAGCAATACGTTGATCAATTCGAGGAGTATGACATGGCTGAACAGCTTGGAAGGTGAGCAGGGCACAGATGAGTTGCATTGGGACATGCAACAGGTAAATTCAGGGGGAAAATGATGAGTGCATAGTTTGGCTCATTAATATCATCTCTTCAGACCGGAAATACTCTTCGTGATATGACTTATTTGTATATGGGGATGTTTTGTGTAGTCATGTCTTAGTAGGTTGATGCATTTTCCTTTGCTATTATTTATGAAAACCATTTATCATATGACCTCCTACTAACTATTTTTATGAGATCAAATGTGATGATGCATGCAGGGAATGATGGAGGTTACTGGTGGATAAGTTTCCCAAGTTCGATGCATGCGGCTGAAGACTGTTTCCATCGAATTGACCTATTAGCTTGGGCTTGACTCTAACGGCCCATAGGAATCTATGAGTTTTAATTGATATTTGATGAAACAGTGTTTAATGCCACCTGATATGGCAGATCTTGTAACAAACATTATCTATATGAAGACTTTGTCTTCAGAACTTGGGGTACCACTTTTTGATTTTTGAAAGAGATTATTTGCATACTGTTCTGTTCTTGTTTTTTGGATGTATTATGAACTTATTTTGAAGTTAATGAAATCTATGGCATTTTGAGAATCAGAAGTTATTGATCACTCTATCCCGAGGAAGAGCAAGGGCCCACTCAACCAAGGAGATACGAGGTTACTTTGAGTTCATGCATACAGTCTTTCAATTAGCTTTACTGCAATTATCATTTGATAAGTTTTACATGCATGCCTTGATTAACTATCACTGCTTTCTCTATTACTGCTTTCACTTAGAATAGATGCTTTTGTTATACAAATCTAGTTCATGAACAGTCTTGCTTTCTGCTAAAATTCCATTTATTTAGTTGTGATTTAATTTGTTAAGAATAAGTGTGTGCGTATTTTATTTTACAGTAGAAGATTAGCTGCTAAAAAATCCTTTCACTGTAAACAGTCAAATTCCGTAGATTTGTATTTAATTTCCATATATTTTAACTGCATTTCCATATATTAGTCTGGAAAACTAAGCAACCCCCAAACCAACTCAACGTATAACTGGTTCCCCTTGACTCCATTGCATATTGCCTAAGACACAGCCCTGGTTTAGAATGACACTGGAAAATATCATGTCAGTTAAATGATTGTCTCTTGCACCTAGGGTTTCATATTAACTAGCTTATTATTTGTGTCATATTTTGTACTTCAACATTTATTTATCATACATGACTTTATAATTAGGGTTTAACATAAATTTTATTTTTGTTAAATCATTTGGTGAACTCGCATTCAAATACATTTGGATCCTTTTAAATTCTCTCATGGCTCCTAAAAAAATACTCTAATACCATTGCATGACTCGCTTCAAATGTACCCACCTTCCCAAGATGTTCTTCAAAAATCCTTAGACACTATGTATCTACCTCACAATACGCCACCCACTCAAGTAAGTTTCATCTTTGATCATCTATCTGATGAGTCTATTCATCTTATTCATCCATCCAATCAACCCATCTTCGAGTATATTCAAGCTTTACATTCTTTATTTCAAGATAAAATTCAAGAAATGGAATCCATGATTACATCTCTTAAAGCTAAATTCCAAGGTCTCAAAGATGCTTTACAAGCCCATGTTTGTTTTCCTTCTTCATCTCATTCTCCTCATCCTAATTATATGTCTTCTACACGTGCCCATATCAGTGAACCCCATGTATATCATTCCTCATGCCTCTCAAGTTTGATTTCAATGCTAAGTAGAAAGATATTCTTCCTCAACTCCTCACTCATCAATTGATCAACTTACCATCTACTCATTGTTATCCTCCTTATCGGATTGCTCCATATCAGGGCCTCCCATATTACAATTATCATCAAATTAATGGACATAATGACAATGATTTCTATACTCTGAAATGAAAAATTGTTCACCTTAATAATTATGGTCTCATTTCATTTTCTACACAAAATGTTCCTACATGTTCATCTTCAATTGCTACATCTCATTAGGTTCCTAAATCTGATCCATCTATGTCTAATGAGCATCATGTTATCACTTCTAATCTTCCTACTTTGGTAAGTCAATAACCACCTATCCCTCCCAGTGTTAGAGAATATTCAAAGCTATCTACTCCATCATCTCCTATCAAGTCTTAACCACATTATCAACTTCCCCTAAGCAATCTCCTTTAAAAATTAGTCCAACACCACATCCTCTTAAGTCTTCTACAACATTACCAAGTCAAACTATGTAATCGCCTCTCAAAATCAGTCCATCCTCGTCCCCTATCAAATCTTTTGCAACATTATCAATCCCAAATAAGCTACCACCAATTCATTTTTTCAAACAAACTATTCCTTATTTTGATCCCCAAGACCCATTTCTAACTTTCCCAACATGACAAGGTCCTTCTCACATCGTCGCATAGCTCTCCATAATTGACACACTTGGGGGGCATCATATCTTTCCCCACTTGCATTGCTATCAAATGTCTATATCATCTAATGCAATTGATGCTCCATGCTTAATGTCTAAATATTTCCTATTCATCAATACAAACTCTTTGATACATGCTTTGTATCATCACTACCATATGACGCACTCTTGTGCCAAGGTTCACACTTTACTATTGAGGGCATACTACATCCATGAACCTCACACACTACACATTTTACGCTCCGCGATTCATGACACATATTTCTAGTATCACATTCTCACACATAACAATACCCTATGATGTAATCTAGTTCCACGGTTCATACTCGACTACTGAGGGTCTAAATTTGAAATGAACCTCACACTCACTTGCAATTTCTATGCTCTATGATCATATATTTCTAGTATACAATTCAAACCATTTCCTAATGACACACTCTTGTTCTATGGTTCATTCTTGACTGTTGAAGGGTATTTTATAAATAAACTTCATCTCATACACATCCATACACATCTGTTTGGGGGAAACATTGCTCCTATCACACTCACTTCGCATTCCACTTTATTCACACTCACAACATATTGCATATCTTGGTTACACTTATTTTTACTTTCTTATACTTACATGTACACTTTTATTTCTATGTTAAAAAGATATCTGGTATGTCATTAGTTTTTCTATATACACATGTGCGTTCACTTGTTCTCTATTTTTGCATGCACACTTCCTATACCCCTAAATGGTCAAACGGCAGCAAACCCTTGGTCGTTTTGGTGGCCATGGATCTGCTGGAGGCGGTGCTGTCGGAGGCGCGCAAACAGAGGTTCTTTCATGGATTGACCAGGAATTTTGCGGTCGCTAAGGCGGCCTCTTCGACCCCTTACCTGCTAAATCTTATGGAGATCAACCGACCTCTGTGGACAAAGACACAGCCACCTTAGCTGCTTCTGGTGGCTTTAACAGTGATAAAATTGTTGGCGACGGGTTTCCTAGCCGCTTTCTTCAGTGGATAATGCACCCGAAGACCATTAGGACAGGCATTCCGGATTCCAGGGATGGTGTGAATCAGATCCCGAATGATAAATCAAACAGACCAAATACATTTAAGGATATTTTACAGGGCAGGAGCCTCACGCAGGGGATGAGCCCTATCACACCCATGATCCCAGCGGATACTAACCCTAGCATCTCTTTTGGGGATGAAGTCCTCGATTCAGAACGTTTTTACCAGGAGCATGCCCTGATCGGGAGATTTAGCGGGCTATGGCCAAACCTAGCTACCCTTCATGACTGGATTACAAAGCACTGGATCCCGATTCTATCTGGTAAGCTAGATCTTTATCCATGTGCGAAAGGTACGTTCATTGTTGCTTTTTCCTCAATTAGGGATAAGGAAGTCATAGCTAAAAAACTCTGGGCTTTTCAATCCCACTACCTGGTTTTGAAACCCTGGTTCCCTTCTTTTAACCCACTTACTGAATCCTTTGCCTGCAAGCCAGTCTAGATTAGACTGCCCCATTTACCGCTCCAATTTTGGGATAGTACCTGCCTAACCATTATTGGAAATACTTTGGGTCATATCCTTTTCATTGACCCCCAAACCATTGATTTCACGCACACAACCTTCGCCAGAATCCTTGTTGAGCTTGACACATCCAAAAATCTCCCTGCTAATATAGAGCTTAAAGTCCAAAACAGAACTTGGACACAATCTTTAGATTATGAACGCTTGCCTTTTAGGTGCAGAAAGTGTTTTGCTACTGGACACACTGCTGATGTTTGCGGTATGGAAAAGCGAAAAAATGGAAAAAACAACTGGTGGAAAAATGCACTCTCAGAACACCTGATTTTCGAAGCCAAAGAGGATTCAAATACTGATACTGAAGATGTTTTTGTCCCAGAAACCCCTCTCTCGGAAATTCCAGTTGTTGAAGGCGCCAATGAATCTCATCCAGTTGGCGATGGAAAGGAAAATACAAATGATGTTAATGATTCCGCTGCCCCAGTTGGATCGTTGGAGGATAAGGAAAATACGCCTCCTTTTTTTAATCCTCCAATCGCGGAGGCTTCTACAGGCTGGATAACGGTGCGCAAAAAGAAAAAACTTTTCTCCAAGAATACCGGTTCTCCGCCTTGTTAGTTTCACAGTGCTGCACGGCTGCTTTGTTGGACAACAGCTGTCTGTTCGCTGTGAATCAGCTGTTTTTATGCTGATTTGCTGTTGGTTTTGGGTTTTTTTCTGAGCAGGCTGTTTCCTGCTACTGGGCTTGAATGTTTTACCATGATCTTGATCTTTTCCTTTGTTTCTACTTTGTTCACATCTGGCTTCTGGAGCCTTCTTGTATAAGGGTATAGTCCCTTTCAAAAAACTATTTGCCAATAATAATTTGTTTAGCATGACTATATTCCATCATGGATTACTTGTTACAGGATTGTTTGACATTGATATGTTATTGGATTTCATAAATTGCGGGATATGCCCTATAAGATGGGATTATCTCATTGAAGTCAATACATGTATGCTAAAGGCCACTTTGGAATTAATTTTCTTGTGACATTGTGAGTGATGTCCCATGTATGAATCCCTCTTTTTACGGTCTATCTTGTCTACTTTTTTTATTATATTGTCTTTCATGACATGCTTGCTAATTTTTCTACTAACACATGAATCTAGCCACTTTGTTTTCATGTGTCATGATTTCTACCATGCACATTCCCTTCCCCCTGCAGGATACAATTTCAAATCAACATCAGGTCCTCTCCTTTGGGCCGCATTCTCCTAGCGGACGTCACATGCACCCCAAACGAGGGGGGACATACATTGGGTGAATCAGTCACCCCATATAACAACTCAAAGTTTCAGTTCAGATATGCACAACACAGAACATAATAGGCTACAGTTTTAGAAACGACCCAGAATTTGACTTGGGTCCTCGATTCAGCACAGACACCAACTATTGGCTACATACACTAGCACTTGGGAAATCCTGACCTATCCCAGGTGCCTATGTCCTAGGGGAATATACAACTAATTTCTCATATCAACACAGTTTTCACAGTTCACATAGACGTTTCACAAGACAAACGATATCCTCATACAATAGAATGCATTTTATCTCCAATTTTCAATATGGAACTCAATACATTTACAATATAGAACAACATGACGGATCACACCATCTGCAGTGGTGTATAAATTTGGGAAGCATTCATGGAAGGAGAGTAACAGTATACCTATCTCCCTCAACACTCTTATGTCATGGTGTGAGATCGCCAAAAAAACTCGCACTTGGCATGAGATCACCCAAAAAACTGCATTATTGGCATAAGATATCCCAAAAAAATCATTCTTGGTGTGAGATCTCCCAAAAAACTCGTTCTCTTCTACAACAATTTAGGACATTTTCTATCCTTTTCCCTCTTCACGGATCAGTTGCACACTTTCCTTTTACTACTTTTACACACATTTACATAATTTTACAGAGTTTTCATAATGCATGACTTTGACTAGTCTTTCACTCTTCTTTTGCAAGTTCATCCTTAATACGCAACAAGAAATAGCCCTACATCAAGCACAACAACATGGTACAACACATATACGCTTTCACCCCTAGGGTCACTTCCTCTTTCTTAGCTTCCACGCTTCATTTTTATCACTTCACACTTTCACTTGTCTCTTCAGCACGCTATTTCCATCACACTCTACATGGTTATCTAGTACGAATATCTCATCTACTTTATATTATTGAGTATTCACTCAAAAACATAAATGGGGGAAAATATAGACACAAAATCACACACTTGGGTACATTTCTAGGTCCTATAAACACATACTACATTTTCATATGATTCCTAAGTGATGAAAATTAGTAATTGACAACTATCTTTGGCTTTTTTTCTGTGTTTCTTATTTTCTATTTGGTCTTTTACACCCTACATCCCAGACGGTATTTCACTTACTTATATTTTATGACTCTAGACACCAACGCCCAAACAAGACACCAACTTCACCCCCATTCCTTCTGGGCACCCCTGACCTCTTTCTACATTACTCGCTCTATTTTGGGACTCTTTTATACTTTTGGGCATCTTATTTTTTTATGGGTCTACCTTCCAGTTGTCAATTGGGAAATTTAACCAAAGGAATCATATAAATAAAAAGTTATGCGATCATAATAAAAGACCAAGCTCTAAGCATAGCTATTATCATCACCAAAGGTTGCATCCAAATGACATTCTAAGAGCATCAAAGGCATCCATCTAACACTCATTCAAGGGACAAGGGACTGCATTTCTACATACACACATAGGAAGGGAAGCTCATTTTTCATCCACACATCTATTTACATTGGTAAATCTAGCTATCACCTATTATCAAGTGCACTTGCATAAGGACTTCCTTGGGCACAATTCTATCACACACACACACACAAGAACTACATGGAGTCTGAGATGTAGTACAATGCTCAGTTGTAAATTCACTCAGTCGGGTGACCGTCGAGGTTAGTTCGACATCCCATATTGTATCCTTTCTTTTGGGATTTGATGTAGTTTGAGGGTTTTGTAGGTGAACATCTCTTTACAGGTTACATGTACATTCTATTATCAAGATGCGACATATAGGTGACAAAAAGTGATAATCAACGACACTTACGTGACACTAGAAAAATCATGCTCTAACCATTTTCGCAGTCACAAGTGCCCATTAGGGGTCACCAATGCCTAGGCACCCCTATCTTGCCCCAGGTGCCCATGTCCTGGCTCATTTCTATAGTCTGTAATTTATCAGAAACATTTGTGATAACCTCCCATTTTTGTTCATCAGTTTCTCCAGTCTAGACCAGTTCTAGAAAAGGCGTAAATCAGCTAAGTCCTCTTCTCTCTCTTGCACATAGGGTTTCATATTTATTTAGCTTATTACTTGTGTCAAAATTGTACTTTAACATTTATTTATGATACATGAATCAATAATTAGGGTTTAGCATAAATTTATTTTTGTTAATTGAATCTCCAATGTATTCAATTTATGGTGTGAGTGTAATGGAGCACAAGGTGATCTTGTGGATAATGTCAAATTTATCTCACACGAAGGGCTACTAGATGATCGAGAGATCGTATATGCTGGTGATATGATGTGAAGGACCTGAAATAGTCATCTATAAAACATACATCTTGTAAACAACTGATTAGACTAGAAACAAATTGAGAGAAGTATGATACATGTATGATATAAGGTAAAATAAATAAATTGACAGGGATCATGGGTGATTGACATAATCATTGGCGATTCAGTAAATTTTCAGCGATCTCTATAAAAAGTTGATATATTGATAAGAAGCGATTTTGTCTACAAAAAGGATTTAGGATGGTTGATTTGTTTTCTATCTTATACGTAAACGAAATGAGAACATATAAAAAATAAGGACTTGATTACCTTGGATGTAAAAATGGATTGGATAGACCTATAAGCTCTTATAGGATATTTTTATGGCATTTGATGGCTTGACAGAAATGTTGAGGATGTCTAGAGGATGGTGATGATGTCGTCTAGTTCACTAACATGACAGAGCTTTGTTGTAATAGTTATAGATCCCCAAAACATGAGCCTTGAGGTCCTATTTATAATCAGTGATAATCTATTAGGATCGTCGACAATTTGAAAATTTTAGGGAAAACATATTGGAAGTGGTTTTAACCACTTCCAAGTTGGGATTTCTCGGGTGGGGATGTGAGGTAATGTTGTTAAAGGTATTAAGATGTTGGGTGGTGGGATAAAAATGGATTTAGAATGGGTGATGGAAGGTTAGGAGGTTTTAGGGACATTAAGGTAGGTAAGCTAGGTTTACAGGGGTAAAAATGTGCTTTTACGGGGAAAGGGTAGTGACTTAGGCTAGGTTACATGATAGATTTTAATTATTTGATATATATGTGCGAAGTGTGGATATGTTACCTAAAGTCACGAAAATATGGTGTTTACAATTATTTTGCTTGAAATCCACATTTCGGGTGTTTTTTACTTAATCATAACCTAAACATGTGACATCAAATCAAAACCACACACTTTTTAATGAAGAAAAATATTGAAATCGGCCTTGTAATAGCTATAGTTGACCTTCATTAGCACTTTCAAGATCACTTGAATGATGAAATCCTAGATAGTTTGATGAAATTTGGTTCTAACTTGCATGAAATACACTCTTAATAGATGAAAAGCCTAATTAAATTGTCTGACATGATCGAGTAAATAGCCCCACTTTATTCTTCGTTATTAATGTAGTTGACACTAAGTGGTCAAACCTGCAAAAAGTTATTCTTGACATTCCCTTGCATGATCCACATTAAGAGCAATGTTGGAGGATTCCCAATATTATATCCAATCCTCACCATGCTTCCGCTAACTTGCACCAATGACTCACAATATTTTACAAATAAGTTTTGGAAAAACATTTAGGGGAAAATGACTACTAGTAAATGTGCTACTTTCAATATCTCATACTTTCATTTTATTTTTCCATCCATTATTGCGGTCTGATATGCACTCTTATTGGTCTTAACCAAGTGCAAATGACAACATAGGTGTTTTACATATGTTCATGGTTTCTTATGGCTCAAGAACACACATAATATCAAAGCATTGGATTATGAAGACTAGGTTGATGTGACTGTAGCAAAAACCTATTTTGACAAATATGTTTCTGCATGAAATCCACGTAACATAGTTTGTATAACAAAAATGGTTCACCTTTCAATCCTTGGTGAACCACACTTGTTGGACACCTAGTAATTTTTTTTTCCTACGACCCTTTCTTTGATGTTGAAGATATTCTTAAATGTGTTTAGATACATACTAAATGTTATAAAGAAGCATGCTTACAAAAAAGGTTCATCCCTTCATTTTAGTTACAACGCCCCCTGGGAATTGTAGTTCCAATTTCTATTGTCTATGAAGGAGGATAGAAAAATAAAATACATGCTAGAATGAAACGAAGATAGATTGAACATCCAGAAACCAAGACATGTTCTCAATGTGGCGAGCTAATGTTGACTATCATCCCATTCTCTCTCGCCACATTGAGACATACCATCAAATGCTTACATATATTTATGGTAATGTTGACTTGCATATCCCTCCTCTTTGCATTATAGAAGCTCTTAATAAACAATATCATCGAGAACGACATTAGTCTACAAGAAAACTACCATATGTTGTAAAAATTGCCCTTCATTCTTTACAACCGCTCTTTTGTGTTATTAATTATTGGAAAAGATATTTTGTGTTGTGTCGCCACTAAGGGGACTACTCCTCTTTAATCCTTAATCTTCATTGATGTTAGAAATGTGTTGTATATTTTCCATGAGTTACACTCTTCTAAATTGTACATCCAAACATGATAGAGGGGGTCTGAGGTATCATCCCAATTGAGGGTTTGGGAGGGTAGTGCCCCCCAAATTAGGGGTTCGAGGGTTAACCGCCAAGAAATTTCTTTGGGGTCCCCTTTATAGGATTTTGGACCCATATAGGTAATTTTAACCTATGTTATTATGGGTGGTTAGATCATTAATGTTTATGAGGAAACGTTATGGGTTGTATTTTTGGCCAATAGGTTTGGTATCCATTATTTATAATATTGATGTGACAACTACCTACTAATGTGCTTACATATAGTTGGACATGTAATATGATAGAGCATAAAGGAATAAGTACATTATTGTATGGTAAATGATTGAGTTAATACTATAAAGAGGTAAGTTACTACATTGGGTTTTTTCCCGAAAGGGTTTCCCAAGACATATCTTGTGCACTATGTTATTTTGTGTACACATCATTTCTCTATTTTTGTTTAGTTTAAAGACTCTGTGAAGTATTGCTTTTGTCATATTTATTTATCGGATCAAATTCTCTTCAATTAATGCATACAAGAATGTCTTCCACACTAGAATCACTTCCCCTTATTGAATTTGCTTACACATATTCTTATGACACTCAATGATTAGAGAATACATGGAAAGAGAGAGATGCAACTATTCAAAAATTATTACTAATTGAGAATTCATGAGCCTTCACTACCATCCATGGCATCTTGTCCATACCTCATGCACCTTGTATGTGGTTGGTGACAAAGACTCTTATGATGGTCACAAACCCAACAATATACCCCTTCAATTAGACAAATGACAACTACTATCATAGCTCCATACCCTGCCAATAATATGGAGCTTAATGGACTTGACATGCTTGGCCATCATGACTTTGAAATTCACTTCAATTGATGGGCCTACAATCTACCATCTTCCCTATAATTGTTCATTGTGTCCTTTATTGAGTTTAATTGGACAATTGTTGTCATCCCATAAAGGTAATTAATGTGTACATGATAAAGGTAGCAAACCATACACCATTTTGCCATTTTCGTATTTTTGTTGTTGTTCCAAAATATTGTAGAAAACAACTTTCTTACATCTAACTTCATCATATTTCTCCCTTGTCTTCTCCTACCCTTCTTCTAATATAGTTCATCGCCTTCCTTTATCAACATCTCCATTGCACCTCCAAAACACAATTACTAATATTAGCTATTATCACATATATTGGGTTCTTTCTGTTATATAATGCACATCAATATGGGGTGTTATTGGGTAATATTCTTCAACGATCCTCACTTGTCCAATAATATTTATCTTGGTTCGTCAATACATTCAACTAGACCCAATTACACCCATTAACAATGAGTGGGTATTTCATGGTGATGAACTTCTCCCCTACAACAACAACAACAACAACAACAACAACACCGTTTGAACAACTAGTCACCCTCACCAACACAAATAAAAAATCAAATCATTGACTATTGTATAGCCTTTAAAAGCGCTTCCCAATTAGACCATCAATACTCAAAAAACAAACACACCAAATTGCCAATAACATACATATTGCAAGCCCCCAAAAATGGCAGATATTAAATGTAGATCATCCCATGTGAATAACACCGATTGCCAGATCATCATGAAATGTTAAGTGTTAATCGAAACAAATTCTATATAAATCACCGCTGTCTCCCTCCTCTTAACTCACATCTGAATACAAATTATATTTCTTTGTTTGTTTTCGTTTACATAGAGCAGTAATGGCTCTGTGCACAGCAGCAGCTGCTTCCAAGGCACGTCTATATACTCCTCTTCACTCAGTTTTGGTGCCATCCATTCCCTTCCCGGCGTCTAGAGGAAGGCTATATGGAACACCCACAAGACCGCCTGCTCATAAAACAACAGGTACGTAAGCTTTAGTCTTCTTTTTGCAGAGGTGTCTCTGAAACATCCTATAAAAAATGAAAATAGTCCTAAGATCATCTGCCAACTGAAAAAAGGGAAAAAAACTAAGCTTCAGGCAACCACTTTACATCCTGTTTCATGAAGCATTGTTTGAACTATTTGAAGGAGAAGAAAACCCTTTTTAAGTTCCAAACAAGCCCCCTTATTTTCGGAATCTTGATTAAACTGAGCACCTGAGACACACAACTTATGTTTTAAATTTTATCAGTCCATATGTGGGTTTTTTTTAATGTGTAGAATTTTGAGATTCATGCTTGTTGCAACTATGAAGGGTTTGAGAAAAAATAGCACCCATATTATTAAAATCCTGCTAAAAAAATAAACACCCTAACATACCCAACTTGTGTTTTAAATTTTATCAAGGCAAATGTAGTTTATTTTTTACTTGTTTAGATTCGTGGGTTTCATTATACAGGGCTTGAGTATGTCTTTTCAGGCATTGGTGTGAGGATGAGGGTTTTAGCTAATCCCAATGTTCTTAGGGCTTGTATTTGTTATTGTATGGATTTCCTAGCTAATCCAAGAAATACCAAAGAATGACACAGTGAAAACCTAAAAAAACAAAATGCTAAAGATGTCTATGTGTGCAAATCTAGTTCTAGCTAATGCAAGCATTGGCATCCATGTTTTTGTGATTTGGGTATTATCCGATGTTATTCTATTTTTGAGCCTTGTTGTGATGGCATTAAATGCAGTCTTTTGTTTCGTAAAGACAGTTCAATAATAGCTGCAAGCCTGCAACTAACAATAACAAGAAAAAATCTAGAAATGCTCAAGAATTCTCACTAAATAATCATTTTCCTTTTCAATGGTCAGTTGTTGAGATAGGTTTGATCAGACTTCAAAGGAAGAGGATTTGATTTAATCTACGAAACCAAAATAGTCTATGGGCCCACATGGCAACAAAAACAGTCCGATACATTTTTTATAAGATTGGGAGAATACCCAGACTTGTGTACAAACAGAAAGACTAAATACGAAATATTTCTGCTTCTTTTAGGAGGGTGGATTTTCTCTTCTTCATTTTGGTTATGAATCACCTGCCTTTGGTAGTCTCACCTCTTCAAAAAGGGGAAGGCCAACACTCAACCTTGAAGCCTTTTGTGTACCTGCCTCATGTACTTAAATGGTCTTGCACTCCATGGTTTAATGTTATTAACTTATTCTGTCTCCACCACTCCTGGAGTACAAACCAACCATAATATCTCCTCTTTTTCTTCCTTAGGCATCGTCCATCTACTGGCTTCACGCCTGAGTTGGGGTAAACTACTCATGTAGACCATCAACACATTTATCTTCAAGATGATTTCTGCCCCAATGTAATCTTTCTGATAATGCTCATATGCAGGGTGGGATTCCTTGAGGCAGGATTTTTGCTTTGTACCAAGTTTCTTTGTCCACATTGTTGGCCTGTGTTTTTCTCCTATATAATTAATTATTTCCTTATCACTGTTCAAGCATTTGTGTAGGCTACTGGCCCACTTACTCATCCACTTTTGTTTTTCGTCATTGTAATGCCTGTCTCCTGGGTAATTGTTCTTCTACTACCACTCTAAGCCATCACTTACTTTCCACACCTTTTACCTTCTTCAGTAACCTGATAGCCCAATCGTCATTATTGGCCGGAAAGAAAAGGTACCTGTTTCTCCCAGTAGCATCTGGATTTGTTTTGAAATCATCTGTGATTAAATGCTTCTGAATTCTCTCTACTTGTCTCCATTCAATCCGGAGTATTTCCAGCGCAAACCTCACACCCATAGAGCACCAAAGACATGATAAGTATCCCAAACAAAATGATAGTGATCTTTTAATCCCGTAATTCTACATTCCTGCATTTAGTTTGGAGTGAGTAGAGAGCTTTTCAACTTTCTTGTAATCTCTTCATCGTGCATGACTCCTGACTGAGTTTTCTGTAAAAATCAAGACCATGCTATTTGCATTCTGTCACTACCTCTAGGAGCACCTCTTAATGTGCTTGAAAATCTCAGAAAACATTATGAGTTTATAAGCACATAAGAAATATTAAGTAATTTTTCTAAAAAGAAAGAGGAATGTTGTTTCATACACAAGAAATATACAATGGCTGGAGATGTTCCTTTTCTAGTAGCTAAGATTCAAGGATTTGTCCAATTATCCCAAATATTGTGAGACTGAATATTGAGACATTCCATTTACAGATTAAAATTGAAATATCGTTTCTTTAATTTGATAAATTATCTCTGTAACAACTGGATATCAAAGGTGTTTATTTTGTGCATCATCTAATTAGATTCACAATGGGTTGCAACATGACATATAGGTGCTTTTGTTATTAAACTACATCAGTAAGATGCTATGTATTATGAGCAAACCTTAAGAAAATTCTTAAATCAGTTTAAGAGTTCCTAGTTCATGCCAGGGCCATTGAAATAAAGATCCCAAATTTGTTTTAGGAGCAACTGCTTGGTAGGGACCTATGTGACCAGAAGCAGAAATTGGGGCTATAGTTTATGTGGCAACCAGACCGGGAATGCCAATGAGGCAAAAATGGTATTTTGCCTGATTAGATCCCATTACCCAAAATGGATTGATATTTTTGGCACTGTTTTGGACTGGTTCAAGGGTTGCTATAACATGGAAAAAGCAGTGAGGTCAGCCACTATCATAGAAGTGAAACAGATAACAAAACCATGAGCTTTTAGTGGAGCAATGATGCCCAGGCAGGGCAGTATTGTACAATGTCAAAACAACACATAAAACCTAACTTTGAACTGGTAAGATCCTCAATGCCAACATGAGACTACTGAGAACTGGTAGCCTATTCCAGTGATGGAAGTGTCAACAGTCATTGAGAACATGGTGGCCCGTGAGACACAAAAGTTAATCTTCACATACATGGAATCCCTGCCCAATGTGGGGCTAAAACTTAATCTTCACGTACATGGAATCCGTCCCAATGTGGGGGCAAAACAGTGTCATCCATGGCATGGTTGTCTATCTCCCTAGCTGAAATACTGAAAAGGTAAAATAATATTCTGCTCTCACTCTACAAACACAATCTGAATTACCTGAAATGTCTTAAACATCATGTTCTGTCAAAGAGTAGGAGTAGGCATATATTCAGATGTCTTTTTTTTATTAAGGGTGAATTGAGGGTTTTTTGCTAAGGACCCACATCCTTGTTACAATAAGGGAACCAACACAAGGAACCCGAGTGAAGCAACTTCGGGAGTGCTGCAACTGCAGCGTATTTCAACAATGAGTCCAGCTAACTGAGTGAAGCCAATTCTGGAGTGCTGCAACTGCAGCGTATTTCAACAGGGAATCCAGCGAGTTGCATCTGCAACGGAGTGAAGCAGTATCAGGAGTGCTGCAACTGCAGCAAAAAACCAAGTGCTGCCACTGCAGCGAAATTTGGAGATGCCGCATCCTACGGCGAAACCACCTCCGGAGAGGATCGCCCCTGGGGGAGATTTGAAACTGGGTGGACCAGCACACAACCGTGTGACTTGACCGCACCACTCCCACCCCATCGGCATATTCAGATGTCTTTTATTTGGCAACCATTTAGACATTTTACTTTGCCTAATTGCAATATGTTTTGTTTTATCATTTTGATATTTGGTTTTTTTCTTGGTAGATACAAAATCAGTAAACACTTACACCTGACGAGGAGTGGTGATGTGATTATCAAGCTTGGGATACCATTCTGCTAAAAATCAGGGTCATTATCATGGCATCATTCTGCTAAATATCACTCTAACATTTGATATTTATTCTTGTTATTGTGTATTATAGAATTTGAATTATGATACTATTTTTTGCCAATTTTTTCAGCTTCTATGTAACTGTTCTTGCATCCAGACCTAGTCATCTCTGATCTTATTACTTGCAAAGTGCAGTTCATATTATTCTTAATTGATAGAAAGGATAGGTATATGGCATATCTGTGGAATGAATGTTGGGGTTTCATTCTTGTTGCCAGTGAAAGAGTCAGTTATCATGTTTTGTTGCTTCTCTACTCTTGTGTAATTCTTCATGGACATGGTCAACGGATATCACATCTTTATCCATGTCTGTCTGTTTTGATGGGTAACCCCTCTGAAGTTGAAAGTGCAGTTTGCCAAAGATTCACCAGATGCATCGAGTACTAGAACTGGAAGTATTGAAACTTAAGAAATGTTTTTGTACTATTTTGTAGGAATTATGCACGTTGCTCATCGGCCGATGAAACAGCCGCTCAGAGTAACTTCAGAAGAAAGTTCAAATGATGACTTAAATCCATTTGATGAAGTCCTAGGTGACCTTAAAGAAAAGGTAATGGATTATAGCTAAATTGTGATATATGATGTTTGCGGATCTATTTACAGAAGTCTTATAAGGTTTGCCATAGAGTGCTCTAAGATGTTAATTATTTTTTATAAGGTTTGTCATAGAGTGCTCTAAGATGTTAATTATGTCATTTCTGTATGGAGTAGCCTTGGACACCTTGTCAAATGACCGGACCACATATTTTTGTGACACAATCTGGTTTACCGATTTATTCTTGCAGTGGGATTCTGTTGAAAATAAATCAACAGTGATTGTCTATGGAGCTGGTGCTGTGGCAGCTTTGTGGATTTCATCAGCCATTATCGGCGCGATTAACTCTGTTCCTTTGGTGTGTTTCACTGTCCTATACTACAACTTTCTAACAGATTGTAGACATATATGATGGAAATTTCTAAAACTATATATATTTCAGAGTTTCAATGACAACTAACAACTAAAAACAAATGTATACAAATTATTTGGGAAGAAGTTAACAATGCTAATGGGTCCTTGTTTTGTTCTTTGATTCTTCTGTCAATCTACAGCTTCCAAAAGTAATGGAACTCGTTGGTCTCAGCTATGCGTTATGGTTTACAAAACGCTATCTTCTTTTCAAGGTTATTGCCTCAATATGGCTGATATTTGGAAAGGAAAAATCTATATTGTCTAAACTATAAGTTGCTCTTGCATCAAATTGATCGATCCATCTGGTTGTGATCCACAGGCAAGTAGGAAGGAATTAGTGGCAGAGATCGAGGAGCTTAAAGAAAAAATTACTGGAACGGAAGATGATTAATGCTCTCAGAAAGCAGCAAGTTTATTCAATTTTTCCCATGAATATAAATTTTCTATTTTGTAAGGGAGTATCATTCAATTTTGTGATGCGCTATTTCCCCTTGATCAGTGCTTTGCTGGTGACAAGTAAAACCATTTATTACTTTCAGTGATGCTCCCAGATCGTCTGAAGTTGCATACATCGTCGTTGGTGGCTACCCATAGCTGTGATCAATACTGCAGGCAGATATTGGAGTGCCTCAAAAAATAATGGGTTCCTTGAACATTTGCATATTGTAATTGAATTCTGCAAAGATGTGTTAGCTTTCTCAGATTGTATTATCTTCATCCAAAGATGTGAAAAACTGTGGGGTATTTTGCACTCTAGAGTCTTGTTCTTTTGCAATTGCCTTGGATAAATTAATGGAAGAAATCAAATCCTTTAGTTGTGGGAAGTCAATGTCCATGGGCTACATATATGTGGGCTTTTCTACAAAATTGTATACAATGGGTGTCTTGTGCAACTGCTGCCATAGATCTCCTTGAATTACAAGAAGATTAGATAGCCAACAATGGAAGGCAAATAAACTTGGAAAATTGTCTTGCTAAAATCTCACTGTAAATTTGATTAAAAGTTCGCATAATTATTTGGGTGCCTAAATAATTAAAATTTTATTGATATGACACCTTGAAAAGAGGTGGAAGAGCCCACAAGATCAGGAGTCTTCTTGGTGTGAAAACTATATTCACAAAGAGCCCACCAGAGTTCAATTGCTGCTAATCATTCTTGGAGCATGTGACTTCAACAAAATGGATTTCTCCCTTGCATGTCACATGGATTGCCAATTAGACCTTTTTATACAACCAACCATTACAAGCATTCATTAATTGAACCATTAATTTCAAAATATTAAATGCTACAAATTATGAGTGGGGACGCTATAGCATCATGATAATGGGTCTCCATGAGTGGCTTAGAACTAAGCCCTCATATGGATTTAAATTGTGTGCATGTTTGGTAATCTCTACAACTTCTTTCAAATGTTGCTTAAAGTAATTACCTTTCACACAAGTCATGACACTTTCAATGTGTTGTCAAAATAAGCACCCTACTTCATTTTGGGCAATTGTTTTTAACTCTTAAGGACTTAAAAGCTTTTGAATGTGTTAAACAAATGTTTAAGGAGCATGATTGTGTTCAAAACTCTTTAATCTTGCTTGCATATGGTAGTTCTAGGTCCATGTAGGGTTTGATGAAAAAAGGACTTAATCATTTTCAGTTTGTTTTGGCCTCAAGATGGGTAGAAGACATTCAAATCAATTAACTATTTAAGGAGCATGCCATTCAAACTCTATTGGAGCAAAAGGAGGCACGTGCTGATCAATTAACAATCAGGGACTAGCCACTTTTATCAATTTCAACACCTTGCTTGAAGGAGTGACAAGTGGCCTCAATTGGCTTTCCCATTGTCTCATGAACCTTAAAGCTTGCCTCAAGCCTCTAAACGTTGCAGGACGCCAATTGACGCCAAGTGGCATCAATCGGCAAAGTCAAAATGAACAGAGGGGATAAGCAAGGCATACTTAGCTTGGCCATGAGCATGACAAGTGCCAAAGATGAAACATGACAGCCATCCGTGCTACCCAAACTTTTTTCAAGTCGCTCGATGAGTCAACATGCCTGGCATACTCACTAGACAAATGGCACCAATGAATGGCAAGTGTGGTTAATCACTGCAATGGAGCGCTTTGAAAGGATTACTCTCTTGGCACGTCTACCCTCCACATGCCCCCATGGTCCACTGATGTGGGACACATGTGGCAGATGGAAACATGTGGTGAAGCCCTTTAAACTTGCCAAATATTTGCTGACAGTGCAGCTCCTCGTGAGCTTAAATTTGACAAGTTATGCCTTAATGTAAAAATGAGCTCAGGGATGTTTCATGGCAGCACGACAATAGCTCTAACTTTTGTCTCATATCTTTTAATTGAGACCTCTTTTTCTCCTACATGTGGTACCATTAGAAAGGTCCTCAAAGAGAGCTACAATCAGAAGCATAGTTGCAAAGAGGTAATGTTTGAGAGATGAAGGAGATCTCCTTAAAAGAGTCTTCAAGTTGTTAATTGCTAAAATAACTTGATAAAGTGACTTCCAGTCACTTTTAGATGTTTTTTTGGACAATTCTTTGCTCCTTCTAGAAGATGCCTTCGAGCCATTATCACTTTGTGGTCCCACCCAAATGCATAGAGGAAGAAGTTAAGGTTGGGTGTTGAGCATGAGATGAGTTGTTATCGGTGGTCCAAAGTGCAATCATGGCTAAATTAGACAAATGGTAGCTTAAACTTCATCTTTTCTCCTTTATCTCATGGGTAGATGTTGATTTTCTCAAAACTTATCTTCAAAACAAATATATACTCATTTGCTTGCTTGAAGGCACCTCCATGGTTGTTAATCATCATGACTTTCAAGGGTTGATCCCTTAGAATATGCTTCCAAGGCCGTTTTGGGCTGAGTATCTCACCATTTTGGCATCTTTTATAGCATCTTTCAAACCTTCATGAACCTCCTATTCTTTTTGGAGTAGGTAAGGATGAGATGAGATATTCTTTGGCATATTTAGCTCCCCTTTCCTCTCTTGTTTCTCACCCCCTTCTCTCTCTTTTGAGCTATATAACTTTGCTTAATTATAATTGTAAAGTGGATCCCTCTCTCCTTGAATGCAAGGTTACTCTACTCAATTGGGGCCAAACATTCTGAGTGCCTTTGACCTTTGGGTTAAGCTTTGTAGATGAATGATCACCTTGGCTCATGTTGATATCAAACTGTGTATACTTTAATGCTATTAATACAAATATAGTTGTGGCTTATATATTCCCTCTATATTTGTGTTAAATTGTCTCTTACTTATCATATTCTCCATAGTTATGTGTGTGGCATTTGAAGGTTTCTAATTCATTGTGTCTCAAGGTTTAGAGTGGGGGTTTGATTTAGATGCATGTTCTAGTTGTTGCTTATATCTGCCCTTGGATTTGTATCTTGTCTTCTCACTTGTTGAACTCATTGGAGAGGGTGATCCATTTCTTTCTTGGTGCCATCACCGCCCCTTTTATGTTTTTCCCTCATCCCTTTTCCCTAGTAATTCAGTAGATTAGTGTAGTTGGTTGTAGCATTAGGTAGTTAGCAGTGTAGGGATTCAGCCTTCTCCGGATGTTTTTCCCAAGGAGCAAAGGTCCCACACCTTGGGGACAATCGCCATTGTTGTTGTTGAGACACTCCAAATTCCATCAACTTTGTAGATCTTTCACGAGTGCATGTTTCAGTGACAACAGTTTTTGGCATGCCCAATGGGACCTATTTGAATCTTATTTTATCTTTTTAATTGTGTCATTACAGACTAACTTGCGTTGTTGTTGAGTTATTTGCAATATTTTAAGGACAAGTATGCATGTTTTCCCAATTTTATAGCTAATATTTGGTGTGTTCTTAGCTCATTTGGTTTGTGAACCATATTTTCAAGCACCTTACAACTCCACTAGTCTTGAAAACCCATTTATCTCATTTATAGACTATTTTCATTTACATCCACCGCATCCACTTGTTCTTACGAAGTTATGTAGTCATGGTTCTTTCCTTCCCTCGTTGGAATTCTTATGTGCAACAAAAAAACTCATCCTCCTCCACCTCCATTCACTCCAAGCTTCCCTGAAAATCAAAGATATTAACCTTATCAATGATAGATTCACATATGCCCCAAGTCATAGTGATGCATATGCTTATCTTACTAACTTTGGTTGTTTTCAAGAGTATGGATACACACATGATGGAGGTAGCTTCATCTAAAATGTTGATTTTCATTTGGAGACCTCAAACCATGGAGAAGAACATGTAAAGAGCTTGAGAATTTATTGAAGAGATGAGAGCTAGACAACCTGGTCCTAGAGAACCCTATCCATGGGGTGATCCTTTGCCAAACTGGTATAGCCCTCAACAAAAGCTGCAATTCATGAGGGAGAACACCTGAAGAAAATTATAAAATTGGTTGAAAGAATGGAGACTAAACCATCTGGTTTGAAGGAACCTTGTCCACGAGATGACCCTTTACCACCATTACACAATCTTCCTACTCATTCATTTGAAGACTTGCAACCTTCTCGTCCTAAATTTTATGTCTCTTTTCATTTCTTGGATCCCCTTGATAGTTATCCACCTCCCAAGAAGGATAATATTCCTAAATTCACTGTAATTTAAACCTCTGCAAAATCAACCTAGGACTCGATCTTTCCCTCATTTCTTGGATCCAAATCCATATGCATATGAGCCTAATGTTCAAACACTTCAATCCTTGCAACCTCCTCAACCTAAGGTGTATGTTTCCTATCATTTCCTAAATCCACCTGAGAAATTGTAGCAAATTCCCACCACTCTCCCACCCTTACAAAAGTATTGCTTGTTTCCCAAACACTTCAAGAAAAATCAACCTCAATCCATGATGATTTATAGGCCTGACACATTTGAGTGGCCAACCACTTGGCCAACCATTTTAAATGTGGCTCTAGATCTATGAACCTATGGTTATGAATAAAAATGTTCCTCATCCTTTGGAGCATGAAAAGATGACAACACCTTTGGATAAACAACCTAAGGAGAGGAAAACAAGACAAGAGAATCTACAATCTTTGAAGGAGTGGGTTGAGGATTTTGAGAAGGATTTTGAGGTCAAACAAGTTCCTCATCAAGAGCTATGCCGTAGCAGCCAACCTCTTGCAAGTGCACCCATGGTCTTCTGAGGTAAGCTTCATTACTGAAATCCAAGAAATAACTATTTTAGATTGGCATGAATCTGAAAGTGATAATGAAGCCATAGCTCAACTTTTTCAAGAGCTCCCTCTTGGTTATATTGATCAATCTATAGTTGGAGATGAGGTTGTTGAGCATAAGGAGGAAGAGACGGAGATTGCTTGACACCAAGGATGATTAGTTAGAGGCAGAAAATGGAATAAAATCTTGTTGACATCCCTAGAGGTTATTTCTAATTAAACAGAGGTGCAATCTAAGATCTAAAAAATGAAAGGTGAAGAAGTGTGCTCTGAGCCTTGAAGCCTTGTATCAGGAAGAGTTTACAAAGTATTCAATTGATAGCCCTTATATCCAATCATTCTCACCTTAGAGGTGAATGTGAAGTTCAAGATGTACCTTCAGAGAGAGGTCAAATAAAAATTAAAAAAAGAAAGGGAAGAAGTGTTGTCCCTTGAAGGTGTATCAGGAAGAGTTTCAAAGTATTATTGATAACTTATTTCTTTCTATTAGAGGTGAATGTGAGTTCAAGATGTACCTTCAGTCCCCAAGAGGATAAGGAAGAAGATATAGAGTTGGTACACTCTTTGTTCGATGGTTATGAGAAAAGTGCAGATCCCAATGTTAAGAAACAAATGTTCCTTGAGAAGAAAGCAGAGGAAGAGAAGTTAAATGAAGTCACAAACATTCCACACGAGGAGGAGGTCATTCATAGATTCATGGCAACGATTGAGAGAGTAGTTAAAATGGTTCAAAATTTAGGTCTTGAGAAGATGAAAGGGAAGAAGTGGTGTATGATCTCAAAAAAATTCTTAGAACTCTTTGGATGAAAAAGAAGAACCAAATGAACTCACAAATTGTCCATTTGAATCCAATAAAAGCTTTCTCTTTGTTAAAAATTTAACTAAACCTAAACAAAGCAAGATGTTATGGATCACACTAATGAAAGGATCAAAGTAAATTGCCTCAAGTCAGTGGAGAAGAAGTTGAACTGACACCATACTTGATGAATTTGAGAAGCTTCATGGCTTTCTATTAAGGGATGAGTGAGGATTAGTTTCAACCTTTTCACTTACAGAACCTTCATGGGAAGAGATCATGGATTCTATCAGTTTGACATAGTTTAAAGAGAGTGATGTGTCTTATAGCTCTAATTATGGAGTTGAACACAAAAGAGATGTGATATAAATACTTAGAGAAAGAATTCCATCATGTTCACTTTAGAGCATGAAAGTTTTCAAAGTGCAAATGCTCAAGTAAAGTACATATGCAGAAGCAACTTGAGAAGGTGTTTCGTTCTATTTGAAGCTGATATTTTGGATAAGAGAAGTGCAATACTATGTTCTCACTTCCACCACTTGCCCTTGTTGCAAAGTTTATCTCATGGATGCATTTTATCAGGAAAGGGAAGTTAATTTTCCCAATTAGTCTCTAGCTTTGTTTAGTTGGTTTTGAACATTGTTAGAGTAGGAGTAGTTTAGGTTTGCTTTTAGTAGAATAAGTGTGATCACACTCTGCATGTTTTCACTTGAAACATGTATGATTTATCTTTTGTACATAGTTTTTGCTGAGCCACTCTTGGTTAGCTTCCTCTAGTCTTCAAACTAACACATAATCAAATCAATGTAATTAAGATCAGAAATCCAACTATTGACGACTTCCAAGCAAAAACCAAAGCTTTAGGGAGATGAATTTGAAGTTTTCGTAGAATTTTGCACAATCTATCTTCATTTTTCAAGAAACAAGCGGAATTCTATGTTTTCAGAGAAATGTGAAGGAAGAGATCATCATCTTGGGATCTTTCCATGGCTAACACCATATGATTTAGACAAGGTTTCAATTTTAAATGTTTGCAGGGTAAGAGGCTTCTATTTTCAAAAGGTCTTTATCTTCAAAAGCTAAGTTTTCAAAGTTTTACCCCTGACTCCATGCCCAATGGATGCAAAACGCTATTGATCAATCCATCTAGTAGACCGATTACCCCTTTGAGTTTCCAAAAATGTTATAAGTGCCCTGCTTTATTTTGGGCAGCTATTTTTAACTCCAAAGACTTAAAGGTGTGAAGGAGTTAAACATGCATTTTAGGAGCTCCCTCATGTTCAAAACTCTTCAATCTTGCATTCACAAGGCAACTTTAGGTCTATACAGGCTTGATAAAAAGCATTTAGTCAATTTTATCTCTTTTGGCCTCACAACATGTAGAAGATGTTCAAATTAGTGAATTTCTTAAGGAGCTTTCCTGTCAAACTTTATCAAAGCAAAAGGAGGCATGTGGTGATTAATAGTTAATACTTAGCCACTTTTATTAGCTTTAGTGCCTCACTGAGATGCGCAACAAATGGCCTCAATCGTCTTACTTGCCTTCCACAAACCTTAAAGATTTGCTTCAAACCTCCAAATTTTGCAAGATGTCAATTGATGTTAAGTGACATCAATCAAAAAAGTCAGGATGATCAGAGGGGATAAGCAAGGCACACTTAGCTTTCCCCGAGCATTACAAGTGCCAAAGGTTGAAACGTGGAAACCATCATCCTGCCTACTTTCTTCAAGTTGCTTGAGATTCAAACTGCCTTGCATAGTCTTTGACAACTTCATCGACGAATGAAAAGTGGTGTTAATCGGCGCAACCAAACACTCTAAGGGATTCCTTCCTTGCACATGCATTCCAAAAGCACATGGGCCACCGATGGAAGACATGTAGCATATGTACACATGGCGGAGATCCATGAAGCCAAAGATTCATTAACATATCTCCTCATGTGCTTAAATTTGACAGTTTGAGCCAATGTAAAAATGAGCTTGAGGACGTCATGGCTACATGACAATAGTGTGGTTTTTGCCTCATAACTTTCAACTAAGACCTCCATTTTTCCTACACATTGTACCATTAGAAAGGCCTTGAGAAGAGATACACTTAGAGCTTAGTTGCAGAGAGACTAGTTGAGTGATTAGGGAGAACTCCTTAACAGAGTTTTGGAGGTTGTTAGTTGCTAAAATCCTGATCAAATGACTTATGTTCACTTTTAGATTCTTTTGGACAATTCTTTTCTCTTTCTATAAGTGCCTTCAAGTCATATCACTTTGTGGTCCCACCCAAACATAATGTAAGGAGTTAAGTTCGTTGTTAAGCATGAGATGAGTTGTTATCAGTGGTTTGAAGTGCAATCATGGCTAAATTAGACATATGATAGATTAAACTTCATCTTATCCCCCTAATCTCATTGGTAGAAGTTGATTCCTCTCAAATATAATCTTTAAAACAAATATTTGTTTGTTTACTTGCAAGTGAATGCACCTCAATGGTTTTTAATCATCATGACTTCCAAGGATCCCTTGGAATATGCTCTAAGAGGTAGTTTTGGGGGCAAAATGTCAACATAGTTATTTAGCAAATAATATGCTTATAATATATAATAATCCATTCCCATTATCAACCATATAATAATTAATTATAAAATTAATTAATTATTATATGTAATCATACTTCAATTATTTCCTTTCATCTATTCCATAATCCCATTACATCCTTAGAAATATTAATACATCATTAATATTTTATTTACCATACTAACTAATCCTCATTAACTATTTTCTAGCAATTTAAAAATACTCACCCACCTACCACCTACCCTATGCCTACTCTATGCCTAGCTTCTCCATCTAATCACTCCACTAAACATAATTAATCTCACCTAACTACAAGCTAAATGCCCCTCTAAATCTAGAGGCTTCTATTTCTAGAAGCCTCTCCATTCTTCCCTCTCATTTTCAAATATTCAAATAAATGTGCACTATTCCATTGAATTTTTAATTCAATGGAGAGTTCTCCTAAAATCTAGAATTCTCTAATTCTAGAAAATTCTCCATTCTCATGGAATTTCAACCATTGATCTAATCCTACATGGAAAATCTCAACCATTGATTTTTTCTTCCTCCATAGCTATAAATAGAGGTGCCACCCTCCATGCAAACCACCTTAGAACAATTGCAAACTTATGCTACCAAAATCTCCAAGCAATCTATCAATCTTCATAGCATCCAAGTGAGCCAAAATCATCATTTCATCAAGGGGAAGTGCTTCCAAAATTAGTCCACAAATTTGAAGCATTCTAACTTCATCCAAGGAGAAAAACAATCCATCAAAGAAGGAGGATTCTACTTGTGGGTAAGTGTAGGTATATACTCTCCTTCTCCCTCTTTCTATCATTGCTCAATCTGAGGTAAGTGAATTAGTGGTGTTAGTTAGGATTTAAATTGATTTATTTCATATTTTGAAATTTGCATGCTAACACCATTATTTTGCTTACAATTTGGCACCCACTGTGGGGCTTACCCCCCTAAATTTTAATATTTTTAGTAACATTTACACTAAAAACAAACTGTCCAAATTTGAGAATTTTTCGTTGAGATTTGACCTCAAAATTTTCAAATTTTTGTGATTCTGTTATGTTTTAATGCGTATGACTTTTGTAACAAAACAATGCTTTCGTGACCTGAAACAACACTTTTAACTATAAACAATGCACTTTTGTTGCATTTTAACTCTGTGCTTGCAGGGACACATTTCAACATTTTTGAAACCCGTGGCACATTTTATAAACATTTTAGTGCATTTTATTTACATATTAGCACTTTTACTCCTCTGATTTCTGTTTGTGTTTGTCAACACTTATGTTCACATATGTTTGTACTATTTCAACATTTGTCTCATGTAATAGCATTTTTGTATATTATTGTTTTCTGTGCAGGTTCAGTGCTTTTGTTCACATAGCACTTTTTCTGTTTTAGCGCTTTTGTTTGTAATAGTGCCTTTATGTATACTGACCACTGTGTTTGCAGGTTTAGCACATTTGAAACTTTACACTTTTGTCATAAAACAACCATGAATTTTTTTAAACCTGAAGTAACGTGTTTGTTCTGTAATAACACTTTTTTTTAGTAATTTTTTACCTTTTGTATTAATCTAACATATTTTGCTTTTTAGTGGTATTTTCTAGAGTCCTAACATTATGTTTTTGTAGGAATATTGCAGAAATAAGGGGAAACTCTACCGGATTTAATATTAGAACAATATTTGACTAACATTTGTGGTTGCAGGATATTGATTAAATCAAAACTACTAACCTTTTTCTTGTATCCTGAGCGGTCCAAGAACATTGGGGTTTGAAATAAACTACTAATCCTTTGTTTTACAGGTCCCCTTGTCGAAGGCCCCCATCATATAAATTTTAATTTTCATTATTTTGTGTGTTATCTTTTTGTAAATTTGTGTGTTGCTTGTTTTAAATCCTGAAGGTGACATCGTGTATGCTCTCCTCTCACATCCTAGGATGATCTTGAGGATCAAAATCAGTTAGTCTTCCCTCCCTTTTTATTTTTTTAGGGGGTAACATGATGTGGAAGTGACATCCACACACTTACCATAGTCCTAGGGGTCTCATGACCATGGGATTCACCTCCACGCACGTAGACACACCCCGTGTTCTAGCGGGGTATATAAATTCAAGGAAATTTGTCGTTATTGGCTAAGTGCTTGCTTGTTTTAAGAGTGGTGTGAAGTGAGGGGCTTCCATGTCCCAAAACCCAGGCCTTAGACAACATCCTTGCAACACGAGACTTGGGCCCACGTACCGCAAGGTATATCAGGGACTCCCCTAGAGAGCTCGTCAGCCTAGACTAGGTAGCCCTTTTGGCCGCATATCGAACTATAGTGCAAGGAGGCCACACTTCCCAAGATCACTCACTAGCTGATCACACATTGGCACATAGGTGGAGAGCCAATTGTGGCACCACCGTCAGTGTGTGGTATTGAAAGTGAGCTATAGTTCGGTTGCAATCCCACTTGACTAGTTAGGGTTGTGCTTGCATGGTTGTACTTGTTTGAGTGTTTTGTCGAAACCAGTAAATAACCCTCACACTAATCCTCATAATTAAATCATACATCTACCATTCACTCATTTTGACCACAACCTTTTAACCTCAATTTTTAGAATATACATCATCAACCTTTGACCATATCTTCCTCATCACATACCATTAATCACACCTACCGCAATTATCTTATAAAACCAAAATAATCCTCCTTTTTCACCTAATACATAAATTTTGACCATACATTATCCCCTTGCCATTATACACATCCTTTGTAAATAATAAACCAAAATTTTCCACCATAAACTTTAAACATACACTACCATCACGTAAATACTTTTATTTACACTTTCCACATTACCACAAAGATCCAAAATTTAAAAAGAAAACCAACATTCCCATCCTATTAAATAAATTTCATAATATCAATCCCACACTATTTACCCTTCGCTTACCAAGAAAAAACACATAAATAATAATCCATCTCATTAAAAATATGACATAAACACACTCTTCCATCTTGCAAACAAAAATATTATCCTTCATCTTAAATGAAATAAGTCATACCATATTAATTACTTGGCGTTTCCTATTGGCATCTCAAAACTAACCTAAGCCTATAAGACTCTAAAAACTTATCCCAATTCACATATACTTCTTTCATCACAAAATTTTCATAACCTTATATCTTCATACACATTTATACAAACACTTTCAATCCTAAACACCCCATTTATGATCCCTTTTTGATACGACTAACCTAATCTTATTAATCAACATCTTGCTAATAGATACAATACCCTTATCATCTATCCTATTCTTCTAAGCCCTTATAACAAGGCACATCCTAAGCCCTCTACTAATGAGGAAAATCCTTCTTCTATCTCCCCCTCAAATTTCTTTCATCCTATAAGTAAGAGTAGATTATTGAGATTATATGTCGATTAACCAAGGAATCGTAACTTTTCATCCAACATCCTTCATTTATTCAAAACATCTTCATCTCATCAATACATCTCACTAACATCAGAGTCTAATGGCACCTAGGAGAATAGTAACTCGATCCCAATCCGGAAACGATGAGGAAAACAATCACCACAACATGGAACATGATATATTCAACCATAATTATTATGACGCCAATGCCAAATAAAACTATAATAAAGGAGAAGATGATGAGACCATGGTCAACACTAGTAGTGATGATGACTCGAGTACGTACTTTATAGAAAGAAGAAGATGAGAAATGCTTAACCTCTTTGTCGAGAAAAATAAAGATGCCCTCTTGCTCCAACTATATCACATGGGGGAAAATATTCCTTCTGATTACACCCATGCCCAACTCTAAATTCTCCTCCAAGATGAAAATGATAACATTGGTCAATGACCACCATCCACACACCACCATAATCCAAACAACCGTCACATTGTATATGGATGGGATGATAGAGAGAACAACCCTAACATATCCAAAGAAGTTGTATTATCCCAATTACAACAAATGAGTAACCAAATTACTCAGTTAGCCTCTCAAATTGGCCCACAACCATCCAATGATCAGGATCCCAACATTCTCAACCCAACTTCAATCCACCACCTCCCAATCCTCCAAAACCAACCTTGGAGCAAGAAGTGAAATCTATGAAGGAAACACTTCAAGGGTTGCAACTCGGCACACAAGGATGACAATATAAATTTGAGGAACTTTGTCCCTATCCTTTTGACCATGACATCTTATGGGTCCCTTTCCCACCATATTTTGAACCACCCAAATTCAAAAAATACAAGGGAAAAGGTGATCCTCGTGAACACTTTAAGGAGTTCTATATGTTGTGTCAAGAAGTAGCCTACGATGACTCCTATTTGCTAAGACTCTTCTCTAGAAGTCTAGGTGGTCCCGCTTTAGAATGGTTCCTTCGATTACCCAAAGGCTCTGTTACAATGTTTGTCGACTTATTAGAAACATTTGTGAAAAAACTTCTCATATAATGTAGAACATGATGTCATAATGATTGACTTGTGCAATACCAAACAACGCAATGGTGAAAGTTTCTCATCCTTCCAACATCGATGATGAGCCCTTGCAAGCCGCATTCCATGGCCCATGCCCATAAACAACTAGTTACCATTTTTTCTCTAACCTCAATCAGGAATTAGCCTTCCATTTATAATTCCATTGCGCAAACATGTTTGATGACATCATTGAGAAAGGGAATGAAAATTGAGAAATCCCTTGTTGCAAAAGGCCTTATTAAGATATATTCTCATGATAATCATAACTAATCAATCAACCTTCTACATTGGAAAAACCTAAATATTTTAATAAGAATAAAAATGTTGTTGGTGAACGGAGTAACAAACACCAAGAATATCCAGCATGTCCATACAACAACCGTCATATATCCATCCCTAAAGGACAACCTCAGTCCACCCAAGACTCCAAACGAAGAAACCTACACCCCCCTTGGCGAGTCTATGGAAGTGATCCTTGATAAACTAATTGCTACCAATATGGTTGTTTTCCCTCAAACTCAACCAATTGATGAGTCCCGACCTAAACCTTCATGGTTTAAGGAGAACGAATATTGTAAATTCCATAAAATCAAGGGTCACGCCACCCATAGGTGTATGAAATTAAAGAATTATATTCAAGATCTTATTGACTGAGGTGAAATCAAAATAAAGGACAATGCTTCCACTTCTTCTCAAAATCATAAACTTGGGATCTATCGAAATCCCCTTCATAATCACAGTCAGAACAATGCTTCTAACCAAGGTCAGCAGAAGTCTAAAAATAAACCTAAATCATCCAATCATCATTCAAACCACATCAATTATCATCGCGTACCATTCCAATACGAGTCACTTGTTAGCCACATTTGCCACTTCCCACACCAAGTAGCCACCATTAAAGTTAAAGCACCATCCCAAAACCCTCAGTGTGTTGTGACTACTCGAAGGAGCCATGTGGTGGTTCAAGGAGCCACTCCATCTTCTTCTAATCCCATGCCACAACCTCAATACAACATCATTGAACAACTAGAGAAAACCCCCACACAAATATCTATTATGGACCTTCTTAAAACATCCTCTATCCATAAAGATATCCTTTACCGCACCCTTCAAGAAACACACGTTCCAAATGAAATAGAACCCAAATAATTACAAGCCCTCATTTCTCACCTCTATCCCTATCCAATGCTTCCACGCACATTCACTCAGTAGGAATTACCACCACATGGTCCCACACATAATCTTCCTCTCTATATTGAAGTTCATATCAAACATATCCGTGTTATACATGTGCTAATAGACAATGGGTCTACTCTTAATCTTTGTACCTTAACTCTTATCCAACAGTTAGGGTACAATGAATCAGATCTCCAACACGATATTATTACTATCAAATCTTATGATAATACCGAGCGTAAATCAGTTGGCACTATATATTTTCCTATCAATGTCGGGCATGTCGTGCTTCCCACCCTTGTCCATGTTATAGACATCCAATTCCCACATAATCTATTACTTGGACAACTATGGATTCATGAAATGCATGTCATACCATCTACACTACATCAATGTCTCAAATTCGAGCATGTTGGTATAGAAATAACCATTCATGATGATCCTCAACCTTTTCAATATTGCCAAGCACTTGAAGCATAAAGTTATCAGGAATCCTATTGTCCTATTACCGAACCCGCATGATCGTCACCACCATCATCATCCACCTCTTCATATGTCTCACCAGATAGTCTTCCATCCACATCACATAACACCTCATCATCATCCACTCCTCTTTTACCCACTCCATCCATATCCACTCCCCTTTTACCCACTCCACCACTTAAACTAAAATTGATAGGGTGTGGAGAATATCAAAATTTCAACATCGATTAGCTCTCACTATCACCCAAATAGCGCGGAAAGCCCGGTATCTGTCAAAATAAAAGGCAAACATATTTATTGGGCTCGTCCACTTTTATCCATTTCAGGTACCTTGCTGATGAGTACCTTGAGCCATCTGATACTACATGGCACATTGATAATTTTGTACCTTATTTTTGTTCTAACGACAAATATTTGATTCCCAAAAGGATGATGGCCCTTATGGGTTATTGTGGATGAGGACTAGGCCGTAGTAACCAAGGAAACCCCGAACCTCCAGATGTTATCCCCAACCTTGATGGCGCGGACTTGGGTACCAACCACCTGGTGAAATTATTCATGATGACCTCATTAATACTTCTAACACAGCTGAGGAGGCCATCGATAATATAACCAAATGTTCTCCAACTAACCTGAGATACTCAAAGGGAACCACAAAGCTATGATCATCATCAAGAATGATGTAACATTGTCACACTCTCCTGAGAAACCGTTACCCCTGTCATTGTACTGTAGTAAACAATTTAACATAAATCATGATAAAACACGATCAATTACTTCTCACAATAATTTTGAGAATGTGAAACACTTTGAGTAGTATTATATTCCTTCATATAATGTGTCAATCAACTAGATTACCTTATCAATACTTTGAGATATCCAAGAGTTAGGGTTTTAAATAGCAAACCCTCTTCATTATGTAGAAGGAGAAAAACTCCAATACTATCATATAACTGAAAAATTATGCATACTTGGAGCTCCAAAATTTTACCTCCTCTAGCCCCATGTATCTATATGATAAGTACTAAATTTTAAGTTCCAATTCTTCCATCTTCACCTTTAAACATGATTTTTCACACCTACCACTTAGTTGGATTGTGTAAACACAATCAGGGGTAGAGACACTTCAAAGAGCATTGTTTATACCATAGATAACTTCAAAACACATCATACTCATTGAGAAACATTCTTCAACCACCTAAGCAACTTTCATCATGGTCATGAAGCATAAAATTATGATATCATACCTAAGACCACCTTTATTTTCTTGGAAATACCCTAATTTTGAGATACATAAAACTTCTTATCCTTTATCCTTTTATCCTTTTATCTGATCAAGTTGAAAATTTATCACAAAAATATCTTCTTCAAGGCTTCTTTAATAATCTGGGAGAGATGTGGATACCTCTAGTCTTCATGATACATGCCTTAAGTAATTTTTTAGTAGACCCAAACGCACAGACAATTCATACCACCTTATATGGATTTCAAACAACATTTGACACCTTCCTCAGCCATTTTCAAGGACTCATATTCAATCGGGGACATCATGACATGTTTGTCACATGTATAAGTGCATCATAACTGGACTTATGGCATCATGACAACTTGGATCACACAAAACAATGTTCACAGACCTCTATGAACAAATAACACCCCTGATATGAATGCAAGGCACCCAATTTTCAATGAAATTATCTTACTTGTGGCTTCACAAACATAAATGACACTATGTCACATATTTTGAGATTACCTTGACTTTGTAGAGATGACACACAATGTCATAGAATGCCCCCCTCACCTAGAAGCTTCATTTGCAATGATATACCTTCAAGAAGTATAATGAAGGTGTATAAGCTCCATAAAGACCTAAAAGAAGATCTTGAAGAGGTCCTAAGCCTTCTTGGGCACCTGTAAAACTCCTTCATCCTCCCTAATCTGATCTAATCATGAGAAACACATGTTTTTTCTTTTATACATCATTTTCTCTTGATGAGGACAAAGGTCTCTTCTTAGGCTTCCAATTCCTTCTTGTACCATTTTCATGTATTTTAGGCCTTTGAGCTCCATAGGATTGCACTCTAGGACATGAAGAACTCCTATTTTGACTTGAAAATCCTTGATAACAGTCCATTGCAACATGACCAGATCTATTATAACTGAAACATACCATTATTCTTCTTCCTTGAAGCCATCACCATGTCTAGGTGAATATTCAAGCAAAATCTAGCAATATGACCTTTCTTGTTGCAACTGTATACACACTATACTCTTGGAAAATTCACTTTTGTTGTCTTTCCATGAATGAGTGTCTCTATAGGACCTTCTACACTCTCTTTCCCTATGACCAAATGCATTACATGAATAACAATATCCATTGAAATTTCTCTCATACCTTGAGGCATTAGGCTACCTAGTAGCTCTTGGTTTCATATTGTCCTTGATGAGTGTCTCCTTCTTCTCTTCTTTGGTGATGGATTCACCTGATTCTTTTCTTGAATTGATGTCTTCTTGCTTGAATTCCTTGTCTTTATACTCCTCTTTGAATCCCAAACTAGTCCTATCATTTCTGCTCTTTATTTTCCAAGTAGGTCATCTAGGTATTTTGTACTTTTCTCAAATTTATGAAAGGTCATAGTCTTGTTGCTAGCTTCTAGCAACTCAGCATTTAAAAGCTCTATGTCTTCTTCATACTTTGAACAAAATCTCTCATTAACTTGCAATTTTGAAACAAGATACTTTACCTTTTCTTCTAGCAATCTCATTGACTCATTTTTCTTGGTAGATTCAGACACATATTGCTCTTCTAGCTCATGAAAGTGATTCTCATACTCCTTGATCTGCAAACTCAACTTATGTCTTTCTTTTTCAACTGTTTTAAAATTCTTTTGAATTCCTTTAAAATCATCTTTATCTTCCTCATCATCTTCACTAGAATAGTTGCAATAACCTGAAATAAAATCTCCTAACAAAGAAGATCCATCATTAGAAGACCTCATGGCTTCTTTAGTCATGAATAAGGCCTCATTTCCAATGTTCTCACAATCTAATTCAGATTCAGAATTTGAAACTCCACTACTAGCATCAGATAGTTCATCATTTTCATTTGTATAAAAACTATTTTTATCCCTTTTGTAATCAAAATTCTTAAATATTTTCTTTCTCTTATCATACTTTTTGTGCTTGTTGTCATGATCACTATCATGCTCATGTTCATCATGATCTTCCTTCTTATTCTTATGAGGACAATTAACAAAAAATGTCCTATCTTACCATATTTGAAACATTTGTAAGGAAGCTTACCTTTTTACCCACTAGATCAAAGCTTTAATCTTCTAGCCATCATAGAAAAGAGCTCTTCATCTTCAATCTTAAGAGTAGCTTCATCATCCTTCACCTTGTTTATTTTAGTCTTCATTTAAAATTTGAATGCAACCTCTTTCTTGTCTGGTTTGAGATCACCTATTCTCATCTCATAGGCAGTCAAGGTACCATGCAAATCATCCATCTTCAAAGTAGTCAAATCCTTTGCTTCTTCTATAGCAGATACTTTGGAATCAAATTTTGGAGTTAGTGACCTTAGAACCTTTTGAACAACCACTTCTTCTTTTACTTCTTCTCCTAATCCTTTCATGTTATTGAAAATTTTTCAACCCTAAGTAGATATGCAGCAATGGACTCTTCATCATTCATCTTAAGAGATTCAAACTGATTTCTAAAGGTTTGAAGTTTAGCAATTCTTACCTTTGAGTCACCTTCATATAGGACTTGAAATTTATCCCATGCTTCCTTTGCTGATTTGCAGTACATTACCTTTCCCAACTCAGATTCTCCAAGACCCTGAATGATAGCATTAAAGGCCTTAGAATTGTGTTCATATGCATCCTTGTCTACTTTGTTGGTAATAGGAGTGGCAGGAGGAGTATAGCCATCTACCACATAGTCTTCCAAACATCAAATCCTTGTGACATAATGTAGGTCCTCATCCTTACACTCCAAAATGCATAGTTTGTTCCATCAAACATTGGTGCCTTTCCTATAACTCTAACACTTGCCATTTTGTGCTTCAGGATCTCCTTTCAAGTTGTCAAACTTCTCCAAAAGGACCTAATCTGATACCAATTGTTGGAAGCACAATGGACTGAGAGGGGGGGTGAATCAGTCCTTATAAAATCAAACTTTCAATTTTAGATCACTCACAAAACCATTAATCACTTATCCATCATTAATGTGTGTGCAACAACATACAACATTCATCCAATAAACCGAGAGTAAGATAATCAACACCATAACACAAGATGTAAGTGGGAAACCCTCAAGGGGAAGAAAACCCACTAATTTTTTTTTCTGATATTACACACAACAAATACTCAAGTGAATATTACACATCACAAGATATTTCTTTAGTGAGGCACCAACCCCACAAGGAGCACCAACCCCTAAACCCTTGTTGATATTACACACAACAAGAGACTTGCATGAATATGACTCATCACACAATATTTTGATGAATTGACAACTAAAAATATTTGATACCACAGCTGATAGTGATCCAAATATTCAGCTCCAAACTCTTCCAAACCCTTGCTCAAACCCTAGGTCTTCAACTTGCACAATCTAGCTCTTTCTTCACTTCTCAATGCTTCAAAATCTTGCACACATGCTTTATGATATTCCTAAACCTATCACACACCTGATCTGATCTCAATTCATTCTCATACACCTAAAAAATTCACTCACCTAGGTCGCATACCTTGCACACACTCAACTAGTTCCAAAAAGCACCCAAAAACATGCTTTTATATGCTTCTCCACCTTTCAAAATTAGGAAAAACATTTTCCCTCCATTTGGTTCAACCCATACATCAAGGAAACATTTAAAATTTTAAATATAATAGTCACAAGTGACCCAATTAGGCCAGCCTAGCTAAAACCCACATTACATGTGCCAAAAACGGCTCAAAACCCCATGGGCACAATCTTAAAAATTGCCCTAACATTAGTACCATAATTTTTCATGACCCAAAAACCATTTAAATATGAATAAAATATCATTAAAAATTCATACATGGTTGTAATTAATATCAACCAATCAAATTATTTCATTTATTGGGCCCAGTTCCCTTTACAATTCTCAAAACAGTTGTTTCCTACACCCTTCAACACCCTGGAAACTTCATTTGATCACCAAATAAATTTATACTCAACCAAAACATTCCATGTGAAAACTCAAAATTAATTTTAGAACATGTATAACACTTCTAAGCAAGTTATAATTCATGAAACATCCTTCACTTCAAACCACAACAACATTTTCCTTCACCAGATCAACCTGCCAAAAACATCTATTTCCAAAGGTTAGCTCATAAAATAATTTATACATACATTAAATACCTAAAAATGGATTAATTGGATGTAAAATTAATCACTCTTCACATTCCAGGTGATAGGAAGCATCACCCAATCCATCTCATGCTTCAAACAACATCAAACTTGCACCAAAACACATGTTGTCTTAAACTGCCAAAAATATTCTACTCAAATAATGACCTGGAAACCCTATCAAATGACCTCATCATGATTTAAAAAAAATATATCTATGGAAATATATCTGAATATAATTTCCAACACAACTTTAATCATCTCAAAACTCCACCTGTAGCTCAAGTTATGCTCATTTTACTAGACCCTGCTATTTGAGACCCCAAAACTACCCTTTGACCAGTCAACCTGTTTGGACCTCAAAACACCATGAAAATGCATGAAAATGTCCTGAAAACTCCATGTAAATCAATAAAAACTCCAATCATCATGCACCATCAATTTTTCATGCTACTCCTTTGGACCATCTTGTCCTAAAACCTTCTTCTTCAGAAACTACTATTTTTTAGGTAGGGCCCACTTATCACCATGACCTCAACCATACATTTATGGAAATATATGAGGAGTCCTATACAACATCCAATCATCAATTTTTATGAATCAATCAAAACTGGGTCAGTATACTTCACTTTCTGCAAACTACTCCTAGCTAGGGTTTAACTAGGGTTTTAGACCACTTTACCTTCTTAACATTCATTCATAAAAACATGACAATAAAATGACCTCATTATTTTTTTGAAACCTTATAAATCACCATATAATCTTCCCTGAAATCCACAAGGTCCCATGCAAATCACATTATTCACAATGAGCATCTGAAGTTGCACTTCGAGCTGGAATGCACTACTTGATTTTTCACCCTGTCTCACAAAATCTGTCATAACTTAGAAAAATACACATCATGGGCACCTAAAATTTTTCTTAGAGAACTATGACTCATCCCTATAACATCTCAAATCATCATAATATCAATACCATAGCTCAATCTCTCCAATCACTAAGACTTACCTATGTTTGCATGTTAGATCCTCACTGTAGAAGCTAATACCAACTGAAATAATGCAATAACTAAACAAGAAACCTCAAAAAATGACCCAAAATACCTCATATGCCATGATATACCTGATTTCATGCTTCCATGAGCTCAAATGGCTCCAATCCACTCTGTCACACCTCCAAGCAAGCATACCTGCTCCCAATGAGCACCTGTAACCAAGTGATCCACATGTACCTATACCATACCACTATTGTGAGTGCTCAAGAACCCTCAAATCATTCTATAAATCATGTCAACATGCTTCCCAAGCAACCAATAATCTCATACTTCCAAGAAACACCTCCTAGGCACCTGTATAGGCTTGCTAGAGCAAGCACACATCACTGAATCCCATTGTAGCAGTTGATATACATCTGAACCAGTATGTTAGCATCATATACATCATCATGACATCATCATAAAACATTCAATTTTTCATTAATGTGGTTTTGCATCAATGACAACACCTACACATAACTTTATATTTATATGATTCCTTTGCTTGAATTTCATAATTAACCTTGAAAAGACATACTACCAAAAATATAAGATGCTCAAATTGCTAGAAAGGACCTAAACAATGTGATTAAATTACAAAGAAGATAGGGGCACCTAGAGGGGCCGAGGGCACCTGATGTTAGTGTCTTGGCTGGGCGTTGGTGTCTAGGATGATAAATGTCAAAGAATAAAAAGGAAGATTGAGAAAGTAAGGGTGTGATCCCAAAATTAACAACAAAAATTAAGGCAAGGTTGTCAAAGACATGGGTTAATTATTAATTTTCTTACTGAGGAATCATATGAATAATAGTATGCAATCAAGACTAGATAATTACCCAAAGTGCGTGATTGTGTGTCTACAGTACCTCCCTTGCATATTTTTCATCAATATCTTGCATTTAGATTTTTGGCCGCAACAATTCCCATTTTATTTCCTTTAATAAATCTCTTCTCAAAGTGTAACCACCAGGATTTTATGACGGGTTCTTCACAAGCAACAATCTTCCTAATTCTACCTCATCTTTCTTTGATCTTTAGAGACATGTAACTTCTTAAAGAAAGAGACCCTTATGTCGTTCTTGAATTCCCTTCTTTGTAATAATTGGTTTGGAACCATGGTCAATCATCAATCTTCTTTTCTCGATCATGACCTTCTTATTCTTCTTCATTTTCACTCATTTGTACTTCACTCCAATTTGGAAATATCTTCATTGTGATGTGGGAAACAAACTTGAAAGGAGTTCTTTCCTTGACGAAGTCAACTTCAAAAATTATTTTCTTTGAAATCTGATTTTTTCTTGAATATATAATTTTTTGTATTTTTTGACTTTTTGGGTAGACATCGTTTTTGGGTGCACTTGGGAAAATATATCCCCAACGGAGTTGCTAAAAAATGTTGGTGAGAATTTTTTTTGATATGGAAAATTAGGTGTCTCCACCAACATTCATGGGGCTAAGCTCCTCTACATTGAATGGAACAACTCCCATTATTGAAAGTAAACTAATCCTAATCATATCTAAATGTTGTCGGTATCCAAATTAGTTGGGGATTATACAGGGACACTCCAGTGAACCTGTAGCAAAGTTCTTGTACAGGGTAAAAGGGAGGAAATTACAATGAGGGGAAGGAGATAAATTAGGAAAGGAATATTACTGCCATAAGTAGGAAAATTTCAGAGCTCACACCTAGTAACTAGAATCGTTCAACATTCAATATAGAGGAAAGCACAATGAAGCTATCTAGTGATATGGAAAAACCTAGAAACCAAGTTCTCGGATTCATCTACCGAAGATACAAATCCCTTGCATCACTATTCTTGCAAAGTTCATAAAAGAGAGAAGTGGAAGAAACATAATATTCTTATAAAAACTATGCTTATTATGTCAATGATGAGAGGAAACCATGTATAAAAAGTTGCACACATTCATACATCTTGGAAAGCATAAACTCTATTCCTTTATTGACATTTACCCAATTTGTACAAATAAAGGGAAAATAATAAAGTGGAAGAAATGTAGCGTTTATTTCATGTGCATTGATGACACAAAGTCCATCAACAACAATCTACAATTGCTACAACATATATGCTATCAAAATCTAGCATTTTTAGGATCCCTTGGAATGGAGAAGCCATCCCAATTTATAGCAATGTAAATCAACTCTTCACCTACACCACACATTAATCTTCATTGTCTCATTCAACTTGTGACTTTTCACCTTCCTAGGAAGTGAGAAATAATTTTGTTGCAAACAATAGTTACTCAACATGATGCTTTGACATGATGCTTTGTTGTAACAAAAATTAATGTTTACTGATCTGAACCAATCTACTCTCTTACCAGATGCAACAATGCAGCATATTTATCCTCATGTCGCAAGGTAAAGAATGTGAGCTTGAGATCAGGGCTAATCTTATTCTCCAAATCAAGTTGTACAAGTTGAGGATCACGAAGACCTGCCTTAGCGAAATCACCAAGCAAACGAGGTAGAGTTGCACTAAACAACAAAGTTTGGCGGGTCTCACTCAACTGAGCAAGTATTTTTCACAGCTGCTCTGCAAAACCCATCTCAAACAAACGATCTGCCTCATTGAAAACCACATACTCCACAGTTTGCAAAGACATTTCTTCTACCTTAGCAAGATGATGCATGAGATGACCAGGAGTTGCAATAATAATATATGGACTTTTGGCTAGTTCTTCAAACTGAGTCTCCATGCTATCCCCACCCACAAGCATTGTGGCCTGAAGATCTGCATTAAAGAACAGACCAAAGTTTTTTTTTAAATGTAACATTGATTGTATGTAAGACAAAAGAGAAAGCCAAAGAGCGCCGCTGTCAAAGTAACAAAGCAGCAAAATATTTCACAACTGAAACATGATGGCTCACTTTTAACATTTTAAACTGCAACCATTTCAAGAAACACAATAGGAAATACATAAAAGTGAGAGACATGCCAACTATTATATGAGCATCACACAAACTGAACTATTTTAAGATGCGCCATGTATGAAAGGTGTGCATGTGTGTGTGTCCCAAAACATTGTGTGTGGTATTTCTTTGAAAATTGGGTCCTACTTAGTAATTTTATTTCCCCAACTTCAATTACAAGTATACTTGGCATAAAACTAATGGACTCGGCCTCATAATGAATGAATCAATGACATGATTTTATTAGCAATCATGAGACCATACTAGTATATGAGACCACAAAGCCAAACATATGTTCTGATGCAAGTTTGGCATGCACAAAGAGCAAGTCAATGGCAGCATGGTCAAATTTGCAGTGCCGCAGCTTCCTTCTGCTAGGTGGCCCTTCTATTATTAAGTTTGATTAAAAACTCCCCAGCTTCTTCAAGGGGGGAAAGCATAGAATCAAATCCCAAAGTCGTTATCCTTAGGGTGCAGGCGGTTCGTGGAAGGCAAAACATTACAACAACTACAAAATTTAGAGTCTTTTTCAAAACATTCAGAGGGGCTAGCTTTTTAGGGCAAAAAAATCAGCCGATTCTAACAATGGGGGGACAGTAATTTTACATTCACACATCCCAACTCTTCAAAAGGACAGATTTATTATCAATTTGTAAGACTGCAACTGCAAAATTTAGAGTCTTTTGGAGCAGCTATTTTTTTAGGAGCGAGAATTCAGCTGATTCTAACAATGGGGGGCAGTAATTCTGCATTCGCACATCCTACCTCTTCAAAAGGGCAGATATATTATCAATTCTTAAACTATGGGTGGGATCCCAAGAAGGGGGCTACCACTCATATTCTTAAGATGCAGGTGATCCATGGAATGTAGAAATTTAGCCAACTGCAAATTTCAGAATCTTTTCCAATATACTCAGAGTGTAAGAAGAAAGATTTCATCTATTCCTAGCAATGGACGAGCAAGAAGTTTGCAGTAAATGATGATATTTTTAAGGAAAGTCGCATATGGCATACTAGTGGCCTGTCTTTGCTAATCATAGTTTTTAGAGTAATTTCCACATAATTTGCCACTTAAAATTCATAAAACCTTCAAAAAATTTCGTTTTAAATGAGACCATAGAACTGAAAAACGTTCCGAAATTTCCTCCACGGTACTTACTAAGAATATTTGGGAATGCACAGTTGTAGGACTAGAAAAATTGGGAATGCTTCTCCATGGGACTACTAGATTAGAGATGGATTAATGTGAATCGCTACTTATAAGAAATGGGTCATTGTGAATGAATAGTACTCAAACATTCACAGGGCTATTCCAAAGAAGTAAAAGGCATTTGATTATGCTGGGCATGATCTTTAAAAGAACGACATATCAGAGTGTGTTCTCTATTTTACAAAGTAAGGGATTCTGATTGAATGAGAAAATATTATTAATGAAATTTGCAAGTTTGTTATCTGTGTTTTTGTCTTGAGAAGTTTTGCATATTCTTCTTGTTTCATCTGTGAATCAATTTTATACTGCGTAAGACACCGATACCATAAGTCCTACAGAAGATTTTCTTGATAGTAACTGTTAAAATGGAGTTTGAAGATCGTACCGGTCTTTCTGGTGGAGATCTGGATCAAGATCTTGTAAGTTTTTCTGATGTGTTTCCTGTAAATTCTGCAATTGATGTTCAAGAAGAGTCTGATCCTTTACCAGCATGGGAATTTCCTAAGATCCCATATAATCAAGTCTATGCTAAGATTTATGCATTTCATCTTATAGCTGCTGCTACTCTTAAAACTAGAGTGTCTGTCATACAAGTATCTTAGACGTCTTCCGGTGAATATAATATTCCTCTGATAGATCCCAGTGATATAAAGTCTTTGAAAAAATAAAAAACATTTAAGTTTGCACATATAGGTTGTGTCCAAATAGGTATTACTCCCTTGTTCCGATGTGGTCTAAATGCTTTTGTTTTGTGTTGTCTTATGGATTTGAGATTTGATAGTTTCAAAGATTCATTGCTAGCTGCAATCCAAACCGGTCTGCATAATAGCCCAATTTCTTTTGAAGTCTATCCAAACTACCCTGTCAGTTTGCATAACGAAGACTTGCTTAAACAAGCCTTAAGATTACATCTTGCCACTACTGGTCTACATATGAAGCCTGGTGCTTGTCCACTTGCAATTCATTATAAAGTCATCTATAGGCTTGTCAATACCATGTATCCTGCTGTTAAGCATGGTATTTCCAAAGGCAGTAGCGTGGTGAGTCATGCCAGTTTGGAAAGTCAAAAGATTGACCCTGAGCTAATTTCATGGTCGCAGATAAAAGTTCCCAAGGAGTGGACTTTGTCAAAAAAGTTTCTTGATAAAAATCAGCCCAAGTTGGAGAATGCCACCGCAGTTAATGTATCAAAGTCTAATGTTATTTTGTCATTTAGATCTAAAAGTTCTTTGTGTGATTTACCCAGATCTAGTTCCTCTAGATCTGATAGTTTTATTTTCTCTTTAGGAGAGTCTTCTAGAAAATTTGTTAAAGAGCAGATGTATATTTGTAGTCATAATAGTCTTGTACATCATCCCAATACTGATTATTTATGGTGTAAAGATTGTGAGCAACTGATAAAGCGGAAATATGTTCCTTCTAATGGTCCTACCATTAGTATGGCTTCTAGAGCATCTCATATTTCTTCTTCATTTCCATCTTTGGACAGTACAGAAGTCTTGTCTCCAGACTCAACCCAAAAAGCTGTATTTTGGTATCAAAGGTCTGTAGATAGGCATATAGATCCATCTGAGTCCTCCAAAATGCTTAACTGGACCAATAAAGTTGTAAAAAATGTTTATGATAGGCTTCACTCTCAAGAGTCTATCTTAGCAGAGATGGAGAAAACATTGAAGGCCATAGAGTTAAATCAGAAAGGAGATGTGTCTGCTGCTTTAAAGTTGTTAAATACTAAGATTGATGATGTTAGTACTTGTGTCAAGAGGGTAGAAAAAAATGTTGAAAATACCTCTGCATATGTGTCTACTTGTCCAGATATACCTAAGGTTGTTACTAGGAATGTTGTAGATATTGTTCAACCTATAATTCATCATACTGTAGATATCAAGAAAGATGTGTCTTCTAAGCTAGGAACCACCCATAAGCTTGTACAGTCCAGTCTGCATCACCTAACTGAGTCCACTACTGAGATTAGTCATAAAATAGATTCTGTCCAAGAGTCTGTAAGTCCAATACCCATCATGGTTCCACAAGTAGAGCAAATCTTGGAAAATACCAAGAAGCCAGAAGAAATAGAACCTGATTGGTCACAAGCAGTATCTTGGAAAGAAGTTACAGAGCTTGCTGGATCTTCATCACAGCATAAAGCTATTTTATCTCAGTACAGTCCATTATTCTTATCTGAGAAAAAAGATGAGATGATAAGAAATCAATTGGAATGGTAAAAATTCTCCCTGAAGAAGCAGAAAGCATGTTTCTAGGAGAATCATCTGGTACAACAGCTGAGCCATTGGATGGTACCGCAAGAACTCAGACACTCCAGCCCAATTGGTATAAATTAGATTTTCATTCTATTGAGAAAATCAAATAAATTATTCATGGAATGATAGGATGGGCTAATTCTCAGGTAAAACTGTACAGAAAAGATCCACATCTAATAGCTGAAATGATTTCTAATGGTTTTGTTGGTATAGTTAGAGAATGGTGGGATGAAAAACCACATCAAAAAGATATTTTACAAGGTGGATACTCTGCATTAACTGCTGCTCTTATTAAAGAATTCATTGGTAATGTTGATAGTAATAAGCTCCAGAATACTTCTTTATTCTTAAGAGCTAGATTATGTGATATGAGCAGAATAAAAGAGTATCAGTGTTATATGCAAAAGTTGTATTACAATTCTGGCAATATTAATGATCCTACAATGAGGATGAGATATATAGAATCTTTTCCTGCTTATTTTCTACAGAATATAAGAAGGCCATGCATGGAAAACTCCTGATGAGTTAAGTCTTGGTGCCATCAATCAGATCATTGATGAGACTAATGCTCGGCTTTGCAGAGAAAAGAAGGATCGTAAAGAAGCTATTAAGGCTCAAAAAGCCTTAGGCCATAAGTTCTGCCAGATGATTGACATTGACCCTTTTGGCTGTGATTCTCAGCTATCTTCTTCCTCGCAAAAAGAAGGTATGTACAGAATGTTCTTCTTTTTCAAAAGGGAAGGGTCAGGGTAAATAATAAATACAGTAAAATTCAGAAAATTCAAGAAAAAAGAATAAAGATTCTTTTGAAAAATAAAAGGCCCTTATAGAAAATCTTATTTCAGAAAGAAAAAGTATGTTGGTAAGAAGAAGAAGTTTATTCCTACTTGCTTTATCTGTAGAGGAAAGCACTATGTCAGTGAGTGCCCCCAGAAGGAGACAGATAAAGGAAAAGCTAAGATTAATACTCTTGCTACCAAAGGTATTACTGATAAAGAATATTGTTTGATAAGTGATTCAGATAGTTATTCTTCAGATATTTCTTATCAGTCTTCTAATGAAGAATTTCAAGTAAATGTTGTACAATACTCAGATTCAGATTCTGATAGTACTAATTCAGGATATAGTTCTTTGCCATCATTTGTAAATATGGTGGTATGTGTAAATATGAATGCGAGCTTTCCACATCCTATGATGCCTTTATCTTCAGAGCTTCTTTTCAAGCAGCTACAATTGAGACAAAGTGAATTCGAAGACTGTCCCCCTTGGGACACTGCAAGAAAAATATTTCTATCAAATAAAGTCAGAGAACTTGAAAGGAAATATTCTCAGCAGTTGAGAATTGAACAAGATAATCAAATCAGAAGAAGAGAAGAAGAAGAAAAAGAAAAAAAAGATTATTTTGTCAAGAAAGATCACTCTCACCAGTTCCTTCAAGGTCTCCATTTCAAGGACGTGTCCATCAAAGACAAACTTCCTACAAAAGACAAGGATGGGGAACAGGTGGAAGAAGTTCTCCTCCAAGGAGAAGTTTTCTGTTTTTGTTTCCAGAAGAAGATTTCAATGAAGAAGAATTTCAGGAGCCTACTGCAAGTATTCCCAGTGTTATGCCTAGTACTGATATCATGATTCCTGATCCTGAAATAATGAAGACCTGGAGAAGAAACAGAATTGAATTTCTCCAGAAAGTAATTGCAAAAGCTACAAATGAGTACAAAAGACTCATTGAAGAAGAAAATAGAGAAAAGAAAGAAGCTGAAGGTGAAGAAGACTTTGAAGAAGCCTATCAGCAGATTCTTCATCAAGATGCAGAAGCATCTGTCTCAGTAGAAGAACCAAATACTGAGGTATGCACAATAAAAGGTGCTCAAAATCCTTTCATTTCTATCATGATTTGTATTCCTAATATCAAAGCCATATTCCATAGATGCCATGATAGACACTGGAGCTGATATTAGTCTGTTAAGATCTAGAGCCATACCTCCTGATTGTTGGTCTGAGACATATCTTAAAATCAATTTTGATAAAAAGGAAGTCATCTCTAGGTATACTGCCTATGTTCCTGTCAGGATAGAAGGTTATGAAAGAACCTTGCAGTTTTATCAACATGATATGTTATCCTATGACTGCCTGATAGGAGTAGATGCCTTACAAGAATGTGGTACTTTCAGTCTCAACAAAGATTTTATATCCTTATTCAATCCAGATGTCCAAATCCCTAGAAAGTACACATTCAGAACTATAATCCCTCTACCAGAGTCTAAGAAAGAATCTAACCATGAATGGATTCATAAGTCCATAGCTCTGTGTAAAAGTAACATAGATGATATTGTTACAAAGATCAAAAGAGATCTTTGTTCTGATAATCCTCATGCTTTCATTTCTAGAAGAAAGCATATCTGTTCGCTTGATTTGCAGCTTGTAAAAGATGACAAAGGGAATGAAGTTGTTCCTAAGTTCAAATCTCATCATAGAGGAATGATTCCCTCTGAAAGAAAGGAATGCCAAGAAGAAATTAAGAAGCTATTGCAAGGAGGATTCATAAAAGAATCTAACTCTCCCTGGGCATGTGCTGCATTTTATGTCAATAAAAGAAGTGAGCAGATTCGGCAAAAGAAAAGGCTTGTAGTTGATTATAAGCCTCTAAATAAGTTTGTCACAGCAGTTCAACATCCAATTCCTACCAAGGATGATTTGTTAGCAAGGATCAAAGGATCTAAAGTTTATAACAAGTTTGACCTGAAAAGTGGTTTCTGGCAGATCTTCCTCAAACCTGAAGACACCTTCAAAACTGCATTTGTGGTACCAGGAGGTCATTATTAATGGAAAGTTCTTCCTTTTGGTTTAAAGACTGCACCATCCATATTCCAGAAGAAAATGGATTCCATATTTGGTGAGTTATCTTAATTTCTAATAGTATATATTGATGATATACTAATCTTTTCTAAATCACCAAAAGAACATATAGATCACCTTGAAAAGTTTTATGAGACAGTTTATCAGAATGGTTTGTGTTTATCTCCCACTAAGATAGAAATTTTCAAGGATGAAATGAATTTTCTTGGTATCAAGATAAAAGATGGATCCATATAAATGCAGATTCATATTGTGTCTAAAATCCAAGATTTTCCTGATCAAATTACAGAAAAAGAACAATTGCAAAGATTTCTTGGATGTGTGAATTATGTCGCAGGATTCTATAAATATATTGTTGCTGACAGAATTCTTCTTAATAAAAGATTAAAGAAGAATGCCCCTGCTTGGTCTGAGGAAATGACTCAGGCTATTAAAAGAATAAAGAAACAAGTATTGAACCTTCCTGCCATGTCCTTGCCTGGTCAAGGATTGAAGATAATTGAAACAGATGCTAGTGAGCACTATTGGGGAGCTGTTCTGAAAGAAAAGACAGACAACGGTAAAGAAAAGATTTGCAGGTATGCATCTGGTTCATTTCAAGGTTCTGAATTAAAGTACCATTCTACTCACAAAGAAATTCTAGCTGCTAAAAAAGCTATCAAAGCCTTTCTATTTTTCATCCAGAATGAACATTTCATTCTTAGATCAGATTTAAAAGATTTTAAAGCTAGAATGAGTAATGGTGACCCTGCCAATAAGACTGCATTCAATAGATTGCAGAGATGGGGAATGTGGTTTGATAATTTCAGTTTTGATATCGAACACATTAAAGGAAAAGAGAATTCTCTTGCTGACTTTGCCAGCAGAGAATTAAATCAATCTAGGAAGGTGAATATCACTCAAGTTGTTCATGAATTTGTAGAAAGTATCTGGAATACAGCCACTTGCCAAAATTATCTGGAATCAAAGAAAAGAAATGATAATGAAATGTCTTGGGAAGCTCAGCATTTGCTTCTCTCTAGAGGAATCATTTCAATTTCTCCATATCAGACTACAGAAGTAGCTTGTAGATTTGTAGATCCAGAAGTTCCAACAACAGAATTTCATACAAGACAAGATCCAATGGTATTCTGCACATTAAATTGGCAATGGAGACATTTCAGATATGTTGAACCTCCTGCTGATGATATTACAGTTGAAGGGAAGGCTAAGACAATTGGTCCCCAGACCAAATACTCTCTGGAGGTTTGAGTTTTCTAGACTCTGGCCTGAAGGACATCCTCTGGAGAATGATATATGGAACCGGCCCAGCACTCCTGGAGATAGGCAATATATTGCCAATCATTTTAAGTATTTTCTTTCCAAATTCCTTCCTACAAAATTTCTAACAGTCCATTGTTAAATGTTGATCCTGATACTGTTAGGAACATTTTGATCAATTGTAAAATTCCATGGTATGTAAAAATATGTTATTATGTAAGGACTAATCTGCAACAGGGACATCATATTAATCCCAATGGACAACTATGGAGAAAAATCATCCTCCATCATACAATGAACGTGCATCCTCCTGCACCTGGTCAATTCTTGAGGATTCCAAATCAGTATCTTTTTCAACGAGGAGACACCTCAATAGGAATAATGATGGGACAACATCCTTATCCAAGCTGTGTTATGAGCGCAACACTCGTGATCCATATTTTGCTGAAAGACATGAGTGGGAAGAATCTTCTAGCTCATCTGATGATGACAGTGGTCCCAACGTCCAGTATAGTCCGTAAAAGCTATGATGACAGGCTTGTTGTCATCTTTAATAAAGCTAGATAAGATTCTTCTTTAGATCTTATCGAAAGCATGGTGGACCTCCCCACTATCTAAAGGCGTTATCATGAGTGGCGTGTACTCATGTGTGTCTTCCTACTTTTCTTAAAGTGGGAATCTTTTGGTCACCTAGGTTCCCGGTTTCCGGTTTCTAGGTTCTTCCTTGATCCGGTGAAAAGCCTCTCTCATTCCTATATATAGGCGTGTTGAGTTTGAGTCAGTCTGAAGTATATTGGGATTGTATGCAAGTTTGAATATATAAAGTGGTATCAGAGCTATTTCAGTTTGAATACTTGAGCCATTACTTGATCTGTAGAAATGGTATAGGGTGAAATAATACCTATGTAGCGACCAAGCTCTTTGCAAAACTTAAAAGTCTGAAGTGCCAGCTCTCTGGTAGGTGAAAGCACTAGAGCTCTCAGTCCTGCACTTGGTGAATGCCCCTTTAGCTTCTCTAGCAAGGGAATAAAAAACACTGCAGTTCCAGCAAGGGAATAAAAAATGGGAGGTGGAATGCATTTATTGTTATCAAATGTCTTGGCGAAATTAATCAATTGAACTATCACCATGCAAGACATCCTAAGAGGCATAAGTGAATCACTGTATTGGAGTGGGAACTCGATAACCCTTCCGTTTTACTGCTCTGAAAATTTGGGGACTCAGCCCTAAAGACTCAAACCCACCAGACTTAGCCTTCTTCTTCTGCTTCTCCTAAAATTTTAACTGTGTCACAGAGCTCACCTGGATGTTTTTAACTTTCTCAAACCCCATTGCCGAGGAATTAGGGTTTAAATTTGATGATCAAGCTGCCTTGTTTTTCACAACATTTGTTTTCGTGTTGCCTCTCAATTCTGTAAAATCAAAATAACAAGAAATGAATATACATGTGAGCCCTGCTCTTTTTAAGAGCAATTCAGGGTTTGTTTTTTTCGTAGAATACCAGTGATACGTTAAGTGTGGGCGCTGTTTCTGAAATATTTTCTCTTTCAGAATAAAAATTTCTTACTACAATTTTGCTATTTTTAAAACACTGAAACCTAATTTCTTTAAATCACATCCGTTTGGGGGATAATAATAATAATGATGATGATGATAATAATGGGACTACCTTTTACTCTCACTACGCAAAAGACACAGTAGTGTGCTTTAAAGTGTACAATTATTATTCAAATCGAATTCATTAGGGGAAGGGAACCAATCATTGACATCCATAATTTTACAGGTCTGTAACACCAATAAAAATGGGTTTTTCCATTTTTAAAAAAGGACTTTTTTTGGCATAGTTTCACATGTTCACATGTCATATAGGTGTCATATTTTATGATTTTTAAAATGATGTGTATCACTATGAATATATATTTTCAAACTTTTCATTTCTCTTACTTGATCCAATAGTTATGCTTAAAATACCTTATATAAAGAAAATATCAAAAAAATACTTTTGGCACCCAAAAAAATGTTAGGAAAATTAATGTTCACATGATTGTGGGTGATTTACAGTAGGGTAAAATATAACTTAGTTATATATATTTGTTGTAATGTTGTTGTGTTTAACAACAATATAATAATAGTTCGAAAATAGGAAATTAGGAGATATTGTAGGATTGAGTGGTTTTAGGAGATTCCTTAATAATAGGAATTCCTCTCCTATATATATGTAAAATGTATTACGCTGAATAAAATAGAAGAAATATATTATTGTGTGAGAAATTATTGTGTTATTTTCCATGAACGTCTGAACCTAGCTCAAGATTTGGTATCAAAGCAGGGATTCTTTGAAAACAGAAGAGCAAGATTTATGATTAAAATGTTTTTTTATTTGTAGAAGGGGAAGTCACCGTTGTTTACTGCCCATTATGAAGAAAACATAGATTTTTGTAGAATTAAAATTATCTAGATATATATCCTTGTGCTATTAGTGACTGTGCAATCCTAGTGTTGTGCTAGCTACATAATTTCCAGTGTTCTATATATAACTGCTCCACACATTTACATTTGTTGTACATTCGTTGCTATCATATAAGTACATCTATAGATCTGTAAATTCAATGAAGGCATTGATTTGGCATTTAGACGAGGTCAAACATTTCATTTTGGAGTCATTCACATTTGGTGATCTTGATCATTTCCACGTATATGAATATAGTGTTATGACCTATGAAGATATCTTATATAGTGAGGTCAACAATTTATACTGAAACATATCAGTTTGCATTGGTTCAATTTTCATAGCACATTGGATCAAACTTACTTTGCCATTGACACCTGCATCCATCACAATAGCTAGATGTCAAATGAATTTCAATTATTTATGGATTGTTATTGATCGATTCCTTGTTTAGCATTGGAGCATTGAACACGACGAAGGCGGCGGACTTTAAATTGGATTCCCTGACAAGTCGTCGTATTAAGGAGTATTTCAATAGAAAACAATTTTTATGGTCACGTCTATAGATTATATCGGAAATCTAATACTTTTTGTGGAGGTTCCTGCATATTGAGTTCATACTCAACATATGTCAACGTGGAATCAAAACCAATAACTTGTAGAGTTGGGTCTACAATTGTTAATGGGATGGCATTATACATGTCTTGGTTGATTAATGTTATGATACCTTTGAGATTTGGTCTTCGCGTACGCACAAATATACATACTTTTGCAAACAAATATTTTATATATCTACTAAGCGGCTTGATTTCGTGAATCAATTTCCAACTCTCCATGCCAAGCTTGTTCTATCTTCTACCTAGCTTTTGCATTTCCTCTGTACGACCTATTTTTATCTGTCTCGCACATGAGTTTGACACGTGGCACAAAAACCAAGGTTTTAAAGGGCCAAATAGTTGTGTTTTAAAAAGAGACAGGTAATAAGGTCAGTTCTTTTTAGAATTAGAGATTAGTATATAAATATTTAGTTCTTTAATTTGTGTCAAATGTCATCAAAGTAAAAAGTCTATTTAATCCATAGTTGGATTAAATGTATTTTGGTCTTATAAAAGTTTAAAAAATTATTGTATTTGTAATTGTCAACAAAAAGGGCTTATTGTAAAACTTTTAAAAAATAAAATAAAAAAATTTCCTCGCGAGCGCATTTTCAGTGTTACCCAACGCCCAAAAAATAAACTATTTCACATTGCGATGGGGAACTTATACAAATAAACCCTGTGTAGAAATTGTTGAGCTTCATATCCTAATGAGGCTGAGTTAGTAACATGATAGTGGAGGATGAAGGCATCGGAGGCTGGAGGATAACCAATGACCTCTCGTGAATCGCTAACGACAGGGCCGTATATAATGATTTGGTGGCACATGTGTGATTATTGGCCGAATATTAGTGTGTTTTTTTTAGTTTTTCAGTATTTCAGCGTAATGTGAAAAATAAGAACAGATGTGGTATGTTCATGTTCACTTGTGTATGTGAGTATTCCTAATGCAGTCCTTTAATGTAAACATATAGTGGAGAGATGAAAACACATAGAAATGCAACATCGTGATTCTTAAAGAGGCTGAACAATCAAATGTGTTCCTATTCATACCTAGGTTTTTGGTTAGCCTCTTGATCTGTAAACTATCTACTTTGGAATTCGTTCACAAAATCACAATTATATTGTTGTTCTACTTTCAAATAGAAAATGACAATTGAGCTAATGATTGAATTGTTTATGCCTTAGAACTAAAATTTACAAAAAGAAATGAATTAATACACACACATACGCCAAGGAATTTTATCCTGGAAACCTCCAAAGGAGGAAAACCAGTCAGGAAGGCCAATGCCAACATAGCCACATTGCAATGCCGACGTAGCCACCTGTGTCGAGAGTTAAACCTGGGTGGTAGCGTTGGTACCAAATGTAATGAACTGTTACGTTAAAACCTCGAGGCATCAGTGGAATCCACACATGAGGATCATAACATTGTATTGGGTAGGTAAGTCAAAGGTTCGTCATAATCGAGATATTGAACTTTGAGGCCATTTTCACATTGGTGTATATGGACACCATTTGTATTACATGACATTTGTGAAGAAAGTAATTGTTGTTCCGCAGTTGCACACAATAAGATCCATGGGAATGTAGGCAATAATTGAAATTGAAAGGAGGTTGCATTATACCAAACAAATTACAAGTATGGAGTTATGACACCGCTAATCGAGAATAGTATTCCTACCTTAGGGGAAATCTTGTCTAGCTTGTTTATCCTAGCATTTGTTGAGGATTGGTATTGCACATAACGATTATACATATGTACAGTTGTCATTTTGGGCGGTAAAATTCATTTATAATTTTTCCCCTGTCAAGGTCATTTATGGTATTTTGGCAAGCAATGGTCCATCTAAATATGTATGACTAAAAACACTGTCTACACCTTTAAGCCTGGTTACAGTAATTATGACCAATTCTTCCTATATGGGTAATTTTATTCCCAATCTAGGTCCCTGTTTCTTACGATACTTGAAGTATCCTTTATCCAAACCCTATTTGTACAGTGGAATAGAAGCTAACACTACCTCATTTACTAATCAAAATAACTACTGCACTCATTGATCACTCCAGATTGAGAACACCTCATGTCCCTAGATGCCTCATGACTAAGGAACTTCTTCCAATCATTAGGGATGCTCTTATATAGCAATTGATGCGTATACAATCTTGGTATTAGGCCATAGACTACATACCTGCTTTTTCTTTGTTGTGTTTTTAATACTTATACTAACCCCACCCATCTGTCGAGTTGGATGCATTGACGAACACATCTTCCTTTACTTGTTGATATTTATCAAGAAATTATGTTTTAGATCAATTTGAGGCATCAAAAGTGGTTCCACAAATGTATCATTGGATGAGGCATGTCAGTTCCAATCCATTTGAAAAACATATCAAGACAACAATGAAGGAAATATTTCCCTTCTTAATTAACATAGCTATTGTCAAATGGACAATTGCTCCCAAACCATGTTCTGCACCTGATATCGAGACTTAGGGGAAATACTATTTTATCGTGATCACTCAAGTTCACAATTACCACTTGAATCTCTAAATTAAAATAGAGCTATAGGAAATTTCACACACCTACACCCTCATTACAACTCCAACATGATGAGGTCTGTATGTCACAAGTAAGGACTTTCTATTCAACAGTCAATATCAAGATGATTTTATAGTTCGCCAATTCGCAGTGGTCCTTCTACTAGTTAACTGATTGTGAGGAAGTGTTGCCTACGATATGGAGGCATAACGACTCTCAAGTTAATTTTAGTAGCTCGCCAATGAAACAGACTTAACCAGAAAATGGGAAGTCCTATTACGTGGTATTATTTTGGGTTGTTGATAAATAGTGGACAAAATCAATATGTATATTTGTCCATCACATCTCCAAGGAATGCAAGCAAGCTATGACGGTGGATGACAGCACCATGTGGTGGGGAGGTGTCGTGATAACCACACATGTGATAGGCAGGTAAGAAAAATGAGAGTGTTTCCCTCACCATTGTGAGACTAATGCTTCTAGCTAAACCCTGAGTATAGTGGAGAGATGAAAACACATAGAAACGCAACATCGTGATTCTTAAAGAGGTTGAACAATCAAATGTGTTCCTATTCATACCTAGGTTTTTGGTTAGCCTCTTGATCTGTAAACTATCTACTTTGGAATTCGTTCACAAAATCACAATTATATTGTTGTTCTAATTTCAAATAGAAAATGACAGTTGAGCTAATGATTGAATTGTTTATGCCTTAGAACTGAAATTTACAAAGAGAAATGAATTAATACACACACATACGCCAAGGAATTTTATCCTGGAAACCTCCAAAGGAGGAAAACTAGTCAGGAAGGCCAATGCCAACATAGCCACACTGCAATGCCGACGTAGCCATTTGTGCCAAGATTTAAACCTAGGTAGTTGTGATGGTACCAAATGTAACGGACCGTTACACTAAAACCTCGAGGCATCAGTGGAATCCACACATGAGGATCATAACGTTGTATTGGGTAGGTAAGTCAAAGGTACATCATAATCGAGAGATTGAACTACGTTGGGATTTACAAGTGTTACCACTATTTTCACATTGGTGTATAGTTTGTATGATTATTCCATGAGCATTGAGTGTAGGGTTGTGCCTCAGAACAATATAGTGGTATGGGTGAATAGAAGCAGACATAAGTTGATGGGTGTTTATATATTTTTTGTAAGGATTGTGAAATATTTGTTTTAACAAAACGGTATTGTAATGCGTTCCCCGCTCAATTCAGTATAAGGAAATTATGACCATTTCATTATTATAGTCAGTTAGTGCGAGTAATTGCAACAAGTGCGTTTGTCTACCATAGCCATTAGGTGTAATGATTTGTATATATATATATTTGTTGGCTTAAAGGTGGTTGGTATGTACACATGAAGGCTTGAGGGATTATACATTAGTGGTTGTTTTTTAGGAGGTGGGGTAATAGTATTGTGTATAGATTTGTCCCCCGAGGATTTGGATGGTATCTTTGCTTGCAATGGTCGACTGCAAAATTGTACAGCAAAAACGTTACTTTAGCCTTATGTAAGCAATTCTTGTTGGTATAAATTCCCAGTGTATGCCTTGTTTCTTACAACTTGGCTGTTACAAAATATTGTACGCAAAATAGAACAAAAAAAAAATTAACGAATAAAAAACAACTACTGCTCATGCTCACATACTAAATAAGATTACAACAGCCTCATGTCCTACCTTCCTTTCATGGCTAATAAGTTCTTCCCACATATGATGCTCTTCTTAGCACATTCAATGGTAACAAATGTTGGCTTATGTAGCCATTCCCCACTCGTTGATGACGAATACTTCCACCCCACATCTCCTCCATTCTACATACACCTCCTACCCACCTTGCATATTTAACAACATCATGAATGTGATAATTGGAAATTGAAAGAATGTGTACACTTGAAATTATGGTGCATGGATAGGTGGGTCGCTATTAGTTAACACCCTTTGTAAAGGAAAACACATATAGCAAGACTGAGGAGCAATGACAGGAAAATATTACACCTTGTGAATTTTCACAATAACTTTCCCTTTGACATCTTTAACCATGGAAAGATTTGAAATTAGGGGAAGATATATTTCAGAAGCAAAGCTCGTATTCACCAAGTTACAATACCAAAAGTAATAGAGCTACTGGGAAGCATTAAACCAAGATTACACTCCAAGATGATGGGAATGGTTGAAATTTGAGGGCAAAAAATACATGATGGGCAGGCACCAGATCGAGAATAGTGAGGGGAAAAACTAGATTTGAGGAATTGCCTACGATATGGGCGGAAAAGTTTTGGGTGCTAATGGAAACAAACTAAACTAGAAAATGGGAAGCTATCACGTGGTATTATTCGGGTTGTTGATAAATCAAGTGGACAAAATCAATATGTATATTTGTATCACAACAAGGAGATGCAAGCAAGCTATGACGGTGGATGACAACACCATAGACAAGTGGTGGGGAGGTGTCATGACAACGACACACATGTGATAGGCAGGTAAGAAAAATGAGAGTGTTGTTGTTGGGGGGCCAAAAGGGGGTCTTAAGTGGACGCATTTTTCTGAAAAATAAAAAACTTCAACTTGTATGAGTTTTTTGAAATAGTTACACTCAAAATTGGAAGATGTTGTAGAAATATGAATCGTAGAATTTTGAGTCTAGTTTCTAAGCTACTAAATTTTATTGAAAACGGATAAGTTTAAGTGGGTCAAACAACTAAAATACCAACATGTGCTCCTGTTTTTGTTAAAAAACATAATAGAGTGACTTTCGTGCCCCCCACCATTTTTTGAGCACCATTTAGTATTTTTGAAAACCCTTTGGTAGAAAGATAGCTAGGAGCATCTAGTTTGTGTTAGAATTTATTTTAGATTTTTTTAGCGAATATTTTTTTATTTATGATTTTTCTAGTACATAAATTTTATGTTTTGAAAAATAACAGAGCTCCGACCGTGCCCCCCTAACTACCTCAAAAAATATCAAAAATTAGATTTTTTTTTTTAATATGTATAGAATTATTCCTAGTTTGTGCCTAATTGTTTTTATTCAATTTTGATGAGTCAAAAAAAAGATACACGAAAAAAGATAGACATGTTTAAACTTCAAAAAATAGCTATAAAAAGGCATAGTTAGAAAATAAATAATATGGAAACCTTGTATTTGTTAGAAAAATTGAAAAATAATATTTATACAAAGAAGAAACTCTGCTTTACGTCGTGGTATAATTTTTTTAAACAAATCGATCATTTGATGTTGATTTATCATGACGGAAGTTGGATTTTTGTGTTTTTCTGCAAAAACATGCAGTTTGTTGTGTTTGTGCAGGTCCATGCCTCAGGCTTGGGGATCCAAACCGGATCCCAAGCCTTGAGGCATGTGTTGGAAAAGGTAAAAATCATAACGCGTACGCGTTATTCTTTGTTTATATATTGTGGCCCCCCAACGTCCCTTTCATCTCTTTCACGGGAATTTCTGTAAACATTTTGTTTGGTCTGCAATTTTTCTGTACATTCTTGCACGATTTTTTAGTAGTTCATTTTGTCCCCTACCCCACTAGTTGATTTTTTCTAATCATGGGTGATAAAATTTGAGCTAAGGACAAGAGGAAAGTCAAGAACAAGACACCGGAGCAATTGGAAGAGATGAGAATAAAGAAATTGAAGAGAATGCAAAAACTTCGTGCAGGGCAAGGTACATCTGCTATATCAAATGTAGCTAATGTATTAGAATATGGGGATGAAATACATAATGAAAATGTAGAGAATAATGATTTTGCAATGAATAATGATATTGAATTGAATGACAATGTTGGTATGGATGAAGAAATTGATATGAATCCAATTGTTGAACCCTTACCTGAGAATCCAAATGTTAACCCTGAAATTTGTATGAAAACACTGAATGAAGAAAGTAACCTTGTAAACAAATCTTCACCTCTAAGAACACCTCCTTCCATTTTGTGAAGAAAACCAATTCACTTAATTGAAATTGATGAAAACATTATAAAACCAATGCCTAACAAAATGTCTGAAAGAAATGCGAGAAGAAAAGCTAGTGGAATTTGGGATAATTACTTTGAGAATTTAAATGACACACAAAGATGTCAATTATTTGTTACATTGATGAAATTAATTAAGATGAGACCTATAATGAAGACCCTGGGGTTAAGAACATCTAATGTTGTTGATCAAAATGCGTCAATTGTTGAAAACATACATAAAGCATACCAAACTGTAGGTGGCAAAAGATGCACCAAAGATAGTAATGCTACACGGTGTGCACTTACTAATTGTATAGTAAGTGATAAAATAGTTAATAATGCTTGATTAGAAAAACAAGCAGTGCTTTGAAGCTAAACAGAAAAACACTAATGAAAGCAATAGAGAGACGTAAACGTCTTGAGTCAGTCAATAACACTGACTATTGGGATTTCTCTAGCAGAACTTCCATGAAAAGACAAGAATACATATGATATTCTAAAAGAATTAATTGTAAAATTTTGGAATGAGAACACAAGGGTGTCACCGAATAGAAGAGATACAGTAAAAAGAAGAATAGGTTCTCGTAATCGTGAATCGTGTGCAAAACATTTCTTAGATATGACTCAAACACAATTGTTCTCTAAGTTTAAGAATGAAAATCCACAAATTAACATTAGCCAAAGATTCTTTGAAATGAGCAAACCCTTTTATGTGAAAATCAATCACTCACGTACCACTTGTTGTTGCAGGCATCATGTTGAATTTTCAATGCATTATGATGTTTTTTTGTCAAATACGTCATGTTTTGCATACTGACATCATGTTGCAGGAGTGTGGATTAAATGTCCCACCAAAATCTTCAAGGGAATTTATTCTGACAATATTTTGTGAAAAATCAACTAGACAATTTTTTTATAACAAAGCATGTTTGGATGGAACGTGCAATGTATGTGGTGGCTTGCCAAATCTGAAAAGTTGTATCCATGAGGAGAGTACAGATTCAATAGGAAAAGAATTGGTTGGTTTCACCAAATATAAATCGGTGGCATATCAATTAAAAGATGGAAAAGAATCTAAGAGGTGTGAGCTTGTTACAAAACAATTACCTGTATCAGAATATATGGTCAAATTCAGAGAAATTTTTTTTATGAGTATGCAAGGCACACACATAGAGCTCGATGGTTGGATGAACAATTCAAGTTAAGAAAGGACACATTCCCACTTGGTACTATTGTTTCAGTAGTTGACTTCGCAGAGAATTACACATTGCAGCCACAAATGGAGGTTCAGTCTCAATATTATAACTCAGTGCAAGTTGCTATTTTCGTGCATATAACATTCATGCACTCTCCAGAAAGCACTGAGAAAAATCAAAAAATATTAAGAGAGTATCATTTCTACATCAGTGATGATCGGACACATTCTACAAGAATATGTACAAGGGTGTTTCCAGGTGTTTTATGTGAACTTGAATGAGAGGAACATTAGTTTCGATCAACATTACATTTGGTTGGACAACTGCACATCACAATTCAAGAATGCATGGATGTTTTATTGGCTAAGAAGGATGCACAAAGAAACAAATGTACAACATATCTAGAGTTTTACTGAGGCAGGGCATGGAAAAGGAGAGCATGATGGTGCAGGAGCATGTGTGAAAAGAGCACTTGCAAGAGAAGAGTTAAAGTTCAAGGATGGTGCTAAATTTACAGATGCAAAAAACATTGTTGATTGGTGTGTCAAGAATATGGGCCATGAATCTCAAGAGAGATCAACGGTTCGTAGATATTTTTGGTTGATAGAGGAACAACATCTGGAAAACTTTGAAGATTGTATGACAGTTGTAGGATCAAGTGATATGCACTCATTCCGTAGTTCAGATGCAAATGCTTGGACTATTTATACTAGGTGCATGGCATGTTTTTGTATATCATGCATTGATTTTGCATGTGGAATGAATGTGAGTCACAACAGTGGGTGGATGAATGGACTTGTAGACCTCTAATTCCACTCGACACACATCAAGTTCCATGAGCATTACAACTTGCAGGGTCTTCAGATCAAATGACAACATCACCTGACTTTGACCAAGTCTCTGATTTAGTGCAACAAGGTACATACATATATGTACATGCCATGTTTTAGATTTATAAATTATTAAATGGTCAACTCTTAATGTATTTTAAATTTGACTGAACAGTTTTACTTTGTGATGTAGGGCACGTTTTTGCAGTTATTGCGATGGAATTTAACGAAGAGGGAACATACTACTTCTTGTCTCGTTGTGTAGAGGGGAAAAAATTGACTTCCACAGTCATTGATGGTGAAGACCTTGAGTATCCCACTGGGTCAGTGGTAGTCACTGGAACTTGGCTTCGATGATATCCTATCAAAAAATCAAACATTTGGTTGTTTGAAGACTATGAAGTACATCGAAAGATACTTCACTATTCACATTTGGTCCTTGCAACAAATATTAAATTGATCAAATATCGAGGTCGGCCATTAAACAAGAATCTGTGGAAGGTTCATGAATCAAATCATGAAGCAATTCTTGCTACTGTCAAGAGTAGAGTTGATCCTTGTGGTTCATTGGATTGAATTTGCAAAGGTATGTTCTTCATGAATTTAATTTGAATATTTACTTAAATGATTTTGTTTAAATTTTGTATGATTTAAAATTCTATTTAATTGCTTACTAACATGTTTATGTAGGTTAGTGGTGCCAAAAAAATTTCCACCTTCACGTGGTTGGAGCTGTCAGTCACCTGTCAGTAGAGAATATATTATTCTCGAAGCCAAGTGAAGCTAAGAGAAATTAAATATTAGAAAGGAACAACAAACTATATTGTAAAAATATCTTATTAAAATTCTCATTTCACCACCTATATTGTATGAACCACCTATATTATTCAGGTGATTGGCAATGGACAACCTTACACTGACTCAGACTGCAGTATTTCGTGCATTTGCAAACAATAGGACAACGATAGAACTAGATGGAGATGGATAAAACCGTGATAGGATTTTGTAGAGGGCCCCAACATGGAGGTTTCGGATCTGACGAGATGTCTCTAGGTGCCATGGAGTCTGAGAAATCACGTCAGTGTAGTCCCTTAAGAGCCCTAAGACCAAAACACGCTATATCTTTGATGGGTGATTTCTCAAACTCTATGGCACCTAGAGACATGGTTAGATCCAAAACCTCCATGTTAGGTCCCTCTATGAAATATTTCATGGTTTTATCCATCTCCATTCGGTTCTCTCGTTGTCCTATTGTTTGCAAACACGTGAAATAGTGTAGTCTGAGTCAGTGCAAGGCTGTCAGATGCTATATTTTGCAAACGGTAGCTCTATGGGACCAAACTGTCTACGCCAACATGTCTGGATGGCTAGGTGAACACTAGTGGAGGCTCTTTTTTGGTTCCCTATACTCCCCGTGCTTTCGGGCTACCTCGTCCGGGCGTAGTCTCTTAAGAGCCTGAGACCAAAACACGCTATATCTTCGACGAGTGATTTCTCAGACTCGTGGCACCTAGAGATGTCTCGTCAGATCCTAAACCTCCATGTCGGGGCCCTCTAATATATTATATCATGGTTTTATCCATCTCCATTCGGTTCTCTCATTGTCCTATTGTTTGCAAACACACAAAATAATGCAGTCTAAGTAAGTGTAAGGATGTCAGGTGCAATATTTTGCAAATGGAAGCTCTTAGCGCCAAACCAACTATTCCAACACGTCAGGGTGGCTAGGTAAATGCTAGGGGAGGCTTTGTTTTGGTTCCATACACTCCTTGTGCTTTCAGACTACCTCGTCCGGGCGTAGTCTCTTAAGAGCCCTGAGACCAAAACACGTTATATCTTCGACGGGTGATTTCTCAGACTCTGTGGCACCTAGAGATGTCTCATCAGATCCTAAACCTCCATGTCGGGGCCCTCTATGAAATCCTATCGTGGTTTTATCCATCTCCATTGGTTCTCTCGTTGTCCTATTGTTTGCAAACACATGTGAAATAGTGTAGTCTTGAGTCAGTATAAGGCTGCCAGATGCAATACTTTGCAAATGAAAGCTCTTGGCACTGAACCAACTATGCCAACACATCAAATGGCCTGGTGAATGCTAGGGGAGGATTTTTTTTGGTTCCCTATGCTCCCCGTGCTTTTGGACTACCTCGTCTGGGCGTAGGCCCTTAAGAGCCCTGAGACCAAAACACGCTATATCTTCGACGGGTGATTTCTCGGACTCCGTGGCACCTAGAGATGTCTCGTCAGATCCTAAACCTCCATGTTGGGTCCCTCTAAAATCCTATATCATGGTTTTATCCATCTCCATTCGGTTCTCTCACTGTCCTATTGTTTGCAAAACATGCGAAATAGTGTAGTCTGAGTCAGTGTAAGGCTGCCAGACGCAATACTTTGCAAACGGAAGCTCTTGGCACCAAACCAACTATGCCAACATGTTGGGGTGGCTAGGTGAATGCTAGGAGAGGATTTTTTTTGGTTCCCTATGCTCCCCGTGCTTTCAGACTACCTCGTCGGGCGTAGTCCCTTAAGAGCCCTGAGACCAAAACATGTTATATCTTCGACGGGTGATTTCTCAGACTCTGTGGCACCTAGAGATGTCTCGTTAGATCCTAAACCTCCATGTCAGGGCCCTCTATGAAATCCTATTGTGGTTTTATCCATCTCCATTTGGTTCTCTCGTTGTCCTATTGTTTGCAAACGCGTGAAATAGTGTAGTCTGAGTCAGTATAAGGCTTGTCAGATGCAATACTTTGCAAACAAAAGCTCTTGGCACCAAACCAACTACACCAACATGTCGGGGTGGCCAGGTGAATGCTAGGGGAGGATTTTTTTTGGTTCCCTATGCTCCCCGTGCTTTCAGACTACCTCGTCTGGGCGTAGGCCCTTAAGAGCCCTGAGACCAAAACACGCTATATCTTTGACGGGTGATTTCTCGGACTCCGTGGCACCTAGAGATGTCTCGTCAGATCCTAAACCTCCATGTTGGGGCCCTCTACGAAATCCTATCATGGTTTTATCCATCTCCATTCAGTTCTCTTTGTCCTATTGTTTCTCTTGAGTCAAGTGTAAGGCTGTCAGACGCAATACTTTGCAAATGGAAGCTCTTTGCCAAACACTACGCCAAATCGGGGTGGCTAGGTATGCAGTTTCCTGAGTCTAGTGTAGTCCCTTAAGGCCCTGAGACCAAAACAGCTATATCTTCGCAATACTTTGCACCTAGAACGTCTTGTCAGATCCTAAACCTCCATGTCAGGGCCCTCTAAGCTCTATTATTTGCATGTGAAATACCAGTCTGACAGTGTAATGCCAGACACAATACTTTGCAAACGGAAGCTCTTGATGCCGAACCAACTACGCCATCACATCCCAATGGCCTAGTGAACACTAGGGGAGGCTTTGTTTTGGTTCCCTATGCTCCCTGTGCTTTTGGACTACCTCGTCTAGGTGTAGGCCCTTAAGAGCCCTGAATGACTAGATTGGCTTAAGAATGAATTTGATAGGGGAATGTCTAAGAACACATGGGAGTTATCAATCACCTAGTAAATATTTCTTGTTTAGTTCTGAATGGGAGTCAGCTGGCCTACGACTTAGTGACCTTCCATTCATTGATAATTTATGCTATGATAAACCCATGGATGCTTTCAAAAGTGCCTTCAAAAGGATAGGGGTAGTCATCAAGCATAGTGAAGGGTGTGATGTGATTTCCAAATAACTTGAAATGCCATACAGATTTAAAGGTAATAACATGAATTGGACAGGATTAGACAATCAAGAATCATTGAGTGTCTGAATCAGAATGTCATTGCATCTGGAGACATTCTCAAGCATTGGAGTAATGTATATGGAGAGACATTCTCAAAATATCAACAGATGAAAGGCATCAAATTGTGATGAATCTCAGGTGTTTTAACAGGGGAGAAGACTAAGAAGCATAGAAGAATGTAGTAAGTGCATGATAAGATAGGAACCAATACAAAGAGACCATGAGCAAGAAGAAGCGCAAGTAAGGTAAATACACATATACACATTGATAAATTGAATGAATAATTACTCAGATTAGGTAACTCTTTATATACATACATTATATAAATATTGATTTCCAAAGTTTGATGCATATTATACATTGAAAATGCTAGTACATGTACATCACCAATAAATGAAAAAATAATCCATAATGTCTTAAATATTGTCAAGTGCACATCATATTAGTTTCATGCAAAAATAATCTCAGAAATGTAAGGTCTCATACAAAAATATCAAGTTCCAAATAGTATTTTAATGTGCATAATAAATATAAAAATGCCCAAATAGGTCATATACCATCAAGTTCAAATGCCATATAGGCGTACATACAATGCCATGCACATAGGCATACAAAAAAAATGTCATGTAAGACATATATATTTCCTAATCATCAAAATCTATCCCTCTCTTGGCCTTGCTCGAAGAAGGCCCTCCCTTAGATGAAGATGGAGATCTATGAAATGACTTTGGATCATCTGAGCCCATGCTACGAGTCCTCTTCCACTGAATACTCACCTATAGATGAGCGTATAAATGCAAACAATGTTTTTTTTGTCAAAACTTAATTTATATATGTTTTCAACATGTATTTAAGACCATGCTAGAATGAAAGTATTTACATAAATACACAAACTTACCGCAAGTTGTCGATCACGCCGAATTTGCATCTCACGCTCAGATGAGTCATCGGGAGCTCCTGGAGTACGAACGGGGGTACGAAGATGACGAGATGGAGGATTTGTGCCCTCGAAGTCAAAATGGAGGGGGTTGAAGTTCCCTACATACACATAAGATCAAAAAATCTAACATCAGAATTAGCGAAAATAGAACTAAGTACATGTATGTGTAATGACAATATTTTAACTAATTTTATCAATATAGAACTATTGTTTTTACCCCGCCACGCCTGTGAATCAAATGAACAGGGCTGCTACCTGTCGCAGGTAACTCCTGCATATACACAATGAAGGACATTATTAACATAATTTAATAATTCTACAATGAAAGACATTACTAACATGTAATTTAACATAATATGAATTACACGAGAAATTTAACAAAATTTACATGTTGTTTGAATACCTCAGTGAGTTGTTGCGCAGATGAAATCGCAGCGGCAACACCTTTCTCTACTTGTCGCAGAGATGGTGGGGTGTCTAGTGAAGTCAACATCTTTATCAAACATGTATCACGTGAGTTAGATGGACATACAAGAACATACATATATTTGACTTCAAAACTATATATATATATATATATATATATATATATATATATATATATATATATATATATATATATATATTTGCATGTATGTGAAAATTTTACACAATTAACATTCTAAATTACCTCTGTGAATGTATGTGTATGCATGGTGCTCGCCGCCTGTGGTCGGGATGAAGATGTGCCTCCCGCACACTGTAATATCAATGCATGTACATGTACAAATACAATTATTTCAAAAATTTAACATATATATAAGTAAATCAAGTACTCCAAACTTTTTGTAACACACATAATAAAACATAACAAATACCTGCGAAGGTGACGCCGATGACTGTAATCCAAATGTCTCACTCAAAAAGGCATCTGACATAGTGACATTATCATGTGCACCCCTAGCACCAACTCCACCAAAATCAGTACGCATGAAAGTATCGTCCTCCTCGGGCCCCAAACATATGCTACCACATGACGAGAAAAGATGTGGCCTCATGCTAGTACTCCCTGAGGGAATACTCTGTGTACCTCCATGAGCATCTGGCTCAGAAATCTCCCTCGTATGTCGAACAAGGGTCACAGATAGCCCCTGAAGTGCGTGGAGTGTATCAATCTCTATTGTCTCCTTCACTACTTGAGGGACAATCTCAGGGTGAGGGGGCTTCTGTGTGGGGACTCTACCCTGTGCTGAATAGGTGCACGTTGTGCACTTGGTCGATCTTGTGCAGATCCTTTTCCTCGGCCCTGGAAATCTCAGAAATCAAAATAATTTGGGATCTCGTTGAGGATAAACTCGCAATAGAGTTTCCTCAGAAAGTATAGTGGCACCTCGTTGTTATTACAAGGTGGAAAATCAAACACCATCCACCATCGGTCCCAAAAATTATTTTTAATCAAATTATTATTGCACCAATGGATGGGAAACCATTTACATGACAACGGAACAGGAAAATTAGTGTGGGGGTCTGTGAATAAGGTGCATATGAGGTCTTTTGTAATTTATTTTTTCTTTACATCCACATATGACAATTTGTTGGAATAATAAACCCTACAACCCTCTCTGTAAGTTGTCCAATGATCAATTTTCCCCGTTGCCGCGTCAACTTGAGCAAGTAATGCCTCCAATGTGTTTGCAAGAGAGGCGCGGTGGGGGTTTGTAGATTGTGAATCCCTCATTCTTTTGATTAAATCCTCAATTTCAATTTTGTTTTCAACTATGTGGGCTGCTAAATCTTCTTGACTACCTGGGGGATGTTGAGCAATTGTGGGAGGGTTGGGAGGGATGACAGGAATAACAGGGTTTGGTTGTGGTTGATTCCCTCGACCTCAAACTGTAACAATAAAAAAATGTATTCAATTCAAATTTTAATCTATAATTATCATATTTCAATGCAATTTTGAGAAAATAATTGTGCCTACCTCTTCTCCGTGGTGCCATCGTCGATTCAGATCTTCCGGTGATCTAGAGATGATCCTTTGAGCTTGAGATCCAGCTGAATGAAAAAATGTGAGGGCACGGTTAAGCTCTGAAACTCATGTTTGAGGGAGATAAAATGATAGAGGCTCGGGCCTCTTTTTTTATTTATAGTAGACATAATGCATACGTGTTATGCTTTGGTAAATCCCAAACCTAAGAATTTAAAACGCAATCACGTTATAATAGAACGCGTACGTGTTTTACTTTTTTTCAGGTTTTTGTCCACTTTTTGGCCCCCACATCCATGCCCCATAAAAGACATCAACACATGCATATTATGCCTGGGTGGGCTCTGCCGCAACCTGTCAAATCATGGGTGGACTTTTTTTAGCTGTATGATTTTGGAGTGGTGTAGTTGTATGTGTGTAAAGTGATAGATAAATCGGTGGGAATGTCTACTATTAGATAGTAGGTTTTCAATTCGAGTCCCACAAATGACCGTGTTGAGTTTTTACACAAATAGCTTGAAAAACATAGCTTTGTTTTTCAACCAATTGAGATCATTTCGTTAAAAAAAACTATTTTTTTGCACCCTTCCACATGGCATCGGATGGGCATATAGGGATTCTGCATGGGTCTCATTATGGGCCTCGGTGCATATCTATCAGCAGAATTTTAGATCTCTGCTTACTAGATACCACCTACAGACCATATCTGGTATAACATCCTCCAACTAATAGCAAGACCATTTCTAGGTTGAGTCATACTTATACTCCATGTCTCCACAAACCTGGTTGTATGAAGCCCCTTCTCCAAAATGAGTCCCCCCAATCAAGCATTGATAAACAACTACGCCTGGAACATGCATTGGGATTAGGGTTTGTACTACATGTCAACATTTTACATAGGGATATCTAGCTCTGGGGTCAAATAGGTCGTTAGTTAAGGAGTGAATATGGTTAACAACCCTTGCCAACTTCACTTTTTGAATAATCCTGTTGTATAAGTGGAAATCAACCAAAGCAACACGAGTGGTGGAATGCATTTATGCCAAATGTGTCTTACAACATCATGTATGTCAGGAATCCTCACATCGGAGAACATGACATTCCAACATGTATGTGGTCCAAGTGTGAATTCAACTTTGAGCTCTTAAGGAGAGGACCTCATAGACATTGACAATGGATGTGTGCATTATAATCATCATATGGTTAGTAGGCATAAATGACTTTATACAACATATCGAGATTGCTCTTCACCTATGGACCCAAACCCCAGCACTGGACATAAGTTTTGCTTGCACATAGGTACCACCAACTATTATTTCTATTTACATTTGCAACACCGACATTATGCAGGGCCGTGCGAGACGCAGGACAGTCAAAGAACCACAAAAACGGTCACAGACGAGACATACATCAACGTCATTTCTTGGCTCCTATCTATTCTGTTAACTTGTCCCTTATCAGACAGCAGGATGCATCATTCCCATTTGGGATGCCTTCTAGTGTAAATATGCAAACCCACCCACCTCTCTAGTTAACAGAAGAACAAGAGAGAACTATGGAGGAAAATTTGATAGTCTTTTTGTCCACCGTATTTTTCTAAGTATACTTGTGTCCACGTACGGTACGGGTTGGCCTTTGTCCCTCTCACCAATAGATGCCCACATGCATAAGAATGTTTATTTAGATATTTAAATATTAATAATAATAACAAATTACTCGTCGAAGGTGCTCTCAACTTGCAAATGTGTTGTAATGTCACGAAAATATAATAACACGCACCTCACCCTAAAAATAACGATAAATTATTTCTTAGGACCCAGTTTCATCTCAAATAAAAAATTTCAACACTAAATTAAAATATTGAATTGCCTAATTGGAAATTGCAGATGGTAACCTACATAACTATGGCTCCGTAGACGTCCTCCAATTTGGGGACTTTCGTGAATAATGAGCAGAAGGTCATTCACGAATGAAATGGAGGCCAAGGAGAAGATGGGTTGATCAGAACTTTTTCTTTTGGTAAACTGATATGATCTTAATGCCAAGTAATCACTTAGGCAGGAGCTCTCGTCTCTTGTATCAATCATCTCAATGTAAAAAGTAAACTGGTGTAATCAAAATCATTACACTACAGATTAATCAAATGTAAAAGAAAGGGATTTACGGTCAGAATAATGTCAAGAAAATCAGTACTATTAGAAAGCCACACAAATTTTGGCATTCTACATCCATTTACATAGAAAATCCATCCAAACAACAAGAAGTACCTTCTATAAAGCACTCAAATGATACCCATATCACAGTCTACTGCAAACATGTTTCAAAACACACAAGCTTATACGACTTTGTTTAGAGAGATTCAACCCAATCCGTAGCGCATGTCATCAAACTTTGTGTTGAGCCATCTGAAGCTTTTCAACTTTCCTTCAACAGCAAACACTTTTTAAGAAGCCACTCGTCACTTACGTTTTCATCTCCGGATCATTGTGCTGGGAAAAACCATTGTGTTTTCCTTTGGGCCCATTGAAATTGTATGTAGTCTCTGATTCACCAAAGGAAGAATATGAAACATGAATGGACTTGGGCTCCTCCATTTTTAGATCCTTCTCCCTGTTAAAAAACAACAGATTATAAGATCAAGCAGAGCACCAAAAATAAAGATTTTCAAGCATGTTCGAGCTCCCCTTACTCTAATATTCCCTATAAACTACCATTTTAATGCATGATAAAGCAAGGATTTAATAGCACTCAAGTGCATGATAAAAATTGGATCCCAAACCCCATCTGTTCTATGGTCTCTACTTTTATAGTGCTCTTAGTCCCAGTCCCATGAAAACAATAAGACTTGTAAGGGACAAACATGTAGGAGACACGGTTTCATCCCATCATGAGTGGAGTCCTTTTGTCGAAGATTTGTTCTTATTAATGGTCTAATATGAGTTGTAAGATTTATTCTTGTCAATGGTCCTAATCAACAAAGGGTGTGAGTTACAATAAATAGATACATAATCACACAAGAAACAATTAAAATTACGAAGTTATGGAACTTATCTTTTCCTTTGTAATTAATTGAAAGCTATCTTGAGAGAAGCAAGAAAGAAGTATTCTAACGATTTTTACGTAGCCAATTTTACTTATCCTAGCTATTTCGCTCTCAAGTTAATAAGAGTTGATTGAATGGGATTTTCACTTTTCCTAAGTGCATAAGAGGACTCTGCCATTTCAACCTTCAGCTATTGTTTTGAAAATTTCTAAATAGTCCTGTACTTGGTCTTCCGTGCAAGTAGTGGCACAACATGTTTCTAGGAGAAAACAAGCGTGTAGAAGGAAAGCGTGCTTAAAAGTTCTTGAAAAGGGATAAAAAAATACAGAGGATAGTGTGGAACATGGACTCATAAAGCTATAGAATAGATCATGCGGGGAACGTTGAAGAACTTTGGCCTATGCAAAATGTGCCAAATGAGCAATCCTATGGGCACGAAACCTGAAATGTGAACCATCATAGCCAGAATGAAAGTAGGGATGATTTCCAAATAAACTAGGAGAGTGGATTTAGATAACATAGAACGCTTATTTACAGGAAGAAAAACATTGCAACCATGATCATTGATCAAATTAAACTCCCATAATACACAACACACATGTCAATTGAATTTTGCAATCTTACCGAATTTGGGAAAACCATGTCCCAAACTAGACGTCTGGCATAAAACTTTCAGTTTTCAGATTGGGTCCACTCATCAGCTACAAGATCTATATGTGCACCTTTACTTGACAATTTTGTTGAGTTATATACAACATACAATCATAATACTAGCACAATGTGTGAATTCTAGGATAATGTACCAAGAAAATATCTCCTACATATTTTCTAGCTAGGAAATCTTTAAAGCACACAACTCTTTTTTACACTTCATTAACCATTCAAATTCATTAAAAACCAAGTTATGATCTATAAGAGGCCTCATTATAGGTGGATTGAAACATTCTGTAACTCAATGATAAAACTCCACCCATTAAAAGATGTATATGCCAGTCCCATGATGAATGTCCACACAATGCATGGTGAGCATCAGATGGTGCAATTTATAGTTGGAAATAACCTGTCTTCTTGTACCCTTTTCCATGCAAAAAAATGTTCATAACTTGCAAGTGACATTCTTCAAAATGGCTAAACTTAAATATCATTCATTCTCACAACCTCTAATGACACCCTTTTCAGGCATAACTAATCATTAAATCAGGGCTCACCATATGTCTAAAATGTTCACCATCTGATCGCATTTACATGTATTAGCCTTCACTGGGGTTTTACATGGTTTGTATTTCTAGGATCAACTGAACCAAAAATATAACTCATTCATGATACCTCTCCAAAATTTCCTAGCGTATTTGGAACAACAATGTATGACATTGTATTGAAGCCGCGCTTCTCTATGATATCTCAAATATTATTGACATGGAATATTTAGGTGAAGTATGCCCTACTTCATGCAGATTCAGGCAATTTTCTATATCCTATAATCTCATTGCGCATGCACTAATGCACATACCAATTCTCTTATCCATATCTAGGTTTTTAGAATCCCTGCATAGCTCAATTTTCATGGAGTAAAATGTGTTAATTAGAGGGTTACACAAGGCACATATTTTGATCAACACCAACTGAACTTCTACTAGGATATCTCCTGCAAGGATTACATTCACACTGAAGAAATATGCCCTTAAACCAGCTACGTTTGCTATACCATCTCAATTTGAAATTAAATATATTGATGTTGTTTCTTGTTTCCTCTTCTCTCTCTCTTTCATTCTATGATATTATCTATCTCATATAAATGAAATTTGATTTACATTACTTGGTTTATGCAAGTACAAGGATTGAGTTGTGATAGAAAGGTGAGGTTTCTACTCTCACTAGGCAATGATAGAGATTTACTGTTGTGTTTTTATTTGCTTCCAATAAATAGTGTTAGTGATATTTATAGCTGATTCATATTGAGATTAATGGTAAATGAGATATTTGGAATAAAATTGATTAGTGGTATGGTAGTAACAATTCATAGCACTTCTCTATGGTTTTAATCTCTTGATTTACATATACATCATTGTCGTTATATATGCGAGTCATGTGTCCATTACAAAAACATAGTGAGCTAATACATTCTTGGATAGTACATATTAAGAGCATGCTTTGGCCATAAGAATATATAAGGACCATATTTCATTTTTTTCTTGCATCAAAATTCATATTACAATAGATATGTGTACTCGAGACTTCCAAAAAAGGCTTAAATTTTTTCTATTAAATCATGCCCAAAAACTAGGGAAGGGTGCTGGTGAATCTGTAGTCATATTTGAAGTGGGGGTGTTAGAAGTTGGTAGTTTCCTTTCCATGTTGAAATCCCTCATAGATGTAGTTGGGAATGGATAAAAAAATTGAAGAAGCATTTACTCAAAGTGAAATTTTATGTGCAGACATCAACTGGGAGCAACAAATGGCCATCAACTTCCTTAACAATGGGTGTGTTCGAGCAATGGATTAGATGGAATGCTCAATATCCTTTTCCTTTCCAACTGTTTTATTTCCTTCTCAAACTCATTATCCTTTCTCTCTTGATCTATATGAATCCTTTCTTGTCCTTTCTTCTACTCTCTTTCCTACTTCTGCATTAATTTTCGACGCTCCTTTGTTTTCCTTCTATATTATTTTTCAATCTTTTCTTTCTCGTTTGTTTCTCTTTCAACAGTTCATTCTACCTTCTTCTCTTTAATCAGTTCCATTTTTATGTGCTTTAATTCATCAATTTCCTTCTTCTTTTTATCTTTCTCCATGAGAAGCTCCATTTACTTATCAACATTGATAAGCTGAGATTCTACGCTCAACCTTATTCCAACATCACATTTTGACCTTGATGATCGCATGATTTGTTGTTCCATTGGAAGTTTTAAGAATTTACTAAGAGTTTTTTGTCCTTGGTTTTCCTCTTGATTTTGGTTATAACCTACCCCTAAAATATATGCTTCTTCCATTTGTGTTGTTGCATCATTTTCTTCATCTTGGCTATCAACATAATAGTGCACCAAATCTGACTCATGAAGTAATTGTGGTTGGGATGGTAGAGAGAGACTAAATTCTTCATTGTTGAAATTCAAGTTTACACATGGATTGAAAGAAAATTATTTCATCCAATTAGGAAGGATGGCTTGTGTGGGCATACTTAGTGGTTCATCTAATTGATTGCTTACACATCCCCATTTTAAGATACTAGAACAAGGGAATTTTTTTTTTTTTTTTTATATATAACGTTCTCTGTTATGAATTATATAATTCAAACACACGTTCAAGTTTTAATAATTGTTCTCTGCCCAAACAACACAGTTTGGAACACACAATTTCCTTTTAAAACTAATGTTCCCTGTTCGCATATTTACAATATGGAACACACATTCAATGCCATTCAATCTTATAACAGATTCTATATGCTGCTGTAAATGACTCGAAGAACTGCTAATCTCCCATTTTCATGGCTCGGAGTTTCAACGATTCTTCATTTCATGACTCGGCAACAACCGATCCTTCATGTTCGTTCATGCATAGTATATTATATATACCAGTTCTCTTAACCGTTTCCGGTTATCGAAGTGATCCATTTAAGAAGCCTATCTGAATATCTGTTACTGATATTCATCTGACATCCTGCATCTTAAATTAAGTGATTAGGACAACGCAACCAGCACTTGCGATACTTTGGCCAAAGATTTTCACATGCTTTGCATGATCATATTCCTGGATGTGATACACATCAATGGAATACGTCCTTCACTTCACTTCACCTGTTATCTAGAATGGTCTTTCCTGGTTCCTACCAGTCCTCTCAATTTAAGGTCAGATTTAAACTTCCAATTTCCAACTAGCAATATGAACGAATATAGGAAGGCACTCCTGGTAACTAAAGATACGCAGACATACGGTGTCGTTCCCCACGACTCCGTGTGTCTAGTTATCTTTAGTCCTCCGGAGTCACTCCGCATACGTGATCATACTCCCATCCCCAGTCAAGAACTTCACATTCAGCCTATGTATTCTTGATGTTTTAATTCGGGAGGGCATTGTAATATGTCAGCTATAACATTGTGTCGTCATGAAGACCCCGTCTTCATGAAGACACCTTGCTGTAGCTGGCGTATGTCAATGTCCTACGGAATCCTCTCATCGAGAGTACACATCCTGCTCAAGTGATTTGGATATGATCTTAATATTTAAGATCAACTTTCAGCAACCATGCTGATCCTTTATCCTCGTTCCCGTTACAGTTGTACGTAGCTAAGAGAGACTAAATCCGTCCTTTAGCTTGCTATGCATCTTCTCCTTCGTACCGAAGGGCTGCATTTCTCTACTTGGTTTTCTTCTTAATCTTCGGATTAAGCAGCCCGTTACCGACGGACGTGATAAGTTTAACCTATTAAACTTAACCAGGATTTTTACAACTGTAACTAAATTCAGAATTCCAGCTTACTAGACGTCATTTAAACGAGGTCTAATTCCCAATAAATGTATTCATTTATTCTCCTTAACATTACATAGTTAAGGTCCATTAGTTATGGATATACTTATCCCATATCCTTTCTTTCTGAATTTAACATACGAGGTCATTAATGGAGTTCGAAAGCGAAGTTCGATTACTCCTAAGTTAATTGATATTCCTTAGCTTCCAAGCTAATCCTGAATACCTATCAGTTATGGAATCATATTCTTCCTAATCCTTTTTAATGTCAATTAAAAATTCATCTTTACCCAAGTATGAACTAATTGCACATTTCAACTTAAAAGTTGCATTAAGGTAAGAATAGATATCAATTCCTTTTTAGCATCCATCCAAGGACAATTAAATAAACCCAAATCAAGAAATAACATTATATTTCCAATTAATCAACAATATCAAACTGATATAGTATTTAAAATATCACACTTGTATTTGTATTCATCATCCATCTCATAATCCGTACATCTGCCAATCCAACTGACTGGACTTTGTTTATATAAAACATCATTACAACTCATAGATAGAAGAATGTACTTTCTTCTTTTCACAATTCCTCGAAGAGGAATAATAGTAAACAAATACAATTCATCTTCAGACAATCAAAAGAAGCATCAGAAAACAGCCATGTCTTCGTTCTAATCAATTCCATCTGCAAAATTTCTTGCACGGGTCAGTTCAATGAACTGAGCATATTAAGCACTTATCATTAAAATGAGGTGCTTCAATTAACTGTCTCAATAAAAGAACCCTGCTTTTATGAAACGACAGTAAGAACATCAATCAAAAATCAAGCATCAAAGAATGGACAGCATAACAACTGAACCATCAAATACCATCCCAATCAGCCAAAGAACTGCTGTCCTATTTTCCACATAACCGTTACAAGTTCCAAATTACAATATTTGTAAAGTTTAGGAATACAAGTAGCATACTGCTGATATAACATAACTGTTATCCTTTCCACCCTTTCATTAATAATAAATGCAAAGGGTAAAACTAACTGAAACGTAAACCAATTACTTTCCTTTCAGTTCATGCTTCATATTAGATTCCAAGCAATCAAGCACAGACGAGAAAGAAAACAACAATGCATATAGTTGCTCATATCTAAGCACTACAAGATTCGTTATTAACGATTACAGATTTCCAACTGAATGAAAGAAGAAAAGATCATTTTTCCAAGTTATCCATCCACATTCCTATCTCTTTCCTCATGACTGTTCTAAAAATTGAATCCAACCGAGACACAAATCAAGATAACAGTTCAGAGTGAAACTTACAAAATCCATTCGGAATTCACTTTCCAGCAGCAAGAATAATTTCATTCATAATCAGCTTTAAATGAAAACAAGGAAGAATTTATCGTCCTTATCAATACTTCATTTAAATCAGGCTCATATGGATACCCAAAAACAGGTTAGTACAACATCGTATTTATCATAGATCAAATAGTATAAGGATGCATACTATGTATTTACTGTACTAGAAGAGCCCATACTTCTTTCACTGTATTTTTAACCAAATAAATAGTTATACAATCATGCAATCAATTAATCACATGACCTTCTATATCCATGATTGCATACAGTTCAAAATACAATTTACACATTGCTGTTACCTACAGCAAGACTAAATCTTAAAGCACAGTAAGGCTCTAATACTATTCCCAGAATTCAACAGCAAGAAGAGAAGAATTCATCCCTTTCACCTTTCAATAAGAAAACAACCATTTTCTTCGAACTCAACAAGAATTGTTCAGGTCGGTTTCATTTCTTTTAAATGACTGTGCAAAATCGAAGACCGCAAGAAACATTTAAATATTCTAATTGTACAGAAAAACACAGCACTCAGGAAACAAATTAAATGCCACTGTCCTCTATACAGACTGAACTTACAAAGTTCAATAAACCATCCGACTACTGATTTTATCAAATCAAAACAGCAGAAAGAAGAAGAATTCCTTACCAATAAATGTTTCTACCCGAATCCATTTTTCTATTCACAATGATGTACAGAACCCAAAATGCGATTTTCATACAATAATACCCTTATTATTAAAAACCCGCATAGGATATCAGATGCACAACAAAGTACAGTCAAAACAGGCCCAACAGCAAGACAATTTCCCAAGCATTTCTTCCTTTGCACAGCAATCCAAAGTAAAATGCGTTTTCACAACGACAGACTGAGTAGAAGACCAACCGCATCCATAGAACACTATAAAATCAACTTCCCATCTCAGCAAGAAAACAATATAATTCATTTATTGCACAGAAATACAAGTCAAGCTCGTTTTCACGACTACAGTCCAAACTAGAGATCAAACCGCCTCAAATAAGACACAACAAATCAACTTTCCTCCAAGGCAAGAAAGAAGTAATTCATAAATTTAATTGCTCAGAAATGCAAAGCCAAGTTTTTTAATCGTGACCACCGTCCGAACGGTAGACCAAACAACATCAATAAACACAACTAATCATCCTACCTTCTCAGCAAGAAAACAATATAATTCATTATAAGTTCAGAAGAAAAACTATTTCTTTTCCAACTCCCACGAATACCCAAATCGTATTCGTCTATTTCTTAAGCAAGAAAAAGGAACAACAAAAACGTATTACCATTTCTTCCTTCAAATCGAATTCATATGCTCATACAAAACCCATTTGCCATTTCCATCAAAAACCAAAACAGCAGAAGGAAAAGGATCTATTTCCTTAAAAATTTCAGTAAGAAACAACTTCAAACATCTACTGCTTCTATCATTCCAATCATTTAGCAAAAGAATTATCCATTCGATTATTGATTAACAACTTATACAACATGCACAGTTATAAGCATAATTTCACATTTCGAGTTCCTCATTACTGTCAAACAAACCAACACAACATGGAGGTGTTCCATTCAAAGAAAATGCAAAGACAGTTTAAACACAACAACCAGAAACGATTTTACCTATCATTTCCAAAAATGACAGCAAGAATCAACTAAACCCAAATCGTATCAACACGACAACAATCACATAAACCCAAAACCCAAGAGCAGGGTTGTTTTAATGAGACGCTTAAACAAAGCAAGTATTTTTAAAGAGAAGGGCTTAACATGCCTGTAAATTCTTCCTCAAAACTCGAAGAAAACCGCGTCTACCGAAGGTATTTCCTTCCACGGCGACAGCACGAGCTTCCCAAAATCACCTTTCCTCTTACAGGCTCAGCAACAGCCTCCAAATTTCCAAGGAACAGTGATAAAAACCAAATGAAACTGGTTCGACTAAACCAGCAAAAACAAAATGCAGAGCAACTTCTCCAAAATCCGAACAACACAATAAACAATCAAAATTTCCTCCATACACTTTCCAAGGTGGACTGGTCACGAAGACCAAAAAAATTAAATGCATTAAAGGCTCTGCCTTTTCCCATTTTCCCACGCCACTGCCAACTTGGGTTGGCGAACCATCAAATTTAAATTTTGCATGCAAAACCAAATTTAGCCTCATGTCCAACTAGATACCTCCACCACTTACCTGTTCCCGCCAAACTGGCGCTGTCCACGTAAGGACTCCTCATTAACTGCCATTAATTCCCTTTCATCCTTATCCTCTTCCCCCAAGGGTCTGCGCGTCCCCTTTAGGTTAGGATTAGTTTAGGATTCATTTTAGTGTTCGACCTAGGTCATAGCCTAGTCTTTAGGTTAATAGGACTTAGGTCTATGTTAGTCATTTTAGAATTTAAAAATCCACTTAGGATAGTAGTTTAGGATGTAAGGTAGAACTTAGGATTAGCTTAGGATCTAATTCCTTCTAACACTAACACTAATCAACCTCCAATCCAGTCTTCCAACTGACATTCATGTCAATGCTGTGCAGGACGTTTCGTCCTTTGCTTCACATGCCAGAGCCACCCGTGTCCAGACATTTCCTGCCTCACGAGGTCTTAAGTACGACAGTGCATGGTTCGAGAATCGAACCTTTGTCGTTGGCATCTACGTGCCAGCTGCTCATACCTGAAATCAGGTGCTGCACATTTATATCAACCTCCAGTTCAGTTCAAGAGTAAATCGACAAAGCAATCACAAGAAGGCCACAACATACTTTGGATCAATGGATTGATTCAAGGTGTGCTGTCAAGCGAATAGAGTTTACAAGTATACGACAATTTGTCGTCACATCAGTAACATACAAGCAACAATAACTGTTGTCCCATGCAAATAAATTACAGCATGCAAGAATCCAGAGTTAGCAACACATTCCCTTAAGATCAAAATATATCTTAACATGTTTGCCTTCATTTCAGCAGTTATAACAGTATGAAAAATAATCACCAAGATAACTTACAAAATCAGGGTGTTAACTAGAATTTTGTGCAACGTACAAAATATCAGGAGTTATGTGGAAGTGTTTTCCAAATCAATTGGAGCATCATGAGTGACCTAAAAATGTTTGAATTCATCAATTCTACTATAAATTTATAACAGAAGAAGGGAAAAAATAGCCTATGATCTCGTTTAAAAATCTGAGTGTTAGGCCGGTTTTGAAAATTGTGCCTAGAGATATTAATAACATTGTAAGTAACCATAGATAAGTGGATTGCAAACATTTGAGATAATCAAAGTCAATCCCATTGGATTTCCAATATCTACTCTTCGTTGCTCACAAAATATCCAAAACTTAAAATTCGAGCAACGTCTGATAAGTTTCCAATTCTTACACCTAAACATGTATTGTTTATGATAATATTTATTTCTAAAACACTCCTAACAATAGTCCTAACAAACATTCATGTTTTATATAAAAGTCATAACAATAGTTTTTTCACATTGTATAGTTTACAACAGTGGAACAAACATTCATGTGTTATACATGTAGGAAGAAAGATTTCATTTGACCCTGATGTAGCTATAGGGGAAGCTTACTTCAACCCCTAATCATGTATTTCAATCATCCATTGGGAACACATCCTTGAAAGAAATAAGTTACAATCATTGCTAACCTCAGATGGAAAGTCTTAAAAGATGAAATGGGGTCAAACTTTTTCCCATTTCTATGAAATGGTCATCATGTGACTTCCTATACTGGAAATACCAATATCAAGTGGACATTGTAGAAAAAATCCACATAAGAAAGATGAAATATCTTTGCCAAGATGTCATAAAAGAGTTTGGAAATCACACATTTTAACAAGGATTTCATAACTATATGCACCGAAGTATGCATTCCTTATATGCAAGAGACAAAATAAGAAAAGTAATTCATAGGTAACAAATTGAGATAGGTACCATCCACTAGCTTTGGATCACTAACAAGTAACACTTGGGACCTAGCTTATTAAAGAGGCTCAAATGGGATCCCTAAAAATCAGTAACTTTCACATATTGGTCGTTGCATCTAGGACACCAATTGACCATCTAGATACAACAAAGCTACCCCACTAGGGTGTCAAGTAGCGCTAGGTCTGATATATGCCAATAATAATAATTGAACAAATCCATTTTGAATGGAGGATTAGAGAAAAATAGACATTGTTCGGCATTTTTAATTTTCTTACTCCATCTTAGGTTATTGCATTGAGCTCAACACTACCATGTCAAGATTCAAACAAGAGATCATTATATCTTAGAAACATGCAGTTGATACATTATACATCCAAATTCTGATGAAGGGAAGACATATCTACATCCTATCAAAGGGATTGTCTTTTTGGGATGAATGGGAGTTCTATAATTGAGCATAGGAACATCCATTAAATCCATCCCACAGGATTTACATTTTATCTGTTTAGATCTATCTTGGCGTCATTGGCACGAGGGAAACTTGGAAGACATGTTATGCAAATTTACAAGTAACATACTAATGTTGGAATGTAGCTAGTTTGATAAGGCATAGACTATTGTTGGAAATGCCTTCAGATGGAAAAACATATGAAGTAGACATTCACTGCATTATGTAAGATTCATTTTTTATGTTTTGTACAGCATGTTGAAGGTATAGGGTTTGTGTTGTAGGGAAGTCAATACTAGAATGGCATCCAACTTGACATCATACCAGGTGGGAAAAAATGAAAATGTGCAAACTGGCTAACATTAAGGAAAAATCTAAAAATTTTCATCAACATTCAACATATCAAACCTAGGACATTTCTGGGGATTTGTTTGCTTGGTAGCCCTTATGAATGGCTTACCATGTCAGGCTCATGTCCGCAAAATACAAATTTATATGAGCTTTTAATAGGGAAGATATGTACCCAGCCAAATTTATCAGTTGAGGGTTCATATATATTTATAAAAAAAAAGTTGTTGCATATAAGTTCCCTTATCTGGTGGATATGTATGCATTACACGGTTAATCTTTACAGTGCTATGATAATTGTATGACAAAATGCCTTAATCTAAAGTGACTCTGATGGATTAAGTTAATATTCAAGATTTTATGAAATGTTTTGATGTTACCCAGATGAATAGTGCCCACACTTTTATAGCTCAGTTACTTGTTGTTCCTCTTACTATTAGACATGTTTTGACAGGGATTTGTTATATTTTGGACATTACATTAGGAGATTTGATCTGATTAGACATGTATGGACATTTAGGCGTATAGCGCCGATTTAGCTTGATTACTATGTTGTTTGCATTATCTTATGATGTCATGGATACTAATTGATATGATGTTGTTTTGGAACGTAATTATATTGATGGATACTCAGTTTGTTGCATGTTGGGATTCTATGGATACATGTCATTTTATCATTATGACTAACTTATGGTGAATTATGTATAGTTGTGCACGTTGTCACACTTTTGATTCCAGAAAGATGATATGTTAGTCTAGAATTCATTGATATCTTATTTAGTAGTTGATTTATATTTTATCAGACAGGTGCGTTTAATGTGTGCAATGAGTGTGCAGGTGACAGGTCACAGGAGAACGTGGGACTCAGGCCAGCTACGCAACTTTGCACAAGCAGCCCACGGGCTAAGTCCTAGCCGTGTTTATTGCTTGAGGCCTTAGCATTAGAATTATTGTTTTGGGCACCATGGGTGACCCTCATTTGTAATGTAATATGTCTTGTAATTATTAATTTTGCTTAGGGCGTTTAGTTTGTGTTGTAAACTTGTTTTGGGGAATTAATGACCCCACTTGCATTAAGTTTTGAATTAGTTTAATGATGTACTTAATCTAGAGGGTTTAGGGTCACATGTGAACCCTTGGGTGGGCCCCACACCCTCTAACCTTGTGCCAAATTTTCCAAACCCGAAATTGGGTTATTTTGGGCATTTTTAGGGACCCCTTTTTAGTTTGGGAGTTCCCTTAACATGAAAATGAGCCCTTGGACCCTACCTAATAGGTAGGGGGGCTTATTTCCAAGGCTAGAGGGAGTTTTCCCTCCCTTTTTGCCTCTCCTTTGGTCACATCCATGTAAGGGGTATGGATTAGTGTGCTTGTTAAAAGTTGCACAAGAATTGTTTTGTTATCATTTAGAGTAATTTGGGAGAAGAGGGCTAAAAGTCATTTTATCCTTTCTCTCATTTATCTTTGGCATCTTTGACCTTGAAGGAGGAGAGGGGTGACACATGTCACCCCCTCATTTGTGAGGATTTTTTCTTGCTCCTCTTCAAATTCCCCCTCATGGGAAAAGAAGAGAACTTTTTTTTTGGAGCTTTTGCTTGGAGTCTTGTGGATTTGGAGCTAGAGTTTGCTTGGGTCAAGAAGTGGAAGAGATTGAAGTTTGGAGAGCTTTTCTTTGAGGTAGGCTTCTTGAGATTTATTGTATTTGTTATATCATGCTAGATATTAGTTGTTTACTTGGAAATGTTTGTTGTTGCATGAAGATTTTGTTTGTTGTTTATTTGATTTTTCTCCCTCCATCATATGGCATGATGGAGTTTTGGAGTTGTGGGGGAAGAGAGGGGAATTTTCCCTCTCAATCCTTATAGGCTTGATGGGCAAGCCTTGTAGGATTTAGTTACTCCCCTCAAATGGTTGAGGTGGGGAAGGTGGGTTCATTTGGCATGAACCTCCTTCCCCATTCTTGGTAAGGAAACCCCTTTGGGGTTTGAAAATCCTTCCAAGAAGGATTGGTGAAAGGGTGGAGGAATAAGGAGGGCTTGAATGAAATTGGAGAAATAAGGAGGGTATGGAGATCTTGTTTTGTGCAAATAATGATGGTTACAAACTTTTGGAGAACTTTTCTTTTCTCTTCCCCATTTTAGAGGTAGAACTTGGTTTCTCCTCTTTTCATCTTTGTAAAATTTGGAGTCTTGTCTTAGTCTTTGCCTTGTTTTTTGTGGATGTAATGTTGTTTGTTCACCCTCACTCTTGTGCATAGTTGTGGATAGTTGTCCTCTTTCCCATGGGCTTGGGGGAGGCTAGCATGCATCCCAACCTTGGGAAAGGCATGTAATGATGCCTATGGTTGGGTGGCAAAACAAGCTTCTTCTCCTTGGTTGGATTCCTTGAAGGCATCTAAAGTTGGATCTCAAGATGGAAGTTCGGTGATAGTTGGAGCTCTTTGTCATCTTCATTTTATTGTGGACATTACCTCATTGTAACCCTTTTGGATATGGCTTGTGGAAACTTTCCTTTAATGTAATTCCTCTCTCCTTTTTGTATTTGAAAATTACTTGTAAACTTGAGTTCATTTTATTTGAAAACCTCTTTCAATCCTTGTAAAGGAGGCTTGTAATATGTCCTTTTCTTCATGTATTTTAGAAACATTTGAAAATAGTGATGTTTTGAGAAATCCTTCAAAAAGGAAACTTGTATTAGATGCTTTTCTTTAAAATAAAAAATTGATGTAACATTCCTTTTGAAAGAATGGTTAAGTTCATTGGAAAATTATGTTGACAAAAAAATGAATGGGTTCTTTATTGGAAATATAAATTTGTTTAGATATCATTTGAAATTGAAAATGCTTATTTTATTTTGAAAAGGGAGAATTTTTGTTCTTTTTTCATACAAAAAGAAACTTTTAAATTCAATAAAAGATTTATGTATATTTCTTGTTGACATTCTTTTGGGCAAAAATTTGAAATATGTTTTGTTAAAACATTGGAAATGAAATCTAATTTTTAGCATTGAATCATGAATAATATTAAATAAAAATAAACTCTCCTTCTTAAATTTTTTCCTTATTTTCTTGTAATGTTGGTAATATTAAATGAAATGAAGAAAGTTAATTTTTTGTTTCCCTTCCATGAGTAGTTTAATAAAATTAAAATTATGATTTTATTAAAACATCAATTTATTATTTATATATATATATATTATATGATATATATATATATATATATATATATATATATATATATATATATATTAAATATGATTAATATTATACAATATATTTATATATTTTTATATATATATATATATATATAATATATATATATATATATATATATATATATATATATATAAAAATTAAACAAATTAATAAAATTAAATAAAAAAAATTAAAAAAAAATAAACATTTTTTTTTGTTTGTTTTTTAAAACAAATTTGTTTGGGGGAGGGCCGAACCCCTCCCCCCCCCATCCATTGTGCCTGCCCCCCCCCCAACCCTGCCTGCCCCCCCCCTCTCCCACACCCTCCCCCCGCATCCCCCCCCCCCTCCCCGTGTGCCCCACCCCTCCACCCTCCATCCCCCCCCCCTACCCCCTGTTCCCCCTTGTCCCCCCCGTCCCCACCACTTCCGCCACCGCCCCTGCCCCATCCCACACCCCATTTCCCCCTCCCCCTTCACCGCCTCCCTCTCCACACAAACCCTCCCTCCCTTCAAATTTCATGCCAAGCCCCCACCTTCACAAAAAAATAAAATAAAATATAAAAACAAAAAAAAAAAAACATACAAATACATATATATACATACATATATATTTATAATATCATAAACATTCCAAAAAAAAATGGGGAAAAAACAATAAGATCCACAAGCTCAACTCCATGGCTTCTCCAAAACCTGCACCTGCAAAACAAAACAAAACAAAATGAGAAAAAAATGAAAAGAAAAAACATAGAGAAAGTTAGGAAAACTTTAGGGTAAATTTCAAATCAAGGGCCAAGATTAGATTTGATCCAAGGGCCCATAACAACCCTACACTTTTAAGTCATGAGCATTTTATGGGAGTGGGAAAACAAATTAAAAAGGGGTGTGTGGGTAAATTAAATAAAAGGGGAGACTAATAAATTAAAAAAGGGGTTGTATAGACTTAGTAAACTTTGTGTTTTTAAGTTAAACTTAGTAGAATAAAATAATCAAGTTGTTTAATTGGGCTAGTGTTTAGCAATTCAGAAAAAATAATAATTAATATGAATTAAATATTATGGGAAAAAGGGTTAAGTAGAGCATTAGTAATTATTGACCACTTAAAAAAAAAAAATTACCTTTCCCAACTTAATTTCTGGTTTGATTCTGGTGTCCCGAGAGGGGCATTACATTTGGTATCAGAGCAGAGGTTCGCACACGCAGACACTCTGGGTAATCAATCAACTAGTTAACAACATTGGTAATAACATTAAAAGTAAATAAATAAATAAAATAATTAAACATTTTCCGCAACCATTTAATAACCTCTTCGCTCACCTCGTGCATAGGATGGCACCCAAGAGGGGACGATTAGCTAGAGACTTGGGGTGTAGTGCACCAACGCGGGAGCCGTCGACACCTGAATTTGGGCCTCAGATATTAGAGGTCTACAGCAGCTGATAGGCGTTGTGCAGCAGCGTCTTCCACCACCGCAGGAGGCGAGAGAGGAGATTCCATTGGGAGACGAGGAGCCGATAGGTGAGGATGCGCATTCAGAGCCGCCAGAGCATGATACACCGAGGTGGGAGAGGTCACGTAGCCCTTCCGTTCATCATGAGAGGGTAGCCTCGTACCGTCGTAGCCACTCACACAGTCTTGAGGGACCATTTGGGGATAGGCGACCCCTTTCACCTATTGGACTACATCGCCAGGATCGAGATACAGGCAGTGTGATCAGAGATCTTCTTCACTTGCAGCCGCCTACCTACACCGGCTCTACAGATGGCTTTGGGGCTGAGTCATGGCTCCTTAGCTTGGATAGTTGCTTTGGCTTGCACTCTTATGAGAGCAATGTCAAGGCAAGGTTCACCATACACCTCCTTCGAGATGCAGCAGGCATTTGGTGGAGGAATGAGGAGCGGAAGCTCCATCTGACTCGAGAGACAGTGACCTGGGAGATGTTCGAGGAGTGATTCAGGGCTCGCTATATGTCAGAGCATTTTTGTGCAGAAGAGGATCGATGAGTTTCACAACTTACGACAGGGATCTGGCACAGTAGCGCAGTATGAGAGCAGGTTCCTGGATCTTCTGCAGTATGTGGATTACCTGCAAGATGAGAAATTACAGGTTAACAGGTTTATTCGAGGCCTTAATGCAGATATAGCAGGAGCAGTTAGGATGTTATCTCCTCCCACACTTGAGAAGGCCATTGAGAAGGCCTACTTAGCTGAGGAGAACAGGACCAAGGCACAGGAGCACCGAGATAGAAACAAGAGCAAGTTTCAGGAGAGGATACAGGCCTTTCAGAGTCAGAGGTCATGGGGTACAACACCACCCCCTAGAGGAGGATTCTGGCCTCTGCCAGCAGCCACGAGGGCTCCACCACACCCGCAGCAGCAGACGCAGCATCATGGCCACCAGCAGCAGAGGGCTAGACAGACTCAGAGCTTTCAGAGAGGTGGCACTAGAGGAGGTTTTGGTGGAGCTAGGGATAGGAGGTAGGGTACTCAGCAGGTACAGCCAGCTCACATGCAGCAGTCTGCTAGGGTTGGACCGGCAGGATCAGTACACCAGAGTACAGGAGGGACCCCATCTCAGAGGGGTACAGGAGGATGTTTTATTTGTGGGTCTCCTGATCACTATGTGCGTATGTGCCCGCACAAACCCAATACCATGGATACACAGAGAGCCGCTAGATCTGAGCAGATGGTGGGTGATGTAGGACGTGCTCATCATGTATATGCAGCGGTTGACAACCGCCAGGCCGAGCATCAGGCCACAGTCATTGAGATGATAGGTACTATCAGGGGTATTTCTGTCTCAGTACTTTTTGATTCAGGTGCTTCAGATTCTTTTATATCACCTTCTATAGTGGACCAGTGTGGGCTAGTGGTGGCTAGGCAACCAGATAGTTGGCAGGTTGAGTTGGCCTCTGGGGCCAAACTCACCGTGGACTCGTATGTGGAGAGTTGCGTACTTGATTTAGGAGCCTTCTCCACTACACTTGACCTCTGAGTTATTCCTCTAGGATCCTATCAGGTAGTGTTGGGTATGGATTGGCTCGAGGCTCATCGAGCTAAGGTGGATTGCAGAAATAAGGTCATTGAGTGTCAGGATGATCTTGGGAGTGCAGTTGTGATTTCAGGGATGAAGAGACCTATCTCCTTGCGCATGATCTCGGCTAAGCAACTCAAGCGGAGCATGCGTAAGGGATGTCAGTTGTTTGCTATCACCATCAGTGATCGATCAGAGAGCACTCTAGAGCATTCACCCTTAGATGATCATGCAGTTTTGAGGGAGTATGCGATGTGTTTCCAGGTGAGCTTCCAGGGTTACCACCCCGTAGAGAGGTGGATTTCACCATTGATTTAGTACCTGGATCTGCACCAGTTTCTAGGGCACCCTATCGGATGATGACTCCAGAGCTTCATGAGCTCAAGATTCAGTTAGAGGAGTTGTTAGATAAGGGTCTCATTCACCCTAGTGTATCTCCTTGGGGAGCGCCAGTCATATTTGTGAAGAAGAAGGATGGTTCTCTCAGGCTTTGTGTTGACTTCAGGCAGCTCAACAAAGTCACAATAAAGAACCGTTATCCACTCCCTAGGATTGATGACTTGTTTGATCAGATGTGGGGAGTGAGAGTGTTCTCCAAAATCGATCTCAAGTCAGGGTACCATCAGTTGTGCATATCAGATGCAGACATTCATAAGACAACGTTTCACACACGTTATGGGCATTATGAGTTCACAGTTGTTCCATTTGGTTTGACTAATGCCCCAGCTGTCTTCATGAGCCTCATGAATGGAGTATTCAGGACATTTCTGGATCACTTTGTCTTAGTGTTCCTTGATGACATATTGATATATTCTCATTCCGAGGAGGAACACGAGGAGCATTTGAGGCAGGTACTTCAGGTTTTGAGAGAGCAGAAGTTGTATGGGAACTTGGAAAAATGCAGCTTCTTTCAGACAGAGATTCAGTACTTGGGTCATATCATATCAGGAGAGGGTATCTCAGTAGATCCCTCTAAGATACAGGCTATTATGGACTGGCCAGCACCCACATCAGTTACTGAGGTGAGGAGTTTTATGGGTTTAGCAGGGTATTACCGCAGGTTTGTACAGGACTTTTCTAGGATTGCTCACCCTGTTACTTCTCTTCACAGAAAAGGGAAGAAGTTTGATTGGTCAGAAAAGTGTGAGCAGGCCTTTCAGTTGCTTAAGGAAAGGTTAACCATGGCACCCATCTTAGCAGTTCCAGACCCTACAGAGGATTTTGTTGTTTGTACTGATGCATCACTAGAGGGTTTGGGAGCAGTTCTTATGCAGGAGCATCGGGTTATTGCCTTTGAGTCTCGTAAGCTCAAGGACTATGAGCTTAATTACCCTACTCATGACTTGGAGCTTGCAGCAGTTGTTCATGCACTTGTGCATTGGTGACATTTCCTTTTGGGTAGACCTTTCATTTTGAGGACAGATCATCGTAGCTTGCAGCATATCTTCTCACAGCCGAACCTCAATGCTCGTCAATGGCGTTGGATGGAGTTCCTATGTGAGTATGACATGGAGGTGCAGTATATCAAAGGAAAGGAAAATGTTGTTGCAGATGCACTTAGTAGACGATGACATGTGCTTGCTTCATTGACACTTCAGTCAGATTTGAGAGGCAGGATTCTTGAGCACCTTCCAGAGGACAGGTTTTATGAGGGAGCTAGACAGATGTTGGAGTCACAGGGTTCATTAGAGGGTAGATATTCAGGGTGTATTTTAGAGACAGATGGTTTACTTCGGTTCCATAGGTGCATCTACATACCTAAGTCAGGTGATCTGCGTAGCTTCATCCTTACAGAGGCTCATCGAGCCCCATATGTGGCACATCCAGGAGTGAAGAAAATGCATGCTGATCTGAGGGAGTTATATTATTGGCCAGGTCTTCGACGGGACATAGCAGATTTTGTTGCACGTTGCCTTGAGTGTCAGAGGGTCAAGGCAGAGCATTCTCATCCCGCAGGACTCTTACATCCTCATGATATTCCCGAGTGGAAATGGGATGTGATCTCCATGGATTTCATAGTCAGACTCCCTATGTCTTCTTATCATCATGATGCCATTATGGTCACCGTGGATAAGTTGACCAAGGTTGTGCACTTCTCACCAACCAAGGTCACCTATAATGCACAGGCCATCGCCAAAGTATTTATGGAGGACATTGTTAGGTTGCATGGGATTCCGAAGACCATCATCAATGACAGGGATACCATCTACACTTCAGTTTTCTGGACTTCCTTTCAAACCGCTTTGGGTACTCAGATTAATTTCAGCTCAGCTTATCATCCAGAGACATATGGACAGACAGAGAGAGTTAATCAGGTACTGGAGGACATGTTGAGGATGTATGTGATGGACCAGCAGAAGAAATGGGAAGATTATTTGCATTTAGTTGAGTTTTCCTACAACAACAACTATCATAGTTCCATTGGTATGGCTCCTTACCAGGCTTTGTATGGACGACCTTGCAGGACACCTTTGAGTTGGGACAGACTAGATGACAGGATTATTCTGGGACCAGCTTATCTACAGGATTTAGAGCAGCAGGTTGTTCTGATTAGACAACGTCTTGAGTAGGCTAGAGCATGCCAGAAGGCGTATGCAGACACCAAGAGGATTGATCGTCACTTCTCAGTGGGTGACAAAGTCTTCTTGAGAGTTCATCCGCATAAGAGCCCAATCCGTTATGGAAAGGGTTCTAAGCTATCACCTCATTTTGTGGGGCCTTTTGATATTTTAGAGGTCATCGGTCCAGTTGCCTACCGCCTAGCTTTGCCACCATGCCTTGCACGGGCCCACGATGTTTTCATGTTTTTGTACTACGTAGATATGTACCAGATGTTTCTCATGTTTTGGATTGGTCGGCATTACAGGTAGAGGATGGAGGACAGTGGAGACTGGAGCCCGTACGCATACTGGAGCACCAGAGGTTGGCCCTTCGGGGTCGAGACTTGGACCAGGTTAGAGTGCAGTGGGACCGATACGATGAGACAACAGCTACCTGGGAGGATGCGACACCTTTGAGGGCTAGATATCCCTATCTCTTTCAGTGACTTCTAGGAGGAAGTCTAATTTTAGTAGAGGGGGATGTAGTGCCCACATTTTTATAGCTCAGTTACTTGTTGTTCCTCTTACTCATTAGACATGTTTTGACAGGGATTTGTTATATTTTGGACATTACATTAGGAGATTTGATCTTATTAGACATGTATGGACATTTAGGCGTATAGCGCCAATTTAGCTTGATTACTATGTTGTTTGCATTATCTTATGATGTCATGGATACTAATTGATATGATGTTGTTTTGGAACGTAATTATATTGATGGATACTCAGTTTGTTGCATGTTGGGATTCTATGGATACATGTCATTTTATCATTATGACTAACTTATGGTGAATTATGTATAGTTGTGCACGTTGTCGCACTTTTGATTCCAGAAAGATGATATGTTAGTCTAGAATTCATTGATATCTTATTTAGTAGTTGATTTATATTTTATCAGACAGGTGCGTTTAATGTGTGCAATGAGTGTGCAGGTGACAGGTCACAGGAGAACGTGGGATTCAGGCCAGCTACGCAACTTTGCACAAGCAGCCCACGGGGCTAAGTCCTAGCCATGTTTATTGCTTGAGGCCTTAGCATTAGAATTATTGTTTTGGGCACCATGGGTGACCCTCATTTGTAATGTAATATGTCTTGTAATTATTAATTTTGCTTAGGGTGTTTAGTTTGTGTTGTAAACTTGTTTTGGGGAATTAATGACCCCACTTGCATTAAGTTTTGAATTAGTTTAATGATGTACTTAATCTAGAGGGTTTAGGGTCACATGTGAACCCTTGGGTGGGCCCCACACCCTCTACCCTTGTGCCAAATTTTCCAAACCCGAAATTGGGTTATTTTAGGCATTTTTAGGGACCCCTTTTTAGTTTGGGAGTTCCCTTAACATGAAAATGAGCCCTTGGACCCTACCTAATAGGTAGGGGGGCTTATTTCCAAGGCTATAGGGAGTTTTCCCTCCCTTTTTGCCTCTCCTTTGGTCACATCCATGTAAGGGGTATGGATTAGTGTGCTTGTTAAAAGTTGCACAAGATTGTTTTGTTATCATTTAGAGTAATTTGGGAGAAGAGGGCTAAAAGTCATTTTATCCTTTCTCTCTTTTATCTTTGGCATCTTTGACCTTGAAGGAGGAGAGGGGTGACACATGTCACCCCCTCATTTGTGAGGATTTTTGCTTGCTCCTCTTCAAATTCCCCCTCATGGGAAAAGAAGAGAACTTTTTTTTTGGAGCTTTTGCTTGGAGTCTTGTGGATTTGGAGCTAGAGTTTGCTTGGGTCAAGAAGTGGAAGAGATTGAAGTTTGGAGAGCTTTTCTTTGAGGTAGGCTTCTTGAGCTTTATTGTATGTTTGTTATATCATGCTAGATATTAGTTGTTTACTTGGAAATGTTGTTGTTGCATGAAGATTTTATTGTTGTTTATTTGATTTTGCTCCCTCCATCGTATGACATGATGGAGTTTTAGAGTTTGTGGGGGAAAAGAGGGGAATTTTCTCAATCCTTATAGGCTTGATGGGCAAGCCTTGTAGGAATTAGTTACTCCCCTCAAATGGATGAGGTGGGGAAGGTGGGTCATTTGACATGAACCTCCTTCCCCATTCTTGGTAAGGAAACCCCTTTGGGGTTTGAAAATCCTTCCAAGAAGGATTGGTGAAAGGGTGGAGGAAAAAGGAGGGCTTGAATGAAATTGGAGAAATAAGGAGGGTATGGAGATCTTGTTTTGTGCAATTAATGATGGTTACAAATTTTGGAGAACTTTCTTCTCTTCCCCATTTTAGAGGTAGAACTTGGGTTCTCCTCTTTTTCATCTTTGTAAAATTTGGAGTCTTGTTTTATCTTTGCCTTGTTTTTCATGTGGATGTAATGTTGTTTGTTCACCCTCACTCTTGTGCATAGTTGTGGATAGTTGTCCTCTTTCCCATGGGCTTGGGGGAGGCTAGCATGCATCCCAACCTTGGGAAAGGCATGTAATGATGCCTATGGTTGGGTGGAAAAACAAGCTTCTTCTCCTTGTTTGGATTCCTTGAAGGCATTTGAAGTTGGATCTCAAGAAGTTGGTGGTGGTTGGAGTTCTCTTGGTCATCTTCTTTCTTTGTGGACATTACCTCATTGTACCCTTTTGGATATGGCTTTGTGGAAACTTCTCTTGTTGTAATTCCTCTCCTTTTTGTATTTGAAAATTCACTTGTAAACTTGAGTATTCATTTAGTTGAGCAACCTCTTTCAATCCTTGTAAAGGAGCTTTGTAATATGTCTTCTTGAGTATTTTCATGTATTTTGGAAACATGATGTATTGAGTGAGTTTTAACTCCAAAAAAAAAAGAAACTTGTATTAATGTTTTTTCTTTATAAAAACTTGATGTAACTCTTATCTTTTGAAGGAAGTCTTTATGTTTTCATTGGAAAAAAATGTTTTGAAATGAAATTTGGATATTTATTTGAATGAAAATTTGTTTAGACTCATTTGAAAGGAAATACTTATAGATGGGGAATGTCCCTTTGTAAATTTTTTTTTAACTAATTTGAAAAGAAATAAAAATAAATAGAATACATATGTATATTTCTTTATTCTTCTTGGGTAAAAATCTGAAATATGTTTTGTTAAAACATTGGAAATGAAATCTAATTATAAGCATTGAATCTTATGAATAATATTAAAAAAATTTCTCCTTCTTGCAATTTTCCTTTCAAGTAATTTTTGGTAATATAAAATGAATGAAATGAGTTTTTAGTTTTTTAGATTCCTTTCCAAGTAGTTTAAGAAATTTATTTTATTAAGTACATCTTGAAATATATATATTATATATATTATTATATATATATATATATATATATATATATATATATATATATATATATATCATATATATATAATTATATATATATATATATATATATATATATATATATATATATATATATATATATATATATATATTTATAAAATAAACATTTAATAATATTAATATTTATAAAACAAAAAAAATAGTATATATTTTTTTTTTTTTAAAAAAAATTAGGGGAGGCCGAACCCTCCCCCTCCCCCATATTTGCGACTTACCCTCCCCCCCTAAACCACAATAAATATTAGGGCCAAGCCCCTATAATATAAAAACAATTCCCCCCCCGAACCCCTCCCCACATCATCCCTCCCCCATCCTCTCCCTGCCCCCTGTCCCCCTTCCCACCCCCCTGCCACCCCCCGCATCTTCCCCCCTGTCCGCCACCACTCCTCCACCGTGCTCCCCCTACCTCCATCACCATGCCCTGCCCACCCTTCCCCCCCATGTGCATTTTCCCCACCTGTCCTTCCTCCCAACCTTCACAGCCGCCCCCCCACAAAAAAAATAAAAAAATATATCCAATCCCCTCTATAAAACTGTATATATATATATATATATATATATATATAAAAATATAAAAAATTATTGTTATGCATATAAATCACTCAAACAAGAAAAAACACAAGGGAAACTTGAAAAACTTCATGGCTTCTCCCAAAATGAAAACACAAAAATGAAAGAATGAGAAGAAGAAAAGAATGGAAAAGAAAACATAGAGAAAGTTAGGGAAAAGCATTAGGGCAAATTTCAAATCAAGGGCCAAGATTAGATTAGATCCAAGGGCCCATGTTTACTCCTACACTTCTTAAGTCATGAACATTTTATGGGAGTGAGAAAACAAATTAAAAAGGGGTATGTGGGAAATTAAATAAAAGGGGGAGATTAATCAAATTAAAAAGGTTGTATAGACTTAGTAAACTTTGTGTTTTTAAATTAATACTTAGTAGAATAAAATAATCAATTGTGTTGGGCTAGTGTTTAGGAAACTTCGGGGAAATTAATAATTAATATGAATTAAATATTAATTGATTCTATGGTTTTGATGACAAAAATTGAACATGGTGATTTAACACCAAGAAGGCTTGCATATTCAATTTATATTTTTAACTTGATATATAGCTCATGATGGTAATGGCATTAAAAAAATATGGTTTGAAGTTAATTCAATTTATAATGGAATTAAAAAAAAAGGTATGGTCTAAAGTTAATAAATCAAATTTATCCACTTTAGTGGATATTCACGTGGACGAGGGAGACTAACTTTAATAAATGAAAAGAAAATTCATTTTAAACAAATATCCACCCACATTGAGATATGTAACTTAGGTTTTTTTGGGAAAGGAGAAGACAATGAGAAAAGAGGGAGTTTTTGTGTGGATTTTTGCATGTAGTCGACTTGGAGAGACAACTCCAGTTTTGGGAAGCTTTGACTAGATTTGTTTTTCTTCTTATGGTAATTGGACCCTGCTTCTTGGAGGCAAATTGATCTTTAGGGAATTGATTTCACCAGGGAAGGGTTATTCTGCTATTCTCCTGGTTTTTGTTTGATAAAAAGATTAATATGCCTTGTGGGTTTTGCATACTCCTCTGGTTTTTGGAAAACAATCATTGAAATCATTCTTCGAGCTTGAAATATTTGTTTTTAAATGATTTGGTGATATGGGTTATTTAGTTGAATGAGAAAATATTGAAAATGTTTTTTTGTTATTTCTTTGTAACTGTGAAAAATGATTTTTCTCAGTATGAAAACGTGTTTTTTGTTATGGGTTCTTTAGTTAACTGTGAAAATTGAATTTTTCTCTGTATAAAAATGTTTTTTTTGTTATGGGTTCTTCAGTTAACTGTGAAAATTCAAATTTTCTCTATAAAACAACATTTTTAGAACTATGGGTTCTTCAGTTAATGTGCAAATAGCTTTTTCTCTGTATTAAAATGATTTGCAGCTATGGGTTTTGTAATGGAATGTGCAAATCGGCTATTGGGGGTTTTCTATTATTATGTCCATTATTAATTTCAATATAAGGTGTTGGCCGTGTTGGGTGTTGGGAAATATCAAAGAACCAATTGTTAAATTTGTTACCTTTGAAAAGAATGACTATGGATTGCTTGGTCTTTCCCTTATGAGATCTTACAGTAAGAAAAATGAGATCCACTTCCTCACCCAAACTCGATTGGCTAAGTCTTTGAATTTAGTTCATTATCTCAGATTGTATTGCTGATTTGAAAGACATTTGACTAATGGGTTGTTAGTATTTTGTGAAAACTCAGCTGAGTATTATTTTGTTTTCTTGGTATGAATATTCATGGTTGTTACGAATGACACGTTTCTAATAAGATGGCATGGCTTAGTTTTTTTTTCATAGCAGAGAAAGTAGGTTGTTGGTTTTCATTGTTTGAAGAGAATTTTGTTGAATATATATTGTCTTTTGGTTATATTATGCAAGGTCTACATACTAACTTGTTCTAAGAAAAAGGAAGAAACGAAAATTGTAGCCTTTTGTTTATATTATAGATGCAAATAATCCTTATGCAGGAACATTGTGGATTATGATATTAAAATAAAATGCAAAGCTGAAACTCGGCTGGGTAAGGCTTTATTTTAATATTAGTAGTTCCTTTCTTTTATTTTATCCTGAGATTCTATGACTCGGAGGGCTGGATCACTTGATCCACGCCTTTTCATTTTGTAGCTTTTGCTTCATTATGTGATTTTATTTAGATTTTAATGATTCTGGAAAATTTTAAAAGTAAGAAATACAAGGGGAAACTCTGGTGAAATTTTTCCAGAAATTAGTACTTAGTCTTTTTATGGGCTTAAAATAAATGATTGAATTTCTTGGTATGAACATTTAACTACATAGATCTGGAATGTAAAACAATAATATTACCTAGAATGTTTTTAGTTTAATTCATTGTTGGATGGTGTTGTGTGTGCAAGGATTTAATCTTCTTCTTTATCAAAAACTTAGTAGGGCATGTAGTTTGACTTCTTGTCAATTCTTTGAACTGACACCCCAAACAAAACAGTGTCGCAGGTTTAGTAAAGTTGACTAGATCATCTCACTTTGGCGGTGGAGATTGGCGTAGTATGGATGTTATTCTTACAAATCTTTGATCCTTGTATATTTGTACATACAAATGAATTTATTTTCCTTGGGATGATTGTATCGGTATTAGTCCTTAAGCGGACGATAATTGTTACATATTAATGAACGAGTTGAATTATTTAAGTGTTATTAATCGTCAAATTTGGGTCTTGGGAAAGTGAACAATGTATTGTATAAAGTTAAGGAATCATATATTTAAATATCCTTCACTTTAAATGGATACCATCATGATACTAGAGGTACATCTACCTAGAAGTTTACTAATATGGAAAAAGGTATTAATTTTGGAAAGTGGAATGTATGCAATTTGAGTTACGTGACTGTATATATGCATTCATTTAGGGACTTATGGTATTTCATACTCCTCCTAATGAATGTATAGGATTAGGGATAAGTTTCTAAGTTGTGCTTAATATTAGGTGACTTTCCACTTCCTTAATGGGTTGAAATTTGGTAGAAATAAGGTCCTGCTAGCATGCATAAAATTGAGTTAAAATGGAGTAACTAGTGAATCCATAACTAAATATGATCTTGAGATAGGGAATCACACTTTCATTTACCTAGTGTTTCAATTAATTAAAGTTACAAAACCAACAATGCATCTCTTACATAATAAGCTGCCATGAATGTAAAATTTGTATATGAGTAAATGGAAGAATGCTAAGTGGTCAAAGATATGGAAAAGGGAAGATCCTAAAATATCATTCATGCCTTATTAAAGTAAATCTAAGGTCCCTCTTAATGTTCTTCATCACAAAGGAAACTGGAATGGGCTAAGTTGCAATATTATGCTAAATGTTTGATATCAATCTAAATCCTTTTCAAATGAATATGGGCAAAGAATGGTTGTGAAATGTGTTTAACAAAAAAATTAAAAGGGGTAACTTATAAGATAATAGCTTTATCTCTATAAAATGGAAACCAGAATGGGAGTAATGATTGGGCCAGTCCTTAATTTTCTTATGAGAGGTAAATTTGGAAAGTAATATAAACAAGGAACAAAATGAAATAGAGTATTTCTAAGCATCCAATATATTTGGGAATTATAATTTAAGTTAAGGTTTAATAATGTATTTAGGGCAATAAGGTAAAATGAAGACTCTGTGTCCCCAATTCTCCAAAAGAAGGTATTTAAATGCCTAAACTAATATCCGATCAATAATGAACTAAAGTCACTTTTTATTTCCATTGAACTCATCTTTAACAATCAGGTGCATGATGTCTTGAAATTAATAAGTTTTGAAAGGGAGTTCAAAGAAGTACAGGAAAGGGAAATAAGGAATAGAATATGGGCCTGTAGAGGTGGTGTCATTAATGACTAAGTTGGATAAAACATGAAGTGTATCTATAGGAACCTAAGTGCCTAGTATGAACTAGAGCCAACCTATTATCTACTCTCGAATGTAGGTGCTGCAATAATAGGTTGCTATTGAGTGTTGTTGTGGGATCATATTAGCAAATTTGTCAAAATGAACTTATTGTACTTATGGGATAAAAACGAAAACATTATGATAAATATTTTGATCTGCATTATTGCAAAGGACGGGAACATGTATTTAAAGGACAACCATGGTGCAGAAATGTACTTAGATCTCTTTGGTAATCACGTAAGAAGGTAAATAGATGAAATGATCCATTAGGCATATTAAGGGATGTGAACATGCGAGATGCTGAAATAGTTACATTTCAGCATAACGGATGTACCTATCTCGTAATGCACCTAGTTGGCCTTTGGCATCTATCTCGAAATGAACTCTTGCAAGATGAGTCTAATTTGTAAATAAGTAAATGTAAACTAAAAGATCTAGACAACTGTGAAAGGGATAGTTGTGAGGTGGCAGAAGACTTAAAACTCATATGACTAGTGTGTTGTCTTGAGTTTAGCCGTAACCTTCATGGTGGATAACTTTGGCCAAAGTAATGCATTGATGGTTGTGCATTGTTTGATCACCTGTCCTTAAACAAAAATTGTTGGTAACCGGATCATGGAATGTTAAACACTGAACATGAGGTAGACAATGGTCGGATACCAGATGATGAAGTTGGGAAACTAGCTTCGGGGTAGACCTAAGGACATTCACATGGTTCCCATAACCTGTAAAGGGTTGGGCCGTAATGCTAGTAAGCATTGTCACTCGATGTAGTGATGAAGGGAGATCGTGGAGATCTGGATGCACCCTTCTTAGCTACACATGGCTTACATGGAAGTTGTCAGATAGATCAAATGAACAAATATGATTTAATGGATATGATTAATAAAATATGTTTGACTGCAACAGTGTATATTGTTTTATGTTTAAAAAAATCCTCGTTTTCCATGTTACCCATTCCTAAATGACTAATTTATACAAAACTTGGTTAATGATAGGTAACAATTTCTTCTTTTACCTATAAACGTTTATATTGGAAGTTGCAACGCCAAGCCGATTTATGGTGAGTAACTATTGTTTTTTCGTATAGAAGGAATGTATATAACGCGTACATGGTAGCAATTCCATGAATTCACATGTGCATAATATTAATTTTTTCATACAGGGTTCACCCTAATCCTCTTACAATGAAACTCCCTTGTGTGGTACCTAGCTCGTAGCAACATGACTTCTTATCATACATAAATCATGTGGAGCAACTTCTAATTGGTATTGCAGAACTACTTTTATATCTACATTTTACAAGTTAGAAGTGTGATTCCCTTGCCTAATATCAAACCCCCCCAAATATGCATATGACCTCTATCTAAACATCAAAAGAATTCAAATAGAAGGTGTTGAGAGCCTCTATAAAATAAATAAGATTGTCTAAATGTTAAATTCTCCCAAATTTAATAAACTCGATCATATAATCTAAATAAATATTAAAAACTAAACATTTATTTACTATATAACACTTAAGAAACTGAATTGTATATCAAACCATCATATTCAATTCATGTTTATCATGTATCCTCTTATCTTTCTTGTAGAATAATACTCTCAAGAAAAATGGTAGCTTTTACATGTTATCATTATACTAAGAAAATGTGTTTCAATTCTACATGTTATCATCATTATCATTTTTAACAATAACTTATTTTTCCCTCAACAATTATACACATGGGGCCATAAAAATTTAAATTCTTAAACTACATTTCAATGCTATATGTTATCATCATTATATATTATTTTCCTCAATAAATTGTTTATCCTTCAAGAATTGTGCGTAAGGGGCCACATAAATTTGAATACCTAATGATGTTTCAATTCTACACATTATCATCACATCTTAATTTTTTAAGTAACTTGTTTACATCCCTCAACAATTACAGGGAAGAGGTCATAAAATTTTAGACACTTAAATGATATTACAATTCTATATATTATCATCATTAACATGTTTTTCTTAATAATTTGTTTATTTCTCGACAATTCCACCTAAGGAAACACATATAAATTTATATACCTAAATAATATTTCAGTATCAAAATTTTCCCTTAACAAAACCAGCAACTTTTCTAATTCAATCACCCTTCCACTTGCCTTACATATATATAATCATTATCTTGGAAAAAGTGTTCACGATTAAGGGAAGAGATTATTGAACCTAGGCTAGATGGGCATCCAACGGTGGGTATTCTTTCGAAATGGGAAGGAAATGTCCCCCGGTCGTTAGATATGCATGGGATGGCACGAACTGTAATTTGATGAATAACGATGTATGGAAGAATAATTTTCAAGCCCCTTATCCATTATAGTCTTCATTCTCTAGAAAAGTATAGTCTTCATTCTCTAGAAAAGTTTTTGTCATGGTCCATACCTCTCTTTGTCAGCTCTTATTTCCTTCATACTTATCTTCTTATCACAAATGTCTGCGTCAGCACTAACCAGTCTACGTACGCCAGGTGGAACGATTTTTTGGATCCGTCAACGAACCTTCTATTCTTTAAATTTGGCTTACCCTAAATTCATTACTTAGTGTGAAGAGGGTTTATAATAAAAAGATTTCATACGTGTTTTTTTGATAATATTTTGAACTAGAATGCCCTCTCATGTTAATAACTAATCGTAATCCGCACTCACAAATTGGTGGGATTGCTCTCTCCCCCAAATCACAAAATACATACCAAAAAGTGAAATATTTTAAAATTGTGATTGATTAAGAGTGATGGCCCCATTAATTTAAGAGTGTTAGATAAGTTTTGTCAATGTTAATAGCTGCTAGACAGAGATGGGGGATTTTAGACGTTAAAGATCTAACAAATTATTCGAATATAAACCTGAGGAATTCAACTTCATTTTATTTTACCCTAGGTTATGGTGGAATAGGTTGTGTTGGGGTAGATTTTTTTGTGTTTAGTCAATAAATTGATCGGGTTAGTTTTTATATTTGAGTTATCTTTTATATTGAGTTTTTTTTTTGGTTAGTTGAGAATATATAAATATTTTCTTGTTAATAAAATGTTGTAAGGGCCTTTCTCTCATGTTTTGCTTGAAAGTTGAGAGCTTAATCAAGTGCCTTTACTCCTTCGACCTTTAGATCAAGAAAAGGCAATAGATGAATTATGAATTTCGTAAATGCATTTAACCAATAAAAGAGGATCTTTAATTGCTCAAGTGACCTTTGGTTTGTTAGGTCATTTATGGCCTATGTTTTACTGATGGAGTGTTTAAAAGGCCATGTATTCTTGGTTGACAACTTGAGAGAATTCAATCTATCAATTAAATAATTCGCTATTACTCACATTGTTGTTCGTAGAGGAAAGTCCTTGACTTGATATGAATAAAGGTTTTCCCTCCCTCTTTTGTTTGGAGAGTTTCTCTCGATCAATTGTGTGCTTCAATATATCAACACTTTTTAAAAGTATAGATTAGTAAACATTACAAAATATTGCGGGTAAAACTGATAACTTAAATAAAATAACAATGCTTAAATTTTAATTCAACACATTTTTATATTATTGATTATATTAACTATATGTTGCCAATAATATAAATGATTATAATAGTTAATGTTTTTATAGATGACATTGATATGTAATGACCCAACATAAAAGTATCGAACATGTAATTTTTCTTCTTAATCTCTACAAAAAAAGATTTTTAAGTGGATTTTTTTATGCCATCTTCGTAAGTTTAAATTCTTCCCGATTAAAATGTTAAAGTAATCTTTGGACTCATTTTATTTGAATTGTTCAGAAAAAGAAATAACAAATTAGAAATATGTGAAGGTGATAAATATTTAAACATAAAAAATATAATAAGTATAAGAGAAATGTTTAATAATATGATTATGAATAAAAACAATGACAACCATGTTTAGTTCTATATAATAATTGAATTGATATATATTTAGATTCAAAATATAACACTAAACTTTGATCGATATATATTTAAATTCAAAATATAACACTAAATTTTGTCTATTGGTGTTGATGTATGACTTTCAATGAGCACACCAGGGATCAACTCTTGCAAAGTGTAAAGCCCGAAGACACCCGACACGGAGAGTCAAACGATTGAGGCCATGATTGTGCCCTGGGTGATTTTGACGGTGTGAATGCCCCTTACCCATAGTTGCTTAGTTGAAGTTGATCATTTGGTTTAATTTCTTTGCTTACGTTACATTGTTGAATCTATATGTTACCTCTGAAACTTAGGCAAAAATACCATTAAACTATGTAATCCAGTGACCAATTATACAACACCCCTAAAAGTACTCAATCAAAGAAATATAACACTACACTTTATTTAATTATAACAATAAAATGATCCTACAAGACTTCACATATAATAATATTTGAACTATGTACATATAATAATACTCCAAAGAAAGAAAATATTGGAAAAATGACCCAACTTCCTATCAAATTTTATAGTAGGACCATATAAATTCAAAAACACGACAATTAAAAAAGTAAACTAAGCTCCATCTCCACGAATCTTATCTCATTAGAAAGTTTCTCTGTTTAACTATGGTTTTTAATCCACAAAAACAAATAAACTAAAAAAGAAAAAATAGTAACATCCACATGTGGATAAAGTGTGCGTGTTTTGGATTACGTGGAACTGCTTCCGTGTACGCGCTGTTTACATTCTTTGTTAGAGTCAAAACGATGTGTTGCTCACCCTCAACCGACTTGGCCTCGCAAATTCCAATATAAACTTTCATTTTGATGTTCCAAAGTGAAAAAACAAAGTATCGCCAGGCATCCAACTGACCAAGTTTGTATAAAATTTCTCTCACAACTGCAAATTATTTTAAGCTTTCTTCATCAAAATTACAAAAGAATTAGATTTGGGTGTGGCGTGTATTCACTGCGAATGGGCAACGTACTGCGAGGAGTTCTGAAGAGCGAACGCCGTCGACGGATAAAAATCATGAAAGTGGACGGAACGGTGATCAAACTGTCGACTCCTGTTAATGTTAAGGAAATTCTGGTCGATCATCGAGATCATGGGGTTTTCGAAGCAGACACAGTTCGTCGACTCGGGGTTCTCAGTCGACCTCTTCAGGAAAGTGCAGAGCTTCAACGAGGTCGACTCTATTTTCTCATTCCTCTTCCTCAGAAAACAAAGGGTTTTGTAAGAGCCGCTTCGGACAAGCTTCCGACGGCGGCTTCGAGGCTCCGTCAGTTGCAACTTTCTCGCAGAGCTGTTTCGGACAGAGATTTAACCAGACAAGAATTTGATAGAGGGGTTCAGATCGTTTCTTCCGCTGATGACGGATCCAGCCTGCGTGTGAAGTTTCGCCTTCGGAAAGGCGAGCTAGCTAAGTTTCTGTCTAAAGACGGGAACCTTGTTGTGCAAGACCTTGTCGATCCCATGATTCAGCAGGCTATGGAAAAGAAGGGTGAAGATTTGATCTCGCGACCTCCCACTTTCGGGTGGAAACCCAGCTTGGATGATATCGCCGAACGCGCAACTCCAGTATGTTCCTCAACTAATCCTGTACATAGTGATTTAATTTTATTCTATGTATAATCCTAATGGCTATTTTTCCGGATCTAATTCTGTGAAATGCTATGGTTTGCTTTGTAGGATGCATCCGTCCATTCGTGATTACTGCTTCAGATGTATATCACCTTTTTTTTTTCAGGAAATTCAGCTTTCTGGTTCTGAACTTTCCTAAAATTTTGGATTTGGGAAAGCTCTGCTGTTTGTTACAGTGGGAATCAATTGTGGTGTAAACCAACGTGCATATCGTTAGAAGTCCCTGTCGCTTTCAAAATCAGATTGTTCATAAAAATATACAGTAAATTTGTATTTCTCCGTTTTCTGGTTTTGTTTTTGTCGCTTTTGCAAGCAGGGTCCGGATTACCGGTTTTCCCATCTTAAAAATACAGCGCACATGGTTTTGAAAGTCTTGAGACCACTTACTTTAAAGGAAAGCGGAAATATCTCTAGATCTTTAGAGGAACGCGGTAACGTCGGTGGGACCACTGTACAATATACGAAACACTTTACAATCTATGGTTTTAATGGAAAATGTACATACAATCTTACCGAGTATATACATTTATGTACATCAACAATTGTATATGAGTGACATGAACAATTGTATAAGAGTTGTAAATTATGTTAAAAGATGTGTCTCTATCACTTGGAAAATAGGTATTTCATTTAACTTTGTATTATCATTATTATTTCATTTATTGAATTAAGTTTTTATGTATGTTAATATAAATTCTAAAATGATTTCAAGATTAATTGGTTTTTTATCGGTTATTATGAAAATAAGAAAAATAATATTGTTGAGTGTATAACAATTATTTAAACTTGTTGTATGGTCCAAAATCTTGATTGAAAGCTTCAATTTTTGGCTGCTCCAAAGTTAGTGTGTGCAATTCTTTAGTCATCATGTACTCTACCCATTTTTACCATTCAATGCTCTATTCATTATCTCCCCATTTCTACTTCCTATCAAAACCTCTTTGTCAAGCTTTTCTTGGCAACACTTGAGCTATAGCCTAGCCACCAAAGCTCTCATTTGAGCAGTGCTTCACTCTTTTCTTGTTTATTCTCTATTTTTCGTTGAGCATAAATTGTTGACGTGTTCCCAACAATTGCCATCATGGTATTTGACTTTGATTTCTAAGCCCCACCACCATGTTGATGGACGTTAACTTTGGAAATGGTCCTTATTTGCCTCTTCTCTGTTGCCTCATCTATTGCCTCTTTATTTCCCGACATGGACAATTAAATTATCATACTTCCTGTAATACTGATTTTATAATTTGAATACCTTGCCACAATCATATTTGAGAATCTATTTGTTTTTTCAAGCTTCGACATTGTTTACATGTTGTAAGTTATAGGAAGGACAAGGCCCTCCCTATTTTTGTCCAAGTGATATAGTATTCGACTATTCTCTAAATTTAGGCCCACATTGAGGGATCTATAGAGTTCATTCTAGACAAGACAAATTTGGTAGAGGTGGAGGTAGAATTAGCATGGTACTTATGTTGTAATCCCAAAGATTTAGAGTCTAGAGGAATGAGATTAATTAATATCCAAAAGCAATGGACTCCCATATGTGCAAGTGGATTCGTCACACCATTTAGGCATTTATATTGGATCTTAGTGGGTAACTCTTATGAAAGGCCTACTTGGAAAGGGATTGGTTTCCATACCATTTTTATTTCCTCGTGCCTATAAAAATTACATGAACATTTGTTGCCAAAAGTATACAAAAATATTAGGAATCCATCACAATTTAGTTGGCATGAAAAAGGATACATTTAGAATTGGGATGTCTATTGATACCCACTCCTTGTGCAGATATCCAATTATCACCCTATAAAACAACCACTTCTATTTCATGTTGACGATGTAGGAACATGTGGGTGTAGAAACTAAAAAACACATCTTAGTGCAAGATATCACATCATTTACAAAAGGTGTCTTGCTATTAAAATACAAAAACACTACAAATACAAAAAAGACCAAAAAAACAATAAAAAGCAACCAAACATAATAAAAATCATAAAACATTATCAAAATAGTAACAAAAATTAAAACACACCACATCCATTAAACTACTAGTAAGAAAATTCTATTAATCAAGCACACTTAATCACTTAACCATTAACATTAAATGCCCTCCCATCTATCTATGCACTGAAGGCCTAAAGCTCACTCACCTACCTCTATCCCCTGATTCTATAAAACAAGGCCTATAGTCCCTCTCTGTCTCCCTAAAATTTGACATTTTTATTTTTCTTGCTTGCATGTGTTCTCACAATTATTCCCAAAGGTGAAGGTGAATTTCATGTAATAAGTGCATGTACACAAAAGTTATTTTTTTTAATGAATTTTGTACAAGCCTAAATCACCTGCGTGATTCATGTTGGATTCCCATGCAATTTTCCTAATAGTTTACAAAATCATTATCACTTAGTCTAGAACCATTTCATGGATCCTTATGGGCCTTTGATTAGGCATAACAATTATTTAATTTTTTATTATTATCTATTTTATCATAGTATTTATTTTTCTTATCATGTAAATTTTATCAACCTTTAAAGGGGTTAGGGATCTAGTTGAGGAATATCCCTTAACACATAAAATCAACTAAACTATTTTCAAGTAAGTTTGTCCGTAGATTCAAGTATTTGAAGATTAATTTGCATTCTCTATGAAGAACAAAGGTATTTTTGTTATGTAATTTACTTTAATGGTATCTATACCCATAATAATAATTTATTCATTTTCATTTGAATATAATTATTTTATGTTTAACCACTAACTCAAGATACATTTCAATATAAACATTGGGTTCACTTGTAATCTTGCATAAAAAAATAGAGTTAAATGAATAAAAGATTACAAAATCTTGCGTAAACTTACATGACCTTACACATTATTATGCATAGTGTTTCTTAGAATAAAAGAGATAAGACATGAAGATTTTGAGGTTTTGTGCAACCTTTGGAGTTGTTCTCTGGGAGATTTTGTGTGGGGGCCATGTGTAAATTACACATGCACACATTACTTTTAAGATTTGTCCATTGTAGATATTTTTCATTTTTTTAGTTTTGCAAATATCATATTATTTTGCATTCCCTTTCAATATTTTTTAATTTTTGCACCCTTTTGGTCCCTATATTATTTTTCATGTATGACAATATCAAAACCATTATAGCATGAATATGTTTTACTTAATCATCTTTCTTCGCCAATGGGATAACCAAGTGACCTAATATGTTATAATAAGATGAAAATAACCCCATGATTAATTACCTACTAATAGAATGAGCTAAATTAATGGTGATATTATCAAGATAGGGAATATTTACAAAGGTATCTTTACTCTGTCATAATATTCTATAAGTAGAAAGAGTGATGGACATGTAAAGCATCGAAAATCATGATAAAACTTATAGGAAGGCGAGAATAACCATTTTAAATGTTGTTTATGAAAATTATAGTGGAAAAACGTTGTTCAGTAAAATTGTAGTAGAACTCCATTGTTTACGGATCCGAGTCTGACTCCACTGCAATCTTGCATGTTGCAATAATAGTTAGGCTAGAGTAGTAAGATTTATATCCCTCAGTGGATGTTGTGGGATATATCATAAGACTATAGAAAAATGGGAATACATTGTGTTTGAGTCTGTAATTTTTTTGTCATTTATCAATAGAAGATGCCTTTATTGTTTTTAAGTGTTGTATAGTGATCTTTCTTGAGTGAAGCACCACCTTTGAAAATATATGGGTTGCATGTTTAAGACATCTCTTAATTGAGAACCTTAATGATGTTTGCATCACTTTGGTATCATAGAAATATTTTAAGTCCTCTAGGTTAGTGATTTTATTTTGTCACTTTCCATACATGAGAGTGTGGGTAGAAAGTAGTTATAGACATATTTTAGAATTTATGTTGTTGGAGAGAAGATGGAGGTATTAGTATTTTGTTATTTTTGTGTGTATGAGGATATTTCATGGCACATAGATGTATTCCCATAAGGGGATGTGAGTGATACCACTTAGTGGAAAATTTAGTTGATATTATGGGAGGTCTTAATGAAAGACTTGAAGTTATGGAGACAAATCATAGAAAACAAGTTTTTGATGATTTGGAGACTCCAACGATGATGAACCATTAAAGGTTGGAGATGAAAAGATAGAAGAAAGGTTGAAAGACGTGTATCAATGAGCTATATCAAAAATTGGAGAATTATTTTGACTATAAGACAATAGAGGACTGGAAGAAGGTTCATTTTTAGATTGTATAGCTTAGATGAAGGGGCATGCATATCTATAATGTGATCATATTGATCCAAAGGTCAATTCACGCCTCATAATTTCTCTAAATATCCCATAAGCTATTGTTACAAAATAGCTTAGATTTAACTTTCCAGTGCATTTTGAATGGGCCGAAATGGACACCATACGCGAGAGATATCATCCGCGTAATATCAAGGTCAGTGGGAAGAAATGAAGGCACACATGCAGTGTAATGAGACTAATGTGAGATTGTTAAGTGGCTATTTACCATGTCGATCGATGGTGTGATGGAACATGTCAAAGAGAAATTAGTGAACATGGAAAAATGGGTTTTAGTTTAGCCTCATGTCTTTGACGGTCGAGATGATCAAATGTGGGACCCATGGACGAGCCTCTCAACAATACCACCGAGTCAACATTGGATATTCTATTCATTAATTCCATGAAATAGCTTGATATGAATCCATACAATAATTTCAACCATGAAGACATGCTCCAATCAATCAACAAGATCCACATGAGTGAATAATGTTGCATCATGAGCTTTGGCAAGAGTCTCAGGATGCACCACTCATCCTCAAAATATTCCATCAAGTGTCCGAGCTAATTATCCTGTTATATTATATATAGTCAATATGATACAATTAAATGTGAGTTACTAATGTCTATTTGAATGAAATCTTAACTACAATAAAAAATATAGTTGGTTAATATAATTGGTATTATAAAACTACTTTTATATCTACATTGTACAAGTTAGAAGTGTGATGCCCCACCTAATATAAAACAAGTTTCCAAATATATACATATGACATCTATCTAGACTTTTAAAGAATTTAAATGGAAGTTGTTGAGAGCCTCTATAAAATAAGACACTCTAAATGCTCAATTCTCCTAAATTGACTAGAATTGACCATATAAATTAAATAAACATTTATTTCCTATATAACACTTGAAAGAAATTGAATTGTGCATCAAATTATCATACTCAATCCATATTTATCACGTTTCTTCTTATCCTTCTTACATAGAATATGACACTCTCAAGAAAAAAGATAGATTTTACATGCTATCATTATTTGAAGAATATTTCAATTCTACATGTTATCATCATTATTTTTTTATTAACAATAACTTGCTTTTCCGTCAACAATTACACATAAGAGGCCAAAGAAATTTGTATATCTAAATGGTATTTCAATTCTGCATGTTAAATTCATTGTCTTATTTTTCTTTGCAACTTATTTATCGTTCAACAATTATACATAAGGGGCTATATAAATTTGAATACCTAAATAGTGTTTCAATTCTATATATTATCATCATATCTTACTTTTCTTAATAACTTGTTAGTTCCTCAACAATTACACGCAAGGGCCATAGAAATTTAAACACTTATATGATATTTCAATTCTATATATTATCATCATTATCATGTTTTTCATAACACTCTGTTATTCTTCAAACATTTCACGTAGGAAACCATATAAATTTAAACACTTCAATGATATTTCAATTCTATACGTTACTATCATTATTATATTTTTCTAAATAACTTCTCTATGCCTCGAGAATTTTGTGTCAGGAGCCATATAAATTTGAATAACCCAACCTTTTTCCTCCCCCTAATTCAATCACCTTATCATTTGCCCACGATTAAGGGCAGAGATTATTGAAGCTACGCTAGATGGGCATCCAACGGTGGGTATTCTTTCGAAATGGGAAGGATGTCTGGCGGTCGTTGGATATGCATGGGACGACACGAATGGTAATGCCATGCAGGGATTTCAAAGTATACAGTCTACATTCTTTAGCAAAGGTCTTAAATTGGTCCGATTCCTTTCTTTGTCAACTTTTATTTCCTTCATGCTTATCTTTTCGCAAATGTTTACGTCGGCACTAACCACTCAGTGTATTCCAGGTGGAACGATGTTTTATCCGTCAACGAACCTTCTATTCTTAGATTTTAGCTCAGCCTAAATGCATTACCTAGTGTGAACAGGGTTTAAAATAGAAAGATTCCTTACGTGTTTTGATACTGTAATTAAATCTTGTGGAGAATAACGCTACACTAGATCCAATTGTAGAGGGATCACCATTTTCGGTCAATTGGTACACATCACCACGTAATCCGCCTTGTTTTGGAAATTTGAATTAGAACGCCCTCTCATACATGAATGAGGATGACATGGATGCCAATTGTTGATTTTCAAAATTGGTGGGGTTAGTCTCTCTTTCAAATCTTAAAATGTTTAGTACTAGCAATTGCAAATGAGTTGCAAATTACACCGGAGAGGATAACAATGTTTAGTTTTTGGAGTTACAATTTGTGGTGAAACATATGCTATCTTAAATTGTTTCAAGTTCATATTATGGGCAGGAGGGAGAAATATAGTACAACTACAACATCTGGAAAGAAAAACAATTCTTATTATGCTTTGGTGAAAGTCCACGACTTGTTTTGAAGCGCCCTTTTTCTCACAGGATGTGAGCATGTGCTAGAAAAGATTAGACACATGTTGGTTGTATTAGGTGAAGCAATGTCAACATTGACTAACATTGAAGATTTCACATGCCGTGTGTAAATCTCCCATTGTGAAATGTGTCACTCGTTATTATAAATCACTCAGACTAAGTACCTTGGTTCCATAATCACCCTCCTCGCCCGTGAACTAACATTTATGAGCTTGGCATAAGATTTAACATCGAATTATATTCAAACTTTAGACCAAATCAAGTTTGTTATTAAGGAATGGTGTAGACAACTCCCAATCTCAAATAGACTCTCTTAGCTCCGCATTTTCTAAAATAGTAAATGAGAAAAATCCTTGCACCAACGCCTATTGCTGCCATCAAACATCAAATATACTTAAGTAGAACATGCATACAAAGTTGAAAAGACAAAGAAAAGTGGAAAATTGGGTGTGGTAGCCATAACTCCCTCATCCTTAGCGACAATTGAGGCAGTGAGTATTAGCCATGATGGGAATCTCATAATTCAAGAGAATCCGTAGAATATATAGCGACATATGGTTCACAGTTTTCAAGCATGAATCTCAACTAATATAAAGTCTGTGGATAGTAGAAGCAAGATAATGCATGAGTGGGACACTCAATGAACCTCTTGCACAGGTAACTGTTAGTGTCACACATAGACTCAGATAATTGAGGTTGAAGCAGTATAGAGGTGTGGTTGCAATTGAAATAGAGGAAATTTGTTGGTATTTGAAATAAAGAATTTCAGGGATGTGCATCGTAGCTGATATTTGCGACGACATATCTACCAATCAGTATCCTTGATTCAAGTGGGTGTTGTTGCTACACACGAATAACGATATGTACTCCAAAACTCCCGCATCCATTGTCAATGCCAAATGGGTATTCGATACCCAAATCACCACACCTTTTACATGAGTTGAAGTGGGATTAATCTTATGGAAATTTTGCAACCAATTGAGGAAAGATGATACCAAAGACCCTAATAAAGACAAGCTGCCAGCAAACAACACAGGCAAGAAGCGAAGTATAATAGTAGACCTTCACCCAGTGGACTTGCATTGGCCTCTCTCACAATAGCAGGGATATCCTTGTAGACCACCATGTCTATTGTACACACAACACTTTCACAGACTGACATGATAAGTTGCATCTCCATTACCAGAGTATATGTTATTTGGGGTGAAGTTTCCCTGTAAATAAGCTCGATCAGGGAAGGATTAATCCATAGAGGCCAGCTGCACTCGTTATGAGGATAAACCCAACAACATAGTGTACACTGATGGCTTCCTTGGGCCTATCACTACTGTTGTTGAAAGAAAGTATACCTGTGCCGAAAGTGAGAAAATCAGAGCATTGATGGAATAAGGAGTCGACTTCTGACGGACTATTAAATATGTGAATATTGTATTGAATCCCAGCTAGGAGGCGAACACCATGGCCAAGGTGGAGAGAGGTAGGTAACGGAGGCACGATGAATGCAGGGCATTATATATGCTAAGGAGGATCCCGATTCCAAATGAAGAAGTGAAAACCCTGAGAGTGACATGGACATTCTGAAATGGGCACCCCTGATTTTGTTGTAGAGTGATGAAATCCAAATGGGCAGAATCAGAAGTGGACACCCTGTCGTCTATAGAAACGCAAGGGACCATAAGCGAATCCCCTCAGCATGCCTAAAATTGCATTTGGCCAACAACGGCCCCGCAGTGACGCCTATTGATAAGCTTGCGGAGCTCAACAACTAAAGCGTCCATTGCAGTAAGCTCTCTTCTCCGTTACAGATTTGATACTCCACAAATACCAATGGGTAATCCAAATTGGCACCCAAACAGGGAAAATAACCATTGAAAAATGAAGGTAGATGTAAGCCCCGATCCGTCATAAATCGAGTAGTTTTGTGAGTGCTGGATAATTTTTGCCGTCAAAAAAGCTAGAAAATTTGAGGGTACATATCGATATCACGGTCAACTTGAAAATATGCGCAGGGGTGAGCGGTTGAAGGTGGCCTTCGTCCGCAGCAATGGTTCCACGCATTCTACCAAATCTGTAATTATTGGAAATAGAACTTTTTTAAAATCAGCAACATCACCCACGATAAGTACGTTACCAATTGACGAAATACATGGTCGGAATTGGCAGACCGGGAAAGAGTCTTGTCGGAATTTGACGTTTTTCCAGCAAGGCACTCTTCCCGTTGCCCAATATATTTAAAGTTATATGCTCTTTAATGTTTTTTTGCACAAGTCTTCTTCCACAAAAATACTTTTTAGAAAACAAGTGGAAGTGGAAAGAGGATTGGCACAACAGCAGCTACAAGGCATGTGCACACATTCTCTTCTTCCCTCCCCCGCCGCCCCTTCTCCAAGAAATACTGTCCGTTTTATATAAGAATAGATTTGATTCTTTAAGTGATTTTTTCCGAGTTTCCGAAAGAATTTTCTTGCCCAAAATATGGGTGGTTTGATTCACGGCATTTAGTATGCAGATTTGCGGTTTCACATGCTGTCAAGCAAAGGTTTTCCAATTTTTCGTGCTTTCCATTTATGTATGTAGTTTAGAGAGATTCGCTGTTGTAGACGTTTGCTTTTTTGTAATAAGTTCAGAAAAGGTTTCTACATTTGATTTTATGCATCCAACTGGCCAATCTGTATATTTTCGAGAAGCTTTCAGTCAAAATCGTTACAGTTAAGTGGTTTTTATTAGTTTACGAATGTTCTGTCAAGTAAAAATCGACTTCTTTAAAGGGGAAGCTCAAAGATAACCAGTTTGATTTGCACGAGAAAATTTTAGGAAAAATGTCTAAAGGTATTCAATTGATAGTTAGTGGAGGCGATTTTGTGTCATTCCTTCATCGGATCCAAACAAAATATCCAAGTGAGTGACCATTAAAAACTCTGTTTTTAACCATGTATTTCTTTGATACTGGTTAATGAAGAAACAACAAGGTATATGACCCTAAAATTTGTATGTAACGTCAAGAGGTTCCTGTTGACTACGAAAATCTGTGAAGAGCTGGTTTATGTGCGCGGAGAGTGGATATATGAAATCTGATCTGGGTCTTCAAATGCAAGTTCTTATCATGTCTACACTTACCTTCTACATTTCAATCACGCGTCAGACCAACATGACATGTTAATCCATCACGATCAATATGATATAGGTTTGGATATTTTTTAATGTGAATTTCATCTACGACATACTCGAAACTTTAATTAGATCAATCTTGATATAAAAATTAATTTCATCTGGGGGTTGGGCTCTCCAGGGGGATCGACTAATTGTATTTTATACATACAGGACAATTGTCGTTCTGACATGTCAAAGAGAAATTAGTGAACATGGGGAAAAATGGGTTTTAGTTTAGCCTCATGTCTTTGACGGTCGAGATGATCAAATGTGGGACCCATGGACGAGCCTCTCAACAATACCACCGAGTCAACATTGGATATTCTATTCATTAATTCCATGAAATAGCTTGATATGAATCCATACAATAATTTCAACCATGAAGACATGCTCCCAATCAATCAACAAGATCCACATGAGTGAATAATGTTGCATCATGAGCTTTGGCAAGAGTCTCAGGATGCACCACTCATCCTCAAAATATTCCATCAAGTGTCCGAGCTAATTATCCTGTTATATTATATATAGTCAATATGATACAATTAAATGTGAGTTACTAATGTCTATTTGAATGAAATCTTAACTACAATAAAAAATATAGTTGGTTAATATAATTGGTATTATAAAACTACTTTTATATCTACATTGTACAAGTTAGAAGTGTGATGCCCCACCTAATATAAAACAAGTTTCCAAATATATACATATGACATCTATCTAGACTTTTAAAGAATTTAAATGGAAGTTGTTGAGAGCCTCTATAAAATAAGACACTCTAAATGCTCAATTCTCCTAAATTGACTAGAATTGACCATATAAATTAAATAAACATTTATTTCCTATATAACACTTGAAAGAAATTGAATTGTGCATCAATTATCATACTCAATCCATATTTATCACGTTTCTTCTTATCCTTCTTACATAGAATATGACACTCTCAAGAAAAAAGATAGATTTTACATGCTATCATTATTTGAAGAATATTTCAATTCTACATGTTATCATCATTATTTTTTTATTAACAATAACTTGCTTTTCCGTCAACAATTACACATAAGAGGCCAAAGAAATTTGTATATCTAAATGGTATTTCAATTCTGCATGTTAAATTCATTGTCTTATTTTTTCTTTGCAACTTATTTATCGTTTCAACAATTATACATAAGGGGCTATATAAATTTGAATACCTAAATAGTGTTTCAATTCTATATATTATCATCATATCTTACTTTTCTTAATAACTTGTTAGTTCCTCAACAATTACACGCAAGGGCCATAGAAATTTAAACACTTATATGATATTTCAATTCTATATATTATCATCATTATCATGTTTTTCATAACACTCTGTTATTCTTCAAACATTTCACGTAGGAAACCATATAAATTAAACACTTCAATGATATTTCAATTCTATACGTACTATCATTATTATATTTTTCTAAATAACTTCTCTATGCCTCGAGAATTTTGTGTCAGGAGCCATATAAATTTGAATAACCCAACCTTTTTCCTCCCCCTAATTCAATCACCTTATCATTTGCCCACGATTAAGGGCAGAGAGATTATTGAAGCTACGCTAGATGGGCATCCAACGGTGGGTTATTCTTTCGAAATGGGAAGGATGTCTGGCGGTCGTGGATATGCATGGGACGACACGAATGGTAATGCCATGCAGGGATTTCAAAGTATACAGTCTACATTCTTTAGCAAAGGTCTTAAATTGGTCCGATTCCTTTCTTTGTCAACTTTTATTTCCTTCATGCTTATCTTTTTCGCAAATGTTTACGTCGGCACTAACACTCAGTGTATTCCAGGTGGAACGATGTTTTATCCGTCAACGAACCTTCTATTCTTAGATTTTAGCTCAGCTCTAAATGCATTACCTAGTGTGAACAGGGTTTAAAATAGAAAGATTCCTTACGTGTTTTGATTACTGTAATTAAATCTTGTGGAGAAATAACGCTACACTAGATCCAATTGTAGAGGCAATTGCAAATGAGTTGCAAATTACACCGGAGAGGATAACAATGTTTAGTTTTTGGAGTTACAATTTGTGGTGAAACATATGCTATCTTAAATTGTTTCAAGTTCATATTATGGGCAGGAGGGAGAAATATAGTACAACTACAACATCTGGAAAGAAAAACAATTCTTATTATGCTTTGGTGAAAGTCCACGACTTGTTTTGAAGCGCCCTTTTTCTCACAGGATGTGAGCATGTGCTAGAAAAAGATTAGACACATGTTGGTTGTATTAGGTGAAACAATGTCAACATTTGACTAACATTGAAGATTTCACATGCCGTGTGTAAATCTCCCATTGTGAAATGTGTCACTCGTTATTATAAATCATTCAGACTAAGTACCTTGGTTCCATAATCACCCTCCTCGCCCGTGAACTAACATTTATGAGCTTGGCATAAGATTTAACATCGAATTATATTCAAACTTTAGACCAAATCAAGTTTGTTATTAAGGAATGGTGTAGACAACTCCCAATCTCAAACATAGACTCTCTTAGCTCTACATTTTCTAAAATACCAAACGAGAAAAATCCTTGCACCAATGCCTATTGCTGCCATCAAACATCGAATATACTTAATTAAATACAAAGTTAAGATGCATAAGAAAGTGTGTGGAGTGTAGTTGTATGCACATGCAACTGCACTTGTACCTACTACTCCAACATGGCTGTGATGATCTGTAACAACACCCTGCTTACTTCATCATAAAAGAAAAACAAAGATTATAGAGGGAAGAACCTAGAAAGAGTTGAAAAGACAAAGAAAAGTCATTGGGTGTGGTAGCCATAACTCCCTCATCCTTAGCGACAATTTTGAGGCAGTGAGTAGTTTAGAAAGACATGATGGGAACTCTCATAATTGAGGGCAGCAGAGAAGTAGAATATATAGCGACATATGGTTCACAGTTTTCAAGCATGAATCTCAATTAATATAAAGTTTGTGGATAGTAGAAGCAAGATAATGCATGAGTGGGACACTCAACGAACCGCTTGCACAGGTAATTGTTAGTGTCACACATAGACTCAGATAATTGAGGTTGAAGTAGTACAGAGGTGTGGTTGCAATTGAAATAGAGGAAATTTGTTGGTATTTGAATCTAAATAATTTCAGGGATGTGCATCGTAGCTGATATTTGCGACGACATAATCTACCAATCAGTATCCTTGATTCAAGTGGGTGTTGTTGCTACACACGAATAACGATATGTACTCCAAAACTCCCGCATCCATCGTCAATGCCAAATGGGTATTCGATACCCAAATCACCACACCTTTTACATGAGTTGAATGGGATTAATCTTATGGAAATTTTGCAACCAATTGAGGAAAGATGATACCAAAGACCCTAATAAAGAAAAGCTGCCAGCAAACAACACAGGCAAGAAGCGAAGTATAATATAGACCTTCGCCCAGTGGACTTGCATTGGCCTCTCTCACAATAGCAGGGATATCCTTGTAGACCACCATGTCTATTGTACACACAACACTTTCACAGACTGACATGATAAGTTGCATCTCCATTACCAGAGTATATGTTATTTGGGGTGAAGTTTCCCTGTAAATAAGCAACGATCAGGGGAAGGATTAATCTCATAGAGGCACAACTTTGCACTCGTTATGAGGATAAACCCAACAACATAGTGTACACTTGAAGGCTTCCTTAGGGCCTATCAGCACTGATTGTTGAAAGAAAGTATACCTGTGCCGAAAGTGAGAAAATCAGAGCATTGATGGAATAAGGAGTCGACTTCTGAAAACTATTAAATATGTGAACCAATTGTATTGAATCCCAGCTAGGAGGCGAACACCATGGCCGAGGTGGAGAGAGGTAGGTAACGGAGGCACGATGAATGCAGGGCAGTATATATGCTAAGGAGGATCCCGATTCCAAATGAAGAAGTGAAAACCCTGAGAGTGACATGGACATTCTGAAATGGGCACCCCTGATTTTTGTTGTAGAGTGATGAAATCCAAATGGGCAGAATCAGAAGTGGACACCCTGTCGTCTATAGAAACGCAAGGAGCCATAAGCGAATCCCCTCAGCATGCCTAAAATTGCATTTGGCCAACAACGGCCCCGCAGTGACGCCTATTGATAAGCTTGCGGAGCTCAACAACTAAAGCGTCCATTGCAGTAAGCTTCTATAGAGAGTTTAACAGATTTGATACTCCACAAATACCAAATGGGTAATCCAAATTGGCACCCAAACAGGGAAAATAACCATTGAAAAATGAAGGTAGATGTAAGCCCCGATCCGTCATAAATCTTCAGTAGTTTGTGAGTGCTGGATAAATTTTTGCCGTCAAAAAAGCTAGAAAATTTGAGGGTACATATCGATATCACGGTCAACTTGAAAATATGCGCAGGGGTGAGCGGTTGAAGGTGGCCTTCGTCCGCAGGGCAATGGTTCCACGCATTCTACCAAATCTGTAATTATTGGAAATAGAACTTTTTAAAAATCAGCAACATCACCCACAATAAGTATCGTTACCAATTGACGAAATACATGGTCGGAATTATGCAGCCGGGAAAGAGTCTTGTCGGAATTTGACGTTTTCCAGCAAGGCACTCTTCCTTTGCCCAATATATTTAAAGTAATATGCTCTTTAATGTTTTTTTGCACAAATTCGTTCTTCCACACAAATACTTTTTAGAAAACAAGTGTGAAGTGGAAAGAGGAATTGGCACACAGCGTACAAGGCATGTGCACACAGCTCTCTCTTCCCTCCCCGCCGCCCCTTCTCCAAGAAAATACTGTCCATTTTTATATAAAGATAGATTTGATTCTTTAATTTGAGTTTTCCGAGTTTTCCGAAAGATTTCTTGCCCAAAATATGGTGGTTTGATAAATACGCATTTAGTATGCAGAATTTGCGGTTTACATGCTGTCAAGCAAAGGTTTTCCAATTTTTCGTGCTTTCCATTTATGTATGTAGTTTAGAGAAATTCGCTGTTTAGACGTTTGCTTTCCATTGTAAATAAGTTCAGAAAAGGTTTTCTACATTTGATTTATGCATCCAACCTGGCCAATCTGTATATTTTCGAAAGAAGCTTTCAGTCAAATCGTTACAGTTAAGCTGTGATTTTTATTAGTTTACGAATGTTCTGTCAAGTAAAAATCGACTTCTTTATAAGGGGAAGCTCAAAGATAACCAAATTTGCACAGAGAAATTTTAAAAGGAAAAATGTCTGAAGACATTGTATTCAATTGATAGTTAGTGGAGCGATTTTGATATGTAAAAATCCCTTCATTTTAATCCAACAAAATATCCAAGTGAGTGCTGTAAAAACTCTGTTTTTAACCAGTATTTCTTTTATAACTGGTTAATGAAGAAACAACAAGGTATATGACCCTAAAATTTGTATGGTAACGTCAAAGGTTCCTGTTGACTACAAAATCTGTGAAGAGCTGGTTTAGATCTGCGGAAGAGTGGATGATATGAAATCTGATCTGGGTCTTCAAATGCAAGTTCTTCATCATGTCTACACTTACCTTCTACAGGGCAACGCGTCAAGACCAACTGACATGTTGATTCCATGCACATTCGGATCAATATGCAATAGAAGGTCCCGCGGATATTTTTTTAATGAAATTTCATCTACGACATGAATCGAAACTTTAATTAGATCAATCTTGATATAAAAGGATCTGTGGGTTTGGACCAGAATATCCAGGTGGGATCGTACTAATTTTATTCTTATACATTAACAGGACATGTTGTAGTTTCTTTATTTAGTAATTCGAGTAAGCTATAAATCGCTTGATGTAAGTGTTAAATTTGCATTAGCAGTTGAGACTTCCAGGGCTTTGAAACAGAGATTATCGAGATTACCAAGAAGTTAGTCATCTAATCGCGATCAGAATAAATCGTCACAATGAGTAAATGGGCACCGTTTACAAATGACACATGCGATTAATTTTTTCCTTCAAATAGTATCGGGATGCCGGAAATAATTCCAGTGAAGAGGCGTGCCGGAATTTGACGCTTTCCAGCAGGGTCATCTTCAAAGGAGACACCTCCGGTGTAAATATCTATTAATATTGGAACACAAGACTGATCCGTGATCAAAGTATATTATCATAATGATTTAGATTTCAGAAAGCTTTTGCAAATCTGCTGCCAAATTTTTCTTTCATATCCATCACTATATCTTTCTACAGACTTTTGTACCCTTTTTACTGTTTCCTCCTGAGAAAGAGAAGGTATTGTATTAGTGTCGTGAATAATTATACCCACCAAAATAACAGTAATTAAATTATATATATAATATGATTGGGAGTAATTCAAAATGTCATTAAAAACCAGCTAAGTTGTTATTTTTTGTTCCAAAAAAATCATAAGGACTATCCAGATGCAGAGTAACTTACTGTTAAGACGGCGTCTTTGTAGAGGTTGTCAGTGAGGTGAAGTAGAATGTCAGTGGTGTACTCTGGGTGGCCTTGAATTCCTAGTAATGTGATCCTCCATACAAGGAACATTTCAACCTTAGGTTTTACTTGAAGATGCAATGATATGTGCACCGCAATTGGGATCTCTATCACCTGATCCATCCATACAATGATCTTGTTCTTTAAACCAAATCTGTTTCCAGAGCATGCAAACACGATTAAGGTGAAAAAAAGTAAATAGCTCACCTCATCTTGATGGCACTGAATGATGTCAAGAGTAGCAGAGGATTTTTAGTCCATGGAGATTGTTTTTGTAAACAAAAACCTAATAAATTGTTACTACAAATTTAGTTTAAAACTCAGAAGTAGCGTGATTTCGTAATCGAATTTAAAACTTAAAAGTAGTTTGATCCTCGCTAACCAGAAACATTTGATTACAATTTTGAGAATAAATAAAACCCTCATTTTTTCCACTCTAAAAATACACACATGAGGGGGTTGTTTTAGGAGTGACAAGTGTTAATCGTTAGCGAACCTGGTCGCCGAAGCAGATTCCCACAACTTTGATGCGCTTGGCATGAATATTTCGCAGCAATTCACAGAGTTGGAGGACCCAAAGGGCGTCACCATGGGCGTCAGATTTGCTTCCCGTGATCAGAAATCCGTCATATTTGTGAAGGTCGTCCAATGCAGGAAGATGACGGTCGTAGGCTCTGAACATGTCCCACGTCTCTCCCTCCTCTCCCATCATCTTCACAAACAGATTAAAATATCCTCCGTGTGTTTTCTTCACGTAATTTGTGGCGGGTGCCGCTAGCAGAACTCCGAATCTTTTATTTCCCATTACTTGAGATTGAAAACAGAAAGAGAAATTCTTTCGCAGCTCGATCTGTTTATTTGAGATTGGCGCAGCACAGGATTATTTAATGGTGGCACAGGCGCAGGCACAGTGCCCCGTAGCTGTACAGTGGCTACTTGTCCAACTGCTCCTATACTGAAAATTGCCCGGCCCAAATGTTTCCGTAGAGCTCCTTGCTGCAACCAGAATACAGGACAACTGCTCTCTAATTATGATATTGTCAACTGCACTGCGAAATGCAGCAAAGCATCTGTACGGTAAAGACTTTAGAAGTAGGGATGCCGGAAATAATTCCGTGAAGAGGCCCGCCGGAATTTGACGCTTTCCAGCAGGGTCATCTTCAAAGGAGACACCTCCGGTGTGACTTCTAGATCAAGAAAAGGTGATAAATGAATGAATTTCTTAAATGCATTCAACCAATTTAAGAAGATCTTTAGCAACTCAATTGACGTTTGGTTTGTTAGGTCATTTATGCCCTCCACTTTATTGGGAGAGTGTTTAAAAAAGGCCATGTATTGTTGGTGAAAGTTGAAGAGAATTCAATTTATTAATTGAATGATTCATTATTGTTCACACCCTTGTTTGCCGAAGAAAGTCCTTGACTTCCTTGATATCGATAGAGATTTTCCCTCCCTCTTTTTTTTGTAGAATTTCTCTCAATCAATTGTTTTCTTAAATATATCACCATCTTTTAAAACAAAAGATTAATTTAAAAATAAAAAATTGTGAATAAAATTGAAAAATAATCCCTAAAATTTAATTTAGCATTTTTTTTATATTCTTAATTATATTAGTTATATATTGCGAACAAAATTAATTATGACAATATTTAATGTTGTTAAAGATATAATTGATATATAGGGACCCCACAAAAATAAAAAATATAAATTTTCTTTCAATATGTAAAACAAAATTAATTTTTAATTAAAATTTTTAACTACTTTTCATACATTTAAATTCTTTGCAAATAAAATGTTATAATAATTTTTAAATAAAGTGTTTAGGAAAAAAAAGAAACAAACAATAACAAAGAACTCTCAATCCAAAGTTATAATGTGAGAATGCATATTCGAAAACACGACAATAATTAAAAAAAACACTAAGCTCCATCTCCGCGAATCTTCTTTTATCGGAGAGTTTCTCACTTTTTAACTGGGTATGTTTTTTTCTCTCTTTAAGATTTTATAAACTATTTTAGTGTCTTGGACGTTATTATAATTTGATGCATTAAAAAACTCACTCCCACACATTCAAAGCTTACGTGGCATTGCTTGCACGTGTACGCGCTGTTTATAATATTTGAGGGAAGATAGTAACTTGCCGACACGTCGATGCATTTTTCAACGGTCGGCGCATAAACCACCTGCATCTTAACATTTTTTGGTCTGCGCTGAACATCAACTGCCGGACAGTCAATGCCGACGTGCCAACAAGTTACGTTCAGCTATATTTTAGACTCAAAACAAGCTCACCTTCAACCGACTCGGTGTTGCAAATTCCAATATAAACTTCCATTGCGTAATCAATGTAATGCCCGCTATTAACAAATTCAAAAACATAAACTAAGCTCCCTCTCCACGAATCTTCTCTTATTGAAAAGTTTCTCACTCTTTAACTATGTTTTTCGTTTCCCTAAAATCTGTTAAACTATTTTGATGTCGTGGAGGTTATTAAAATTTGTTGTATTAAAAAAACTCACCCCAAGCTTTCATGGGAAAAAATAGTATTATCCGCCTGTGGATAAAGTGTGTGGTTTGGTTTATTAAGTCAAAAACAATGGTTGCTCACCCTCAACCGACTCGGCCTCGCAAATTCCAATACAAACTTTCATTGTGATGTTTCAAAGTGAAAAAAGCCATTAATATTCTCTTTCCTTATCCAACTGACCAAGTTTTGAATAAAATTTCTCTTCGAATTGCATTTTAAGCTTTGTTAAAGAAAAATAAAAATTGAGATTTGGATGTCGCGTGTAATCACAGCGATCGAACCGGAATGGGCAATGTACTGCGAGGAGTATTGAAGAATGAACTTTGTCGCAGAGCTGTTTCGGACAGAGTTTTAACCAGACAAGAATTTGATAAGTGGGCTCCAGATTGTTTCTTCCGCTGATGATGAATCCAGCCTGCGTGTGAAGTTTCGCTTTCGCAAAGACGAGGTAGCTAAGTTTCTGTCTAGAGAAGGAAATTTTGTGGTGGAAGAGCTTGTCGATCGCATGATTCAACAGGCTATGGACAAGAAAACTGAAGATTTGAACGCGCAACTCTAGTAAGTTGTTCAACTTCTGGTTTACTGATCCTGTAGAGAATGTTTTAATTTATTTATATGTTGTCTTAATTGCTATGATTTGCTTTGTAGGATGCGTTTTGACGTTCAATGTTACATGTCACAATAATCTTATTTGACGGTCTAAAAAATTACATGGATGTCATTTGACGTTCAAAATATAATATGCACGTCAAATTTATTTTTATAATAACTATTACAAAAAATAAAAAATTGAGTAAAATTTTACATCTACAAGATTGAAAAAATAACTTTAAATAGATTTCTAAAATGAAATTGAAATAAATAATATAAAATTAAATGCATAATATTTCTAGATATTTAGTAGAATATAAACATCATGTGAAATAAAACATCACTACAAATTTTATTTAGATAAAATGAGTTTATCGAAGATCTAAAACTTACATTGATCAACCATGCTTTCACAAAATATTTTGTGACCTTCTTTGTTTTTCCCCTCTCCAAATGTCATACACTTTCTCCCAGTCGATTAAAGAAGGATCAGGTCCATTTAGTGATACTCGCATGAGTGCGTCCAATGTTATGATTTCTAGCTTTGATCTTCTTATATCTTTAATTAGGTTTTGCTTTGAAAACCCTCGCTCACATGCTGCTGTACTTGCAGGAATCACAAGTGTACTCTGCCATAGTTTTAACATGTTTGGAAAGTTGGTTTGCCAACTTTTAGAAATACAAAAAACCCTCCATGCTTCTCTAATAGAAAATCCCTCACACCCTGAGTGGAGTGTATCAATAAATTGATGCAACTCTTTTTTACAAGCCTCAATGTCAAATGATGGAATGTCCATCCCTTCATTACAAACAATCTGTTGTAAATGTTGGAAAAGTTTTTCAAGCCAACGCATTGAATTATTTTCTCTAACCAAAACATCATGTGAATAGTGTGAGGGACTAAACAACTTCACTGCATTGAAAATAGAAAGATCAGGAAACCTTGCATTTAGACAATCTGTTAGTCTTTGAACATAATCTTTTGTAAGTTGTATGCAACTTTGTAATGTGCCATCAATACAAGGACTGAATCGTTGCTTTTGTGTATTAAGAGTATCACCATGTGCATTGGGAATAGATGTGTAAAGCAATTCATGTTTGTGAACTACTCCCTCTTTATCAGTGATTTGTAGATAGCCAAACTGAGATGCCTCCAAAATTTTTGATAAGTAGCAAGCACCATTTGGAAATGAATTATTATTTAGAAACATTCTCCTTAGAGTATTAATAGTAGCATCAATAGTAGCTCCAAGAGAAGTGACATCAATGTGCTCCACTTGAAATTCTTTGTTTAACTTGTTAAGTTCACACATAACATCAGCAAGCATGTGCAAACAATACTGAACAGAAAATATTCTTGCCTTATCATACCATGATTCTTTCTTCTCACTTTTCCACAAAGTCATTATAGCAGGCATCAATGCCACTAGCCTTTCAATAACTTGTCCCCTAGATAACCATCTGACTCCATGAATCTGAAGGCACTGGAGAGTTTCTAGTTTCATAAGTTCTTGTAATGCAATCAACTCATTAGTTCTTTTCGTTGAATTTTGAACCCATGAATAGACTTTATTTGCCACTTTCTCAACAAACACTAACTCTGGTATCATTTTAGAAGCATCTGATGCAGCTAATGCCTCACGATGAGCAACACAATGAACAACTATTAAATTTGGCACATCTTTTTTTAACAAGGTCACAAATCCATTTTCATTTCCCACCATAGAAGAAGCACCATCCGTAGAAACAGCTATCAATTTTTTGTTCAAAATATTCCGTTCATTTCTTAAACCTTGTAGTGCATCATAAATTGTTCTTCCTTTTCCATCACCAACACTAATAAGTTTCATGAATTGAGAGACTGGCAACCCCAATCCTTGTGAATCTAGAAATGTTGCATAAACAACAAGATGTTTATCTAGGCTACGATCAGTGCTTTCATCTAACATGAAAGAGATATAAGGACTCTCATTCATCTTCAAGATCTGTATCTCTTCAAGATATTTAGATATAGAAAAAATAAATTGATTGGCTGCCTTTCGGTTTGTATATGATGCATAGTCTTTATTCTTGGGCATACATGATGTATCTAATGACATGACAAGTGAACAAAGAGAGTCATATGTAGACAAAGATAAATCCTGTTTTGCAACCCAATATGCCAATTTCATGGTTGTGATAATTCTATGCTTATTAGAATCATCAATCTGTGTTATATGTTCTGGAATAGATATCACCTTTTTTTGCTTATCACATACCCATTTTGCTTGTGATAGTTTGTGAACATTTGATTTTTCATGGGTTACAATTGCATCTTTCTGCATGCTGGTACAACCATCTCCTATTCCCCATGGACCTGGTGCTCCATATGTTTCACACCATTCACACTTCATAGAAGTTTTATCCTCATGGATAGTTTTTTTTAACCATGTATACTTATTTTCCCACTCTACTCTATAAACTCTCTTCAATTTATGTTTTACCTCTTTGCCAACAGTATTGTTTGTTTCAACCTCACCTCCCATAATTTCTATATCTTCATTAAGATCTTCATTCAAATCAATATTAGGTCGAGATTCAGAAATACCTTCACGTTGAAGATCTTGAGATGGAATTGACCATTTAAACATTTGGTTGATTGTCCTTTGTTTCTTCTTTCTTTCCGACATTTTACAAAACCTGCAAAATCAATTTAAATATTAAATTCTTTATAATAATGCACCACAAATTATAATATCAAAAAAAATAATAAAAAAATCGGTTAATATCTAGAAATCTATTCTAAAACAAATAAAAAAAAGGCAGCAAATGTTAATCTACACCTTGCAAAATCCAAGCCTGAGCCCGATCATAGCTTTAGCTTTATCAACACAACTTTCTCACTCTAACAATTTGGTTTTAAAGGTTGTGTTTCTCCATTAGCAATACCCCACAATTTTTTGTTCATTAATTTCATTTGTATTTTAACTTTCCAGTGTGAAAGTTGAAGTGAAAATATTTTTCTAAGATCCATTTTGAAATATTTACAGTGAATACAGATAAGTATGAATACTTGGAAAATGTCCTCAAATCTTATTATTGTCACTGTATTTCTCCTTTAGATGATTGTTCTTGCTAGTTGCGACTATAAAATATGCCCTACGACTGACAATTATAGGAATTTGTGTAAATTGTGCTCGAAATTACGTTTATGGAATTCACAATGTTTTGGCATTTTTGCTCCTTTGGTTTGAGTGTCTACGATACCCTTGAAATCAGAGTAATGCATGAAGATTGAACGTGAGGCTGTGTTCCTGCCAAAAAAATGTCAATGTGCATTAAATCTCAATGTCTGTTTCGAGATGGAGGAAGTCGCGGTTTTCTTAAAACGGTCTGTCATTTCATGTATTTTTGGCATGTTAGGATTTTTGGTTAGTGATATTTTGCAGTCAGATGCTTTGACGGGAATAGACAAAGAAAAACTATGAAAATCATACCATTCGAAAGGAAAATAATAATAGGGCAGTTGTTTAGTGGCTCAGAACATACTGAAGCATTGTGTCCTCTGTGTTGGGTAGCTAAAACTGTAAATGGGTGTCTAAATTTTTCATTGCGACCTGGTCCGGCCTACCACAGTCTTCAGTGTTCACTTACGAGTTCAAAGGATAACGTTTAATCAAAAGCAAATGAAACTAACGATCTTAAACCATAAGTGAACCAATCTACTTATGAAAAGATTAACCATACAAAAGTTAAGTATTGAGTATATCGGTCTTCATATTCAAGGAATCATAGTCTAGAAGTGAAGACAACTAGATATCATCAAACATTCTGTCATGAAGGATTTCAAATACGTCGAAATAAAATAACAAGAGTACAGAAATTATTCCATTCCTGTAAGTAAGAATATTGCTATACACACCTGTCACCAATGAAGAACCCAAACCAGCATACCAGTGGCTTATCCTCGTGGAATCGTTCTAGCTATCATAGATTCGAGTGCCCACTGTCCCCCCGTCCAGGTCATATAAATTTGTAAACTAAATGATGAGACGCATTTATAGAATAATGGCTAGGCTGCTAGCCACTGCCAGTCTGCCAGCCGCCAGGATAGCAACTGCAGAGCCGAATTAGAATAGAGTATTTTTTTATTTGTTTTGTTTCTAATTTTATTTACTGGTTTCTATTTCATACTAACTAAAAAGATAGCAAGTAGCAACAACAGACTTGTAAGATTTTTTCCTGTTTTTTTCCAAATATTTCTAAATTTTAATTTTGATTTAAATTAGATTTTTTATGAATTTCAAAATATATATCATACAATAAGTAATTTATATATATATATATATATATATATATATATATATATATATTTGTTGATGGTTAAATTTATAATGTGCATGTCATTTTGACGTTTAAATTATAATTCTCCCTGTCAAGTATGACGGTCATATTTTAAAAGTGCCTGTATTTTGACATCTAAAATGACTAAAAACGTCTAAACACCTTGCAAAATCAAAATAAATGAATAAAAGCTACGCATATTATCATTTTTAATAATTTGCATAAGCGTCATAATACATCATTAAGTTAAAGAAATTGGTGTACAAAAGTATTAAAAATATTCTGTAAAATTATCAAACAAGGACAAGTAATAATCTATGGACAGAGAGAATTAATCAGGAGGTGCTTAGAATGTAACAAATGCAATTTTGTACACAAGCTTGGTTACTTGTCTTATTTACCAATGTAAAGTAGGCGATGGGACGTAAAACTAAACAAAACACCACTTTTTTGCAAAAAAAATAAAAATTCCTAGGTGGCTCCCATCATTTTGTGAAGAGTGGTATTTGGACCATGCCATCTAATTCCTCCATAAAAAGAGACATTCCCTCATTTCTTAGATACATAACATGTTCAATGCTAAGTCCATGGAATAAATCATGAGTTTAGTTTACATTAGGCTCAACACCTCGTTAGGGCCAAATATATAGGTTTATACTAGATACAAAAATTTGAAAAGTGAAACATAAGGGTACAACTCATAATCATGAGATTTTATTGATAACACGAAACCTGAGAGAAGAATTATTAGATGGTAAATGCACAAACCATCGTATAAGTTAGGATGGTCATGGTTAGAGAGGGGATCACTCAATATGGAGAATATCTCAATTAGTTCTTAATTGTGTATTGTCAAATTTGGCCAACTAATCGTGCAATAATCGAGGGAACAATGTATGATTTGAAGGTGTTTAGAAGAATAATTCCATTTTATTTTATAATAGAGATACTTCTTTCTTTCATTAATTGATGTAAGTTTTGACATAACATAGCATATAAATGACGTGAAGAAGAGCATTAAGTAATTAATGGGCTACCTCTTAAAACCTCTATATCAAGGACCAATTACAAGTTTATTTAAACTACATGCATGACAAGGACATTCTATAATTTGAAAACAATAGAAAAGATTAAACTTTACCGTAAAGATAGAAATACATATTTTTTTAGTATCATATATAAATTTAAACAATATAGAAATGAATTACAATCATGCCATTTCACCATCTTATTTACATCTTGTAAAACCAAGTGAGCATGAGTAAATGAAAATCAATGGCATGGCATCCACCTAAATCTATCATAATTATCATCTTTAGTTTTCCATTTACATAATAATAATAATGCACACGCAACAACAGAGGGTTAGGTACATATATTAATTTCATTTCATTTTATTTCCTATCTAAGGGAGGAGAGAGAAAGAGATAGGGAAAAGAGAGAGAGAAACACTATTTTTCCAAAAGTCACATTTCACACAACAAGGCCCAAGAGAGAGTTTCATACAACTATTTATAAGTTTCATAAGTTTGATTTCATGATAGTTTATTCTTTTGACTAGGATCCTACAACCTTATTTTACATTTTTATGATAGCTGTAAAAATGTCCAAATTTGGCTTAGAGGCTGAGGAATCATGTTCAAAACATGTCTTTCAATGGAAAAGAACATAGTGGTTAAGTTCCTTCATGCAGTCCTATATACCAAGAATTTAGAGGATCTGATGGAAATTAGAACTTGGCAAAGGGTTTACTATTTGCGGCTAGTTTTTTGGGGCCATCAATTGTAACTGGCCAAGTTGCAAATCAACCAAATTTTAGCAGCGAGGGCTAAGAAACCTCATCCAAAACTAACTTTCAATGGATGAACGCACAACAAAAAATTTCCTACATGATCTCCTATTTATGGAGAATTCACCAGAGTTCGAAGAGAACTGAGAAATGGCAAATGGGTTACAAATAACGACATAGGTTTCTCCAGAGCCACTGGTCATAATTGGTCCTAGTTTGACCTAGTCAAACAGTGGTCTGAAGGCGTACAAAACCCCTTTTCCAAACTATCTAGAAATGTGTTTTCAACCTCCAAACTAAAGGTTAGAAGCAATTTCCTACTGGAAATACTAGAGGTTTGCGAAGGTGGAAAAGTGTTTCTTCACTCAGGGTCCAAATGGTGAGCTGAAATGAAAAACCAACTTTTCACTTTTAGCAGCTCCCTAAAACTAAAAAACGGAGTAACAAGGCTCCTAGAGGGGTGGAGAAAAGAGCACAAATGGTCAATCAGGGTCAATCTAAAAATTGATACAACTCCCCACACAACAAGGGACACAAACAAAACTCAACATATTTTTTTGGGTTTCAAAATGTTGTTTTGCGAGTCTCTAAATATTATATGTTTTTTCTAACTTTACAAGGTAGAAAAAAATGGTTGTTTTAGTTGACGACTCATCTAACTCTCGCTGGTACCAATGGACAATGAGACACCTAATTATGATACCCTATTTTAGCAATGCATAAGGTTGTGGTAGCAACATTTTTTATGGTAAAATTGTAAATCGATAACATAAATCACAAGGTGGAGTTTTATTGTTTCACACTAACAGTCTAGTTAAATATATCCAATTGTTTAAGTATCTAATGGTTTAGTATTTATACTATATTGCAAATGAAGAACCAAATTATACGAAATCATAAAATATGAAGGTAAGGAGACCATGCCTGAAAAATATTAGCATCCACAGTGTATGAGGTTCTTCAGGTGGGTTTCACCTGCATTCTACAAGGCTCAATAATTCTTATATAGAATTCTGTCAAATAGTTTGGGTGCATTCTCCTATGCACCCATTTTAAATTTGAATTTGAAAGTCTCTACCGATTCAACATAACAACTTCTACATATCCTAAAAATTTTTTGATTCCGTTAGGCAACAGCTTGATGGGATTCTGACTAAACCAAAACACGAGCTTTTGAGCTCTGACTATCCTCGCACATTTTCATAGGAATACAACTAGGTCTCAAACTTCTCACTATAACATTCGATCCCAACAATGCTATGCTCCCATCCCTAATTCCAAATAGCTCTTGTTTATACATTTTCAGAGCAAACCATGATTTGTATAAACCATCGCATCCAATGACACTCCAGAAAATAACATCTAGCCGACAGGCCTTTCACTGAACGTTACTTTAAAAGAGCATGCATGTGAATACCAAAATTTGGCATTTCGTCCAGCACATCAAACACGACTCCAATCCACATAAATCCTTTCAGCTGAAGAATACATTTATCTCAGAACCAACCACTGAGATGGCACTTTTGTAGGAAAATGAAACTGATTTATCTGCAACCGTGGCATTTACCATAAAATTTACTTGGAAGTTTCCTTAGACAACATTAGACAGAAGAATTCTTGAGTTAACCCAATAGTGATTGCACACTCCATGAGACTACGTTTTCTAAAGCTCTTTGGAATGTAGGCATGACTATAAAAGCTTGTGAATAGATTTCAACATGCTCTTCGACAATTTTACTTTTGTATTATTCAATGAGCACCATAATATGAATTCCTACTTTGGAATCCCATGACATTGGCTAACTGAAAGGAATTTATTCAAAGGGGGCACTTTGTCTAAACATGATTACAGTCTAAGCTTCCACATGTCTTAATCTGATGGAGAATGCTACTCAAATAAAGAGCTTTCACGCAGAGAGGGGGAAGAGAAAAATCAGACAAATACATATCGTAGTACAGCAGGAAAGGGAACTTATGAGAACTAAACCCAAGCAATCAATATTCTAAAATACAATAAAATAAGCCTCAAATTTCATAAACCATTTATGGAATGAGTAAATGGTGTATTCACACATGTACAACCACGTAGCACAAGTTTCAGAAGCATTAAGAAGCAAAATCCAATACAGCTGAAGGTTTACACTGATGACACCGCCTCCTAATCCTTAATTGACTAATTTTTCTGTCTTTGATGTATACGAAGATGCACAACGACAGAGAAGTCGATCTTTCCACTCATAAAGACTATGAAAGCGCTTCAATACAGGTACAGGTCCAGATTCAGATCAATTTATATATATAAAATGAAATATATTTTCTTACATTGAAGATGTTGTATGTCCAATACACATGAAGGCTGATTTATAATTGTGACAATTCTTTTGCAAATTGATTTAGGCTGTACACCTATTAACAGATACTCTTGTACAAACAAGGCACAACATTCCTTGACCAGACAGTTTCATTGCTGCATGCCTATTTGATTACTACTAAATTTCACACTATTAATTTGGCTCCTCTATTTCATTAACATTTGGTCGGCTCTCATTCTCTGTCCAAGGTGCCCCTGTATTATTCATGCAAGCCCTAGTCAAGTAGTGGAGACCGATGCACAAATGGTCAGGTTAAAGATAAATTATATTGCACCACTAACGCTGATCAAACTCGTCTTCCGAAGAAACCCATGCCTCCAACATCCCCATGTTAATACAGATGCACAGGAATTACGAGGATCCCCTTATTTTTTTGTATTTTCTTATTTTTAATATGATGATGTAAAAAGCATGATTACAAAACTGGGCACTAAAATTGAAATTTAAAATTTTGACGAAATGTTTCCTGACGTAAAAAGCATCACAAAAAAGTGTCCTTAAAACTTTCACTAAGAAAAAAGTGTCATTCAATTTCAAGGATTATGATGCAAATCAAGTTAGAAAAAGTTCTGCGTCAAGAAAAAATGTAGGCCAAAAAACTTACTATTATGATGCAAAAACCTCAAAAACTTATCCTAAATGGACGCGATTCAATTTTTACAAATATATGTATGGACCTGTGCACTTCTAACAAGCCTCTCCATAGAATTACTTTGTTTTTATTTCAATAAGAATCATACTTTCTTGACCCCCACACAAACCTAACCAACCTTTCTGAGAGGAACCCCTTTCCTTATGAACACACCAATCAAGATCCCTATTGGAAGACATAAACTCTCCACATGGATAAATACGATGTCTAGTGATGCAAGTAACATTGGTGTGAAAGCTACGTGGAGATACCAAACAACTGCAATGTGGAGGGTAAGGATTCTATTGGACCGACCTTCACTACATCCGTCACATTTCTGCACCTCGTCATATTTCACAAGCCTTGTCCCTCGTATTCTCATTTGGAAAAATTCCTGAACAACATAATAATAGAGCTAATAGAATTTAGCTTGAAGATGAAATTTGTATTGGTTAAGGGGCACCCATTTTTACAACTTAGATACAATAGAAAAAAAGTAATTTAAGAGGAAGTCAATATAGTTAATTTCTAGAAAGAGTTTTCATCTCCATGTCAAAGGAACAATTCCTCATTTACACTTGTAGAGTTTGTGATAAGTTTGTTCTTTCTCTATACTTTTTCATGTTATCATTATATTGCATAAGATTTAATGTATAGAAGATTATTCCTTGGTCAAAATAAGTATCCATACACTCCAATCAGTTCATGTACGTAAGTGTTGTCAGGGTCATGGGTTAATAATGGTTGTGGCATTCCTAAAAGGTTTCATTAGATTCATGGTATTTGAGTTCAAAACATCATGTAGAAGATAACTAATAGTTTCAAATCACTAGTGAAAGAGTTGGAGACTTTAGGACAATGCACAAAAGACTCATTACTTTTTGTGTGTGTAACTCACTAATATTTTCTAAGGCTCGAGTTATCAAGGTGTGTTCTACTCAATGGTACACAAATACTCTTAAATCTATGAGATAATATGAGTCATATCATACAAACGTGTAATGATGTAGTAGAGAGGGTATATACACAATTTTATGCATGCATAATTGCACATATTTAGCACACAACTTTAAAATCTTGTAGTTTGAATAAGCCAACATAGATTTAAGCTAATCCAACAATTACAACTATTGAGTTGGCGCAATTGCCTTTCAATATTCTTTGTGATCGGTTGAGCCCTATCATTACATCCATCGCCCTGAGACATTCCCCTATCCCTCATTGGGTAGCTTGTTACTTTGAGGAGTTTTATGTGACTATATACTCATGTATTCCCTTTTTAAAAGGTATTCAATTCGTATATTTCAGGAGTGATTGGCTAGTTAGGGATAACTTCACCATTTGCAACAAAGTACTACATCATTTGAATATGTATGCAAGTTTTTAATGAAAAGGATATAGGGATTGATATGATTGTTTTAACGTTAATAGGTGTTTTAATACTGTAGGCAGCTTGCACGCATAGTGACTTTGTAGGATTGTGGATCATAAGGTTGGAATTCACATCATAGCACATGACGGTCATCAAATTAATATGATGTGTCCATTTTTCTTAATTGTTGCAATAAAAAAACTTGTGTACTGTTACTATAATATGAGTATCGATTCTAGATTTCGTTGCAGTAATTCTATGAAGCATATTGAGGGGGATAAAGGCCTAGGCTTTTAACTAGGCATCCCTAGCCGCCATAGGGTGCCAACATTTCAGGGGGTACTAATTTATTTCCACCCAAGTAAAGGCACAACAAAGTTCTAAGTTAATATGCAATTTGTTTTGCACAATAGTTGTGCATATAAACAAAGTTAATAAAGGAACAATGTCATCTTACATGGGATAACAACTAATATCTCTGTGTTGTGAGTGATATGTTGACCTATTTATGGATTTACATAGTTATAGTTAAGATATATGAAACTTAGGAAGGCCTAACAAATATTGGAAATAAGTGTCTTTGTTGCAATGAGATTCTTAGAATTTAATTCATACTCATATAAGGTTTCATACTTTACCATTAAGATTTGGAGTCTATGGATAGTATTTTTGGGATAGGATTCACAGAAAATTTTCAAACAAGGATTTGCAAAAATGTTCACAATGGTTGCTAGATAAGGGAGTTGTAGAGAAATATATGTAGAAGTTATCAGACAAAGGATTGTACATAAACTCTATGAAAAAAGGAGGATTCGTGATAAATTCTATGTTAGATGCCATTAAGTTGAGGACTTTTGATGCAATCACAGTAGTAGGGGTACACACAAATTTATCATCAAGATTTTTCTTAGCATGACAAGAGACATGAGCATATCATTAGTACATATACATATTTAGAATTACAATATTAATTATTTTGATAACACCCTACCAATTTTATCTTATTACATCTATCAGAAAGTCTTAGCTCTACGTGTACTTTCTATGGCCCTACATCACACCTTAATCTGGATGTTGATGACAAGGACCATTCAGAATCCTAAATGTCAAGTACATCGTATCATACAAGATTTGTCTTTGGTATATCTTGAATTAGCATAGACATCTTGTTGTATCGTTCACTTCAAGGCATCAACTTACCCATCTAGAATTGCCACGTTCGCTATCTTTCCTTTATCCTCATAGTGTAATGATGTATTTATAATAAGCACACATAATCATAGTTTACTTATAGTCCACGATTAGCTCAGGCGGCCTACATTTGGGCCCATGCAAGCGGCTATTATACTCCATATACAAACTACCTCAAATGAGGACTCAAGGTATGACGGGAGGCAATATCATTATTGAACTTGGTGCAAACAAATGTCATTCCAATGAGCATACCTTACCCCTTGAAAGTAGGATTTGAACTTGTGTCAGTTCTCGTTTCAAGAGCTCATAGGTCTTCACCATTAGATGATCCTAACATCAGGTGTACTATTAACGAACTTTAAGTGTACTTGAATGCAATGAGAAGTCACACTGGTCGGACATCAACAACTCTAAGATCATGGTCATGAATCAAAATAAGTATATGCAGAGTAGCAGGGTTAACATGTCCTTGTAAGGAAAAAAAAAAATCCATCCATCCATCCATCCCTGCATGATGCTACCCTTCTCCATATGTGAGTTCTTGAAAATTATATCCTACATAGAATTCCACTTTAGTTGTTTTTTAATGTTTCTTGGTTATGAGGACTAGTGTGAATGCGTGTCATGGAAGTCCATTGGGATTTTACTCTTGCACCCCAAATGCTACAATGTTTAGTGCTACCCTTTATCGCTTGGGACGGGTATAATGGTGGTACACTCGTAGATAAGGATTTACGTGATGCTACTTTTGAACATCCTTCTACTTTTAGAATACTTCTACATTCCCTATGCACTTCAACATTTCCTACGGATGCTTATGGTATGCGTCATAAGATATATACTTGTACCAATTTCAGAAGAGTTATCTATGAATCATGATATGCATTGCATAACCTTTATGAATATCAAATTGCCCATGCTGCACATAGCATATGTATCCAATCCTGGAAACATAGGCACACTAAAAATATAGATGCATATTTATTTTTTTGAACAACATAATTTTCATAACACTCAATGTACAATGTTCATAGCTCTATGTTTGAAATTCATTATGATTTGTGAATGCATTTATAGGTCAACAGAAGATATCCACACTCCTAGACTTAGCCACTTTTTCTACTCTAATGGTATTCTTTTCCTGATCTTTGCCAGATTGCTTTATGCGAAATTAGATGCTGTTTCAACAACTATTGTGCACATATACGTATAACTCTAAACGATGTTCAAATTTCAAATGGTAATTTTTTCATATAGCAAATGCATTTGGAACATACGTTAAAACTTGCATATTGGTGGACAGTCTTATAGGGTGTGGATTGTTAATAACTAATATTAATGGCATGTCTGTCGGCCACTATTAGAGGGCAGTCACACCCTTGGTTATTCTACAGTGTATTACAACTGATGCAATTGCATGTGTATACAACATACATGTGAATTATCGAATGGTGTAAAGTTATTATGTTAATGGAGCAGGGGTCAGTTGACCTTGTTTTAGTTGATGTTGACTAAGGGGTGTGATTGACATTTGGGCTGTGTGTAGAAATAGAAATGAATCAGTTCGTTTATATAGCGCATAAGTATCTCTTTTTTACACACTAGCAATACAATGGTTCAACTATGATTTACAATGGAGCTTTGGATGGAAACAACTATGACATTGCATGGTTCTTTCTCGGCATAAAGTAGAAAACTATAGTTATTTGTATGTAGATAGCAATGACATGTCTGACAATAAAAATACATTGTTTTTGGTTTACCGAACGGTAGAATGCTATTTGATAGTTAGAGGGATAGTTATTGAACTTTTGTAGTTGAGGTTGAATAAGGGGTGTGATTGATTTTGTAAGTGTAGGAATACAAATAGACAAACCACTTACATTTAAAGGGTATCTATCTCTACATTTCGAATTTGATACAAATTCGTGTACATATACAATTTGCAAATCTTATATCATGAGCAATAGCGTTTGTGCGGACTATTTTATTTGAACTAAACATGGATACATGAAGAATTTTGTACATTTGCCGATCTTATATCATGAGTGGTAGTCATTTGTGGCCTCTTCTTTTTTGGCTCTTTAAACATGAATACATTTGATACTACTTTGGATAGTTAATTACTTTTGTAGTTGATGTGGTTTGTAATTATTTGGGGAAAATTGTGTTAGTGTTGCAACGTATTTGAGATGGTGGTTGCATCGGTTGTTTGGTTATTTTTTATTGAAAAATCCTTTTTTGTACTGTTGATAACATATTGATAATGGGTGTGATTGACAGTGGAAGTGTAGGAATATAGATGAAACATTACATTGAAAGGTTCTACATGTACATTTCAAATTTGTTACATATTCATACATATAGAATTTGCAAATCTTATATGATGAGATCTGATACATGAAGACATTCGTATACATGACAAGACCTCCATATATTTGTAGTATTTTATTTCATGAAGTGGTAGCCTTTTTTTGGGTAGTTTAATTGCACTAAACATGAATACATTCGATACCCATTGAATGGCACTGCCACTTTGGATACAAGAAGTGTTCAGTAAAGTAGTAGCGGAAGTGGTATCAAAGTAAAGGGTAATATTTACGACAGGTTGAGTGGATCGTAGTCTTGCTTCCTCCTTTCTTCTTGCTCCAAGTGTTGGTACGTACGCCATATTTGAGTATCTCTCGAATGACAAAGTAGGTGAAATACGTAGATTTGCAAGTGAGGGAACTCTAGAGAAAGCTGTGAAATTCAAACCCTACCTTTGAGTGGTTCCAATGTCAATGGTTTCTTTGTGTAAAGTAAGTCCTTGGGACTTGTGGATAGTTAATCTCTAGGCCATTTTAATCGGCAATTGTCTTCGATTCCCTTTTGAAATATGGTGTATGAGAATATTTAACGGGTTGGAGGGATCCCAACATGGACATTATATCTATCAAATTTGACAACAACAAACAAAGGTAATGTTGGTGGTTGCATTGATGCGTCATAGACAATGTTGGTGATTGTTCCTATGGCACCATTCACGAGGCCTGCATCAACCCATAGATTTGCAATAAGCATGATTTTTTGTTGTTTGCACAACATAAATTTGTGTTCCAACTGATCATCATCAGGATTTCTTGGTCCAATCCGCATGTTACTTTCAACAATGGATTGGGCAATCAGAACGTTCAATGCCTTCAACATCTGTAGGTTATGGGAGTCCACCAGATCATTTTTTGCAAACAAATGTGGCGCGTTCTTAAAAATTTTGAGCTCTTGCTAAGTTAGGTGTGTGTTTGTGCGAGACATAAAAAAAGTTTCCAATCCTCAATTAGAGGGGTTGAATCTCGCATGTGGAGCAGTTAATTCTGAAATGAAACCTGTGCATTGGTTGTTCCGTGTTTTCGAAATATTGTTTGTGTTGGAATGTAATGGAAGAATGAAATCCCTTCCAAAGGGTTGCTCCGTAGGAATTACTTGCATAAAGAGGATTGTCCAAAACCGGTGGTGATTGGCCGAGGTCACCAAGGAGGATGACTGATCTGTTCCCAAATTCAGATGTTCTTGAGTGTGGGAAAGCTTCACGGAGCCTACTGTCAATTTTTCTTAGTAACTTTGGGACAATGAAACTCATTTCATCAATAAGAATATATTCTATATGTTTCAACGTCTCTTGAAAAGACAATAATGCACTACCTTCGAGGGGTTTCAGTTCTTTGATTGGAATACGCAGAGCTACGTGGATTGTGGATACGAAGATGTTGAATGTTGAAAGTGTTGTTGAACATGACATAAGTGCACAAGAAACATGCACACATGTTGCAAAAAATGCCACTTGTTATGTGCAGCCATCTATTTGTATCATTAAATGTTGGCAAAAAGATTCTGAGATGTGTTGTTGAAAGTGACGTCGATGCACAACAAACAACCACTTTCTTAGATGCATATAAATTTTGTCCTACAACCATGGAACTCCTACCACTTATTCAAGTTGCTCGAGATTGGAGCTACAACAAGAACCATATAGGTAATAAATGGAAAAAACGACTGACACAAGCAATAGTTCGGGTCCACTCGAGATTTGTGGATGTCCCAGCTCAAGATTAACAACACATTAACAACACATTGAATATGCTTAAACTCTTCCTCCCTCTGCAAGCGAGGCGTAGTTAATGTTAATCCCGTTGTGGGGAGGGGAATTGTGTTTCTAGTTTGCATCATATTAAACTGGAGAGGGAAAAAAGTATGTTAGTCCACTAAGATGTTCTTAGGTATGACGGGCAACTTTAAAAGCCTTGTCACTGATCAGTCTAACGTCCAACATGGGACGCTTCAAAATGGCCTCATTGGGGAACGAGCCCCTCAACATAACGAATCTCGTCATTGACGAAGGCACGTGCTCCCACATGTCACTTCGGAAAAAGGATTGAAGCCAACTACAATTATAAATGGAACAATCCAAACCAAATAACATGAAAACTCTCTGCAATAATTTTTTAGTCTATAACATGCAATAAACAGAATAATTGAATAAATACTTCAATGAGTGTTGAATCCCACCTGAAGTTTGTCTAGAGACAACACTCTTTTCTTTAACGCCAAAGAAAGAGAATCACAAATATCCTGCAAAAAAATGAAATAGGAAGTTAATAAAACTAAATGTATCTACAAATTCAAAAGGAGGGACTCCTCCATTAAGATTATTCTATATTTTCAATTTCATTCTCAGATATATCCTATACAAGTATTGAATAAGACAAAACAACGTTTTTTTCCCCAGGGTTTGGTACATTAAGGTATGAGCATACAAAAATATATACAATATTTGAAGTATTAAATTCTTGCAAAATAAACAAAATTAACCACATGATATGCATAGAAATTTAAAATAAACAATACAACCACAAACCACTATTGACAAATTGATAATACTATGATGGAGTCAAAAACTAAAAATGAAAACACTACTTTTTAAGATTTTTGTTTTTAAAGTAAAAAACTAAAAAATCAATACAAAACTTTATGCTCTATTTTTTAGTTTTCAATGAAGTCACTCTCTTCTCCATTGTTGAGCTCTTCTCTTTTGGACGTGCATAAAGCTAACTTGAGGCAATAAAACCCTTCATTTCCAATGCCATCTAAATAGTATTATGTAGAGAAGGTTGGTTGAAAGAGGCGATACACATTCTACTAAATACACACAATCCCCTACTTACTTTCAACTATTGCAGACTTGTATTTCCAAGAAAGCTCTTTCACAGGGTAAGAAAATTCACTACCACATCAATCATATGGGATTTAAGTTTTCACACACATACTACTACAAAATACCCTTATAAGCATGTATGTCAAGTGCGTATGTTTAGTGGAGGCTCACCATCTGTTTGTCCAAATGACTGAACGAGACCTCTTCTCATGGAACATCATAATTACAACTTATAGTAGACATGAGTATCCTCACGAAGCATTGACAACTAGTCCTAAATGAGGAAGATTTGGCGCAGAATTTATTGCATTTCTGCGATATGCCAATTAATATCCAGTTAGAAACAGAAACCAAAATGATGATTGATAGTGAATCATGGTATTAGATTCCAAGTGAGAAGTTGACCTAGATATCTTAGCAGCTAGACACTAATTCACCACCACTCTTCTAGAATGTTCGTTCAAACTTCAAGCTAATCATCAATATAATGGGGTGTTAATGACCAAGGATAGTAAGCAGCAAGATGGAATTTCAGAGCTATTTTTTCTATATTGATGGGTGATGGTGACTCTGAAATCACCATCATCAAAATTGTAGAATGATTATGACCAAAATTAGTAGGCAGCTAGAGAAGGGACAAAAAATAAAATTAATGTCTGCAAATGACAAAAGTGGATCGATGGAACTCAAAAGTAAGACAAGTTCAAATAGCTAATCATGAGTGTTAAAGGAGCTACAACAACCAAAAATAAGGTATCAAATAAAATTATCTATGATGGGTTTATACCGTAGACAATCCAATATATACAAAAGCCATGTAATAAAAACAATGCTCCTTGTAAAAAAGAGGGCTGTTAAAAGACCAAGATACTGAGCTAATTAAGAACAGATCTCTAGTCTACATCAGATTGAGGCACAGAAGAAGGGCTAGCAGGAGAGAATTTTGCTACCAGTTGTCAAGACTAATGGATGACCGTTAATCATGATTGCCAAAATTAGAAAACAAATAAGACAAATTTTTAGAAGGTGAACAACAGTAACCATGATCACTAAAATAATAAAATTACACAATGAATAAGATAGGTTCTTGGTAGCTGAACAACACTTTGACTCAACTTTTCAAGTTGAGGCCATGGTGTGATGTTAAAAATAGAAACAACTCAACAACATCATCAATAGTATATTTTTATCAACAACCCTACCAAACCTAAATGCAAATACAAAAAACTTATAACTGTATGTCAAGAAAAATATGTGGATGGGGCTCTGCTTCCTATAATCAAGGATAGTTCTCAACAATTATACAATACTCTTAACATGAATTCATAAGGTAATTTTTAAGATAAAGCTTGAGGCAATCTAGAGAGAGTTTGTAGCCTCCGTGGTGGAGAACTCGTCTCTTCTAATCTGCCATACCATTGAAAGTTGATTCTAAAAGTGGGGTTTTTATTTGGTATGCTTTTTCCAGTAGAGCATCAAACCAACCCAAACAACCTAAAAAATAAAATCATAATTACAAAGTTAAATACCAATAGGCATGAACCTCACCTTGAGATGGGTAGATTGACGACCTATCCTAAAGACACCATGGGAATGGAAAAGAATCTATAAGTTGTGTAACTTAAATGAAGCAGAGAATGAAACACGTTTTCCTTTGAACTGCCCACTACGATTACACATAAATTTGTAAAAATAACCTAGTCCATGAATCTAGACATGTAAAAAAAACTACTATCCCAACAATATTTCTATCCGTACCACCAGGCTTTGAATCATGCAGCTTCACTTTTTCTCCTGATATCTCATGGATATGTGCTATATTAGATCCACCTCTCCTAAGAATAGATCCAACTGCCTTATTTGGTACCGTAACCTCAACACTTGTTCCTGAAGCATTCTTCACCATTCCAAATGATGACCCCCCAACTGATGCTTGACTCATTGAATAACCATAAAGAGCCCCATAACCACTAGCCCCACCAGTCTGCAGGCTTCCATAACTTCCATAGCCGCCAGAAGAAAGCCTCCCTCCAGCTGCTCCTTGTAAATCTAAAAAAAACATTGACCTTGAGCCTAGCAACCTCAAATTCTCCAATAATCTGAACAAGTTCATCATTGTCCAGACCATTCATACCCAAAGCAGAGCATGTTTCTGTCCCTGAGGATATGAGCATGCTGACCAGTGCACAAAAAATGAATTATTTTAAACAACAAATATTAAACCTTAACAGTATCATCTGCAATTTCTTAAAGAAACTGTGTAAAGGTGTCTGGAGCATAACTTACCAATCCAGAAGAAGTGTCTGAAACATGAATATGACTTCTTGGTTTTGTTCATCACTTGCATGCCCTCAGTTTTGTGCTATGACTCCCGTGTATCTGCAATAGCCAATTCATTCTGACCTGGGTATATATGGGCTTGGTGGGCTCACTGATTTTCTATTTTTAGCTCAAACAACTATTTAGATCATGCATGTGCTTAAAATTATTAAAAATAGCTCACTGATTTTCTATTTTTAGCTCTAACAACTATCTTAACTGCACTTATCTTCTTAGACTTAGATCATGCATGTGCTTAAAATTATTTAAAATAAGAGAGAAAATATAAAATTGTTAATTAAAAACAAAAGCTAAAATTGTTAATTATTAAAAACAAAATTATTAAAAATAGTAGAGAAAAGCTAAAATAGGGAGGAAAAACACAAACGTCAAGATGGCCATCAAACTGTCAAATTTAACACAGTCGTAGAAACATCCGCAAGAGCCAAACCCATTGGGGGAACGCCTTCGGCGTAGTAACCAATTTCATCTTTGAATTATTGAAAATATCTAATCTGATCCATGAATTAGGGAGCTAATGTGCGCTTAGTTTAAATTTCACATATGTTTGCAAAGCTAATTGGTCAACAAACCAATGATAAATCTACCCCCCAAAGGGGTAAACAACCCATTGGTTGTTGACTAGTCAGCCTATGCAAACACATGTGATTGATAAACTCTTCCACTAAGGTGTAGGATTGAGTGAGAAGCATTTTAAGTCCTTGATAAAGAAAGAAGATCCTATGCTAAAGATGCATTGAAGAGTATTGTTTACATGTAATTTTTGTTGTCCACATAGGAACCGTCAACCGAGCCACACATCAACACCGCCCTATTGGCACCAACACCTACCATTCCAACATCGCCACCTGCACCGCGCAGCTTAACTTCATCTTTCACCTCAGTCTCTGCCTCTCCCATCGTGCCCAATACTGTTTCCTCCTCCAGCAAATGAATCCTCCTCCCATGACCCATCATTAACCCAAGGAATAAGGATCCGACGGTCTTCACAGTTTAAAGTGTGATATTAGTTGTGACTTAAGTTTTGATTTTAGCCGATCTACAATTGTGACTTAATTACATCCTTATTTATAACTTAGTGCGGCTTCAATTTTCCACCGACTTAAATTGAAACTTATGTATAACTTCAATTTTTAATTTATTATAACTTCAATTACAACTTAAGCCTAACTTGTTTTACATCTTATATCAATACAACAATATAAAAATAATAATGTGCACCTTGTCCATTAAACATAAATTAAATTATATTATATTGATAGAAATATTGAGTATGAAATGATGTATTAACTCTCCTAATAACATACATGGGATTACAGACTGCGACTGGAGAAGAGGAGTAGTGAATTTCAGGGACTGCGATAAGGGGTGCTACTTTGGCTACTCTTGCTACTCTAACAACGTGGGCGGCTAAGCCATTTGGAACTGATCAACGGGAGCCTCTAAAAATTTCTCCCACCTAGAACGTTGTAGATCCACATCTAGCGATCTCGCAGTTTTTGGTCAATAAGGATAAGGAGAGATTTAAGCACACGGTTGTTGGCTGTTTCATTGGGCTTAGACCAAACATCAAATTCGTAAGATACTAGTGTAAGAGGAAATGGGTCTGCAAGATGGAGGTTAGGGCTCTTGTTGGGAAGGGATTCCTTTCCTATTTTCAAGAAGAGTCAAATCTTATTAAGGTGATGCAAGGGGTGCCCTAGTTCTACGAGAAAACAACCCTTAGCCTCCATCCGTGGCAACCTGGTTTGTTGCAAGAATTTAAATTTTAGGTACTCTCGATCTGGATTGACCTCCCAACACTCCATTTGGAGTTCTTGGAGCCTGAAGTCTTCTTGGGGACTGCGAGATCAATGGGGGTGTTGATTCTGTCGATCCTGTAACAAAAGTGCATTCCAGGTTAGTCTTTTGTCAACTTTGTATCAATGTCTTTGTGGGTTATGTGGTGCCAAAAATAATGTTTTTGGAATCATTGTTTGACAAATGGGAGCAAACGATAGAGATTGAGAAATCGCTGATTATTTGTGACAAATGTAGAGTGGTTGGATATGAAATGAAGAATTACTATCAAGGTGTGAAGTTGACTCAGCTGGAGAATGTGGAAATCTATGGTCAGCGGTTACCAGTGTTATAGGTCGACGATGAATCTAAGGACGAGGATTCGATCAATGATGGTGTTGACATGGATGTGGAGAGTGAGATATGGGAATGTTTGGTGGTCACTTCTCCTCCCATTACATCAGAGTATGTGGAGTTTAGTGTTTGTGTCACTGATGAGGTGGGCACTGACGTCGTCTTGGAGGAGGTGGCACTGTTTGTAGTTGGTGACCGTTCGGAGGAAGATAGGTTGGGCGGGCCCATTGGGTGTGATAGGCCTGTTAAAAATTTAAATTTTGAAACATGCATTAAATTAGCAAATGGTTATGTAGAAAATTCAAATTTTATTCCTTGGAGCAACTTGAGAGGTGTGATAGGTGGATATGACTTGTTGATTGACCAACAGACGGTAGGGGATATAGATGGAATATTAGAAGTGGCCTTGGGAAGGATGTTTGAGCTTCTCATGGTGGAATGTTGTTGGCATCACTTGATTCCATGGTTTATGGGGGTGGGTGGACCAAGGTCCATCCTAAGAAACACAAACTTGGGAGGTTTGAACATGTAGCATGGAGTCACATTCTTGCAGCTTCCGACGGTTAGCCTTAATATTCTTTGTTGTAGATTTCTTTGGCTTGGCATTTCTTCTCTTCAGGTTTCTACCCTAGATCTCTTTTTTGGTAACTTGTAACTTGGTTGGTGTGTTGCCATTGTGGGTTTTCTCTAGGATGCTGGTAGAGGCTATTTCTTTTGTTTCACATTGATTTATGTTCTTCTCCTTTGTATTTATGGGTTCTTGGGTCCCTTAAAAACCAACTTTTTAACCTAATAAAAAAACATAAATGGGATTAAATATGTGAACATTTATAAAATTTCATACAAAATCTTGTACGTGTATTAAAAACCCAAATAGCAGATCTAACATAGATAGATTATAATACAATTACTCTAGAGAAGAACAACACAAAAAATGACAAAAGTTTGTGTAAAGAACCACCAAGAGACGCTCCCTTTATCATTTCTAAGAACTAGATTGATTTTATAAAATCCATTTTGTGCATATTCTACATTCATTCCAGTCCACAAAACCAAATCTCATCAAGGTTTTATATCAAAGAGTTCACATGCCTTATGCATGCTTCCTTATTTTGCGTACATGTTGAATAGGGAACTCGTAACTACATCTTACAAACATATCTTTCCTTTATATACTTTGATGGATGTCCATGCCTTGTTCTAAATCCTTCATTTTAGAAAATGTGGGGAGGATGATGGAAAAAGTTATGGAGTCTGGAACTACAAATACAAATTTCATTTTCAAAAAATGTTCTAAGGACTTGTAAAAAACCCAGCTTATGCATATCATATGATCAATACATTCCAAAAGACAAAATTTTATTGAGGTAATTAGTCAAGCATTTAACATGCCAACTACATGATTCTACATTTTGCATACATATCTACTTTGCGTATAGTAGTATATTATTTATTTATGACCATAATTACCATTATTACCATGAGTTACAAAGCTGGAATGTAGTGTGTTGTTAAGTTAATAGAGGGATACTTGATATCTGTAACTTGGGGATTACATATGGAAACACGATTGAAACTAAAACCCATAATTGTATGTTCAGCTTTTTGTTGTTGAAGAATTAATTATGTAAAAACAAAAAGATAACATAAGTCATGTGGATAGAAAAGAGTAGATGAATTGATGTCATTTTTCAATGTGAAGGGGGGTATAAATACAAGTAAAAATAGTTATGCAAAAGTTATGAAATAGAATTCTATGTGGAGAGAAACTAACAGCTAGGTAAACAATAATGTAATATAATAGAACTACATTAAAATTCCCCCTTATTATATTGTTCTTATAAATATACCGCCAAAACAACTCAAATTTCACCTTACCAAGAGACGTGGTGAGTATATTTGCTATCTGATAATCTGTTGGGCAATATTGGAGCTATATGTGGTGGTTCAAGACTTGTTCTCAAATGTAATGACATACGACCTCAATGTGCTTTGTTCTTTCATGGAAAAATGGACTCTTCACAAGCTTCAACACACCCTGATTTTCGCAATGAATGATGGGTGGTTTTTCTTTAGCAATGCCCATATGAGCCAAAATGTGACTTAACTAAATCACTCCACACACAACTCCTCATGAGGACGTGCAAATACTATCTCATGAAGACTCACTGGCAATTTGTTAGTAATCCAAAAGATATTATCCATCAAATCCTAGATGAAAAACATATCATATAGTTGATTTCATGTCATCAATAGATCCAACATAGTCCAAGCCGGTATATCTTTGAAATAAGAATTAAGAGCTATTCTTATATTCCAAACCATAATCAACTATACCTTAGAAGTATCTCAAAACATGCTTTGCTACTACCTAGTGACATTTATTTGTCCTTTACATGAATTTGGAAAGCTAGCTGACAACAAAGCATAAGTACAATATGGTATAAGTGAAGTAAATGAGATTCCCAATAATCTTCATGTAGTGAGTACCATCTACTCGAGGTAAATCCTGAAATCTAGAAAGTAGTAAACCTTTCTCCATTAGAGGGGACATATTTTTACAACCAAACATCCCATATTTTTCCAAGAGTGTCTTGGCATATTTCATCTAGGAGATAAAAAAATGATGATTCTTATGCCATATCTACAAGAAAAGACAGTAGTGAAGTAGCCCCAAAACTGTCATGTCAAAGGATATCTTCATATCATTTTCTGAGCTCCATGTGATCGCAAGATCATTCATATACAAAAAAAAATGATAATATTTTTACCTATATTTTTGACATATAGATTTGAATCAGAGGGGCTACATGTGAATCCATGCTGCAATAGGTGATCATCTATTTTAATGTACCATGTCTTGAATGTTTTTTTAAGTCCATAAAGACACTTAATTAGATAACATACCTTATTAGGATGCTACTCATCCAAAAATCCTTTTGACTGGGTCATGTATACTTCTTCTTTGAAATCAACATTCTAGAAAGAAATTTTTACATCTATCTATTGAATTTTCCATCCTTTTTGTGATGCCAGTGTAGAGATAACTTTGATGGTTTTGATCTTCACAGTGGGTGAAAAGGTCTTCTTGTAGTCAATTCCTTCTTATCGAGCATATCCTTTTGTAACTAGTCATGCTTTGCACTTATAAATCATGCACTTTAGACATTTATTTATCCTAGTTTTATACTACTATTTAGAAGATTATCGAGTGAAGAAAGTACTAATTAACCCCCATCTTTTGGCCATCTTGTTTTATTTTATTTCGTCATTACCGACCCCTTTTCAACCACATGCCCAGTCATTTTGGTCATTTCCCATTATTTTAGCCTTGACTGGGGCACCCAGGCCAGTACTAGGGTGCCCTGGGGTGCCCTTGTCCCACCAAGGGTGCCCCGGTCCTTTTTACACTTTCTCGCCACTTTTTGGGCTCTTTCTAGCCATTTGGCATCTTTATCTTTTTTGTGGTCGGCCTTTTCGGGGTTAATTACGAAATTAGATCAAGAGAACCCTATAAATATAAAGTTATGAGACCATAATGAGGGACCTAACATCACTTACTACTATCACTCCATCTAGAGTTGCATCCATCTATTGCATTGGAGATCACTTGCATCCACATAGCTCCATCATCAAGGCACAAGGCTAGGACATCTGCATCACACTTCATAGGGGGAGGGATTCTATTCTATTCCATGCACACATTCTATTACATTTTCTACACATAGTTATTGCTCGCTACTTCACAAAGTGTGACTGGCACAAGAGAAACCTAGGGCATGTTCACACACACTTGCACATAGAACTACATTGGGTCTGAGATGTAGTGCAGTGCTCAGTTAGTAAGTCCACCATTGTGGCAGTTGAGGTCAGTCCAACCCCTTCATATGTATTATTATTTTTTTGGTTTTGATGCTTTTTTAGGGTCTTGCATATTTTCTATTCATCTTGGAGTATTAAGTGACATTTAGTGCAGGAGAATGAATTTTATGCGACACACGAGGGTTTCAGACCACCTTCTGTAAAAACTAGTTTTAGATATTTTTCATAGACCAGGGCACCCAAATTACAGACTAGAGCACCCACAGGTGCCCCAGTCCTCCTCCAGGTGCCCCAGTCTAGCTAGATCCTCCAGATCCATCCTTTTTGAGACTTCTACACAGTCGTTCTTGCTCTTGATTTTCCAGCTACCTCTGTGACACTCTCCAACAAAAATATTTTATCAGCCAAGTTCTTTCCTCACTCTCTCTTGCACATTAGGGTTAGAGTTTCCTTTTGCATAGTTACTTAGATCATTTACATACTTCTTTTTGCATTTATTTACTTTATTTACAGTTGTTCATAGCTTAGATTAACTATCTATATACTACATAGTTAGTCCATTTTTAGTTAATCATTTTGGTGAACCCGACTCGATCATTACATACACCTAGGATTTTCATTTTCTTCTTAGGGTTCCTTCATCATGGTATATATCCAATTTCATGACTTATTTACTTCTAAATCCTGAATACTCCATGATTCAACAATTACTTTCTCACTAAATATTTGATAACCTGACATATCTGAATCAATTTATCAAGCACCTTTCTGATGCATTTCTCCATCTTACTATTTCAATAATAAATCATGCTATTTTTGACAATGATCCGCCTTTTCATATTATCTCTCGCATTTATAATGTCATTGTTAAGCATAGTTTTATTGATAATGGGTTTGAGCTTAATTTGTGTCCCATGTCATTTCTTGAAGTTTTAGGTCTTACTACTTGTGACATTAGTCCCTCTAGTGTTTCCCTACGTGTTCTTATGATGGTTCCATCCATCCATGTTTCAGTCACATCACATTTCCCATCATTGCTGGTCCTAAGACTGTCTAGACGGTCTTTTTCATTCTTAACTCTCCAGTTTCCTATAACTGTCTACTTGATAGGCCATGGCTTCATACCATGAAATTTTTCGCTTCTATTGTCCATAACTGTGTTAAATTATTACATGAGGGCATGGAGTATACTATTTTTCGTGACAGTGATCCATTTCAGTATTGTGATTGGGTTCCTAACACTAGTCTTCCTATCCCACACATAAATACTAAAAACGATCCCCAACCTATGGACGAACCACCTCACTTTCCACCACTTGAAAGTACCATTTGTATGATAGATGTAGTTTCTCCTATGCCACATGCTATTACTACTGCTATGATTCCTTATTAGGGGCTTGTCCAGTCTATGGACATTGATCTATCACATCCACTTCCACATACATTCCCTACTTTAGCATGCCCACCATTCACTTGCACACTTTTCATCAATAATTCATATTGGAAACACATTCCATTTGACCCTACTTCACCAGAAACCATATGTACACATGTGGGATTAGCTCGATTAGGATTTTCTATTGATGACATCCATCCTCCACCATATGACCCTCATTTATATCATGGGTTGGTTCATGTTACAGTTGCCTATCCTCTTCATGTATTTCACCTTTATGTATTTCTTGCATGCACTCCTACTACTTCTCCACTCACATTAGGACAATCATGACTTGATTATATTAGGGGCACTATAAATCCTGATCACAAAGATATATCTTTCCCCATGCCTTTTGGATGAATTTTCATCTGTAATAGTTCTTTCCTAGGTTATACACATAATCGTACTCGTTGGTATGCGCACATATTTCCTCTTCCTCCATTCACTGATGAGGAATATGCCACAGGTATATACAACTTGCGCCTTAATGTCTCATTGCATGATCAACCAGGCACTGTTTCTTATCAAGTTACTAATGCTTATCCATTTGATTTTGACCTGGAGGAGGATGATCTTCTTGATGAATTTATATGATGATTTCTTACACACTTCGGGGGGGGGATCAACAATTAATTAGCATCATAATTCCCCCCTTCGTTCTATCATATCTACATAGTTCTACCCTATTTTACCCCCACATTATCTTAGCATAATCACATTCATCATACATTCTAGCACCATTACCCAATGACACACTCTTGTGCTTTAGTTCACACTTGACTGTTGAGTGATTACTACTATGCTAAACCCCACACACTGCACTATAGGCATTATACATACGCATTTCATCACACATTCACACATCGTCATACACCATACATTCAACATTTAATTCATCACAAATTTTTCACATTTCATCATCATACATCATACACTATCCTCTTCCATTACTTATACCATCCACGTGTTTACTATCATAAACTATTCATCCTATGCATTCCATACACTATTAGGATGTTTACGCATGTTGCCTCACATCCTATACATAGTTATATACTAGACATCATACACTACACACCTTCATTTCATTTTCTATTTACTATACTAGTCTTCATCGCATATGAGTCCACCACTACATTCATCCCTACATACTACATTATTCATCTACATGTATTACACTAAGAAAATTATACATTACATTTTACACACTCTACATATTTTGCATTTACCCTATACACATCGTGTCTTTACACATTCCACTCATCACATGGTCGTATTTCATCATTACATATACTACGTGTTCTTCTACGTGGTACACTCACTACCCTATGATGCACTTTAGTTCCTTGATCCATACTCCAATGCCAAGGGTTTACAAATCAAATGGACCTTACACTCATCACATGTTTACTATTCCAGACCTTTCATCATGCAACAAGTCTTAGGCTAGTGACATATGCTTTATGGATAAATAGTCACCTATTCTATCATTTTGTAGTGGTATACACCTTAGGTTACATCAACACTCCCTCAAATTTCATCTTATAGTGATATACGCTTAGGATTTCTAAATTATCACTCATCCATTCATCTTATAGTGATATATGCTTAGGCTATACATCATCACTTATGTAAACTCATCTAGTTGTGATATATGAATTATTGCTAAATATAGGGTTCATAGGAAACATCATTTCTAGGTTGTGATCTGGAGGCACAAAACATTGAATCCAAGTTTAAGTTTGTAAATAAATAGGATAGAAAATTTCATTCAACTCCTTCGAAGAAAGTTTCCCAATGACATCTCATTGTTGAGTGGACAACTGTGAGGCCTACTAATGTGATAGACCCTTGTGGCATTGACATGATTTCCCCTCAAGGCCTATTTCCAAAGGAAAATTACAAAGGATCTCCAGGTCTCCTCCTATGAATCAACATTATGAAAGGGTTTCATAGGTGAGCATGGATTTAGAAAGGCATAAATGGGTGCCAAAATATGTCTGATGCGTTGATCCTAAATCTCAAGCCATTGGAAGATATGCTATATCCCACTATAGTAGGACATTGGGGCTAAAGGGCCAGTTAGATCCCATCCTAGAAAGTCTTAAAGAAAGTGGATATTGCATGAAGATGTTCTCTAAGTTATGAATTTTCAAAAAATTTGATCTGCCCACTTTGAAGGATGTATAAATGGGTTCCTAAATTAGTTTTGATGCTTGGTTCTGGGTCCAGGTTTTGGAAGTATTTTCTCAGACTTGAAACCCATGTCCTTGTGAAGCAAGAAATTGAATTAGATCCTCTAAGACATATAATTTTGTAGAGTGTCTTGGGTAATTTGGATGGTCACCTTCCGATCCTATAAAAACCACTTACCCAGAGCTTTTGACATCTTGAAGAGTCTGCAAAATTTGTGCCTAGGATGGCAGCTACCAACATGCACCCAGGAGGTGCCCTATGACCTCCCAAAGGTTCCCCAATGTAGAAAAATACTCCAGATCCATCCTTGTCTATGCCTCTTGCTACAGAGTCAAAACAAGAGTTAGGTCCTTATTATAGGTTCCACTTAGTTTCTGTGTTTACTAAAATATGACAAACGTATGTCTAAATCAGTTGAGTTCTTTCCTCATTCTCTTTTGCAAAGTGTGCTAGGTTTTAGCAGTTCATGTTCGCATAGTTTTCTAGATGTGCCCATATGGCCCATTTATGCATTTATTTAATTTATGAACCATTTGTTCATAGCTTAGATACAATTGTAGCACCCACTTAAAACAACCACTTGAGACCCAAGAACAACATAGGATTAGTTAGGAAAATTATCGTATAATTATTTTTTTGTTTAGAAGTGCCTATAACCAGGATTACAAACAACAGTTGTCACAAACAAGCTTCAAGACCAACTATAATTAATAGCTTATATAATTTCCCTTTGTAACCATTATTAACAAAACACAAGGTCAAAACATAGGGTTAGAATAACCACTTAGGTTAGGAGGGTAATTTCTCACTAAACCACTCTCTAATAGGCTTAAAAGATTCAACTTGATTTTTTTCTAAATTAACACATTCAAAACTTCCCAAAAAATATCCCCATTAGATAGGAAATTTCTTCACCTTTCCAATGATATAAAGAATTCCTCCTAACCCCTCATATTTTTCAAGTTATGGGCCGGTGGACTTTGGGAGGAAAATTTTCCCAAGGGCGAGCCTGTGCACCTAGGGAAGAAAATTTTCCCATGCGTGGACCGGTAGAGCGAGGAAGAGTTTTGGTGCATTTTCATTTTTTAGGGTAAAATTTTTATTTTCCTCCATGTGCCCGTGAGCCTGAAGAGGACACGTGTTGACCTCTGATTCGTTGCGGGGAAAACATACTTGTGAAGAAACTTACGAATTTAAGACTTTTGAGTTTAAAAAGCAAAGGGTTAGAATTTACGCGCACCTCCGCCAATCCCAGAAGATGCCATGTGTCATGATCTCATTGGTCGTAGGTTGACGGGGTGCCAGAGCACTTTTAGGAATTAAGATTTCTAAGGGAAGAACTTTCAAAGTTACAAAAATTTCTGCACCTCCGACGACACCTAAGCTGCCATGTGTCAAGCTGTGATTGGCTGCGGGCCAACGAGCCGTCGGAGCAACTTAGAAAATTTTTATTTTTAAAAGGAAAGGGTTTAAAGGTTAGAGAATCTCCGCGCCTCCGCCAACACCCAAAATGCCATGTGTCAACCTCTAATTGGCTGCGGGTCGGCGGGTTGGAGGTAAAACTTAGGAAATTTTTCACAAAAAAATTCCAAAGCGCTAAGTTAAAAAGGGATCCACTCCTCCACCAATGCATCGTGTTGCCACATGGAAACATCTAATTTGCTATGGGCCGGCATGAACACGGAGGAAACTTAGAAAAAATTTCTCAATTTTTTTAGAAAACTCTAAGGATAGAAAGGGTTCCGCGTCTCCATCGTTGTCTCGTCGGGCTACGTGGCAGCATTTGATGGGCTGCGGGCTGGCAGGGATGTAGGGAAAATTAGGAAATTTTTCCCAAAGCATTTTTAAAGGTTAAGTCCATTGTTGTGGGCCCGCATGGATGCGAAAGACAACAAAAGGGAAATTTCAGGCCTGCAGGTCCGCCAAGGAAATATTTCCCAAATGTTTTTTTACAGTTAGATTTTTTGTGGCCAAAATGAAGTAAAACTCCAAAAGGCCATAAATTTCAATTGGAACCTCAGATTTGGGAAAACGAGGAATTTTTGGAAAACTCTCAATGCCCTCTTTTCATAGAAACCTTAAGAAATTTTTTTGATAAAGTTTAAAGTGTTAATTTTTGTAAAACGTTTTGTTGGCAATAAAAAAGCAAACTGGACTTTTTACTTATAAAATTTTTGTTTGAATTTGTCATTCTTTCCCCTTCAACATGTCAAAAAAACATGGAGGTTTCCATTAGGAAGGTTTTAGGATAGATTTCAAGTGTAAATTTGTTGAATTGATTTTCATTTCAAAATTACAAGTTTTTACACATAAAAAGGCCATAGCCAATGTTTGCCTTTGCTCGATTTGGGAGCGTCTGCAACCACATTCTTCTTCCCTTTCACATGCTCTATCTCCATATCATACTCACAAAGCAGTTTGGTTTGGGACTTCCATCCTTGAATATTTCATTTGTCTCTTATCTAATTTTAGGGTTATTTTGAACAGGTTTGATAGACTCAGGAATTCTTGCAAGTGTGATATCATGACCAAGTAAAAGAAGTTTATACATTTCCAGAAACAGAGATGCAAACTACCGCAAGCTCTTTTTCATGATGCAGATAATTAACATTGATCTTTCAGTTCCATGTTAGTCTTAAATGTCACTACTTTGCCCTCCTTCAATCAACACACCTCCAAAAATAAGAAAGAAGCTTCTATTCAAATCCAAAATCATACACCCTGTGGAACAAGGAACTGCAAGTAATACGTTTTCTTCCCATGTGTTTTACATTCCTTCAGCTTTCCAAAAGAGATTCTCATGCACCTGTATGACCAAACAAACTTCTTCCCTTTCATACTGAAAGGGAAGTGATGGGGTACGCAATCTGAGAGAAGTCCTGGATGAATCTCCTATAGTAACATGCTAATCCCATACAAGCTATGTATCACCTCAGTCATAGACTAGTGGGTGCTTGCCAATCCATCACAGCTCTAATCTTGAAAAATTGATGAACGATACCTTCATTAGAAATGATATGACCCAAATAATTCATCCACTATCTGAAAGTTTACAGAATGCACACTTCTCCAAGTTCCCATAAAGTTATTTCTCTTTTCGAAGACACTAAAGAACCTAGCGAAGGTTCCCTCCATTTTCCTCACAATGTCATTAGTAAAGGAAAAATGTCATCAAGGAAGATGAGCATGAAGCGATCTAAGAAGGTCCTATTTGCCCCCGAGCCCCATTCATCAAAATATGTAAATACTGTGGGGGAATTCCAAAATCAAACTAAAAAGCACCATTGTGAACTCATAGTGGCCATATATCATACAGAAGGTGGTCTTATCAATGTCTACCTCAGAAATCCTCAAAACTGATGGGCTTGACTTAAGCATGTCTTAGAGAAATATTGTGGCTCCCTTCACTGATCAAACAAATCATCAATGTGTGGAAGGGAATAACTGATTCTTGTTCGTTACTTTATTCAACTGGCGGTAATCAATACACAACTGCAAAAGGATCCATCTTATTTCTTCACAAAAATCACTGGTGCACCCCAAGGGGATACACTAGGATAGATAAGGACCTTTCTCCAGAAGGCCCTCCAGCTGCAACTTGAGCTCGCAGAGCTTTGCAGGTGGTCATCCGATAAGGTGCTCGTGAGATAGGCTCTACTCCCAGAACCAAATCTATATAAAAATCAATCTCACATGGGGGGTGGTAACCATGGTAGCTCCCCTGGAAAGACATCAACAAAATCTCTCAAAATGGGATGATCATCTAGTGATGGTCCACTAGACCCATCCTCGGATCTGTCACTAACTGTAACAGTCATACATCTCACAACCTCGTCGCACACACGCTTAAGCTGCATATCAGAGATGGTGCGAATTGAAATGGGTCTCTTGGCCCGTGAAATCACCGACTCAACCCCTAGATCATCTGCACAAGATATAGTCTTGTGATAACAATCCATCCTGGCCCTGTGTGTAGATAACCAATCCATACCCAAGATGACTCCATATGAGCCCAAAGGAAGGATACAAATATCTGAGGTAGTGGTGAAAGGTCCCAAATCCACTACACACTCCTTGACTAAGGAGTCTATAGAGATCTTGGCTCTCGAAGCCATCTCAACGTCCCAACTAAGACCCTGCCTAACTACCACCAGCCTGCATCGCTCTACTAGAGATGACACAATGAAAGAATCAAAAGAACCAGAATCAAACAAAATGGAGGTAGGAATGCCACCAATGCTACCTGTAGTCTCAATAACTGTGCTCTGATGCTCTACCTGGCGGTTCTCAACCACTGCATAGATCCTGTGACTGCGCCCCATGTCACCGACAGTAGGACCTAAGATTTATGTCTTACCCTTGTTATTAGGGTTATGTGGGAAGTCTCTCTAGAAATGTTTAGTAACACCACAACCAAAACAACCGCCTAATCCTTTCCCATGTGTAGCAGATCCGACAGGTACTTTGGAGGTCTGTGGTGTGGATCTTGATGATCCGGCTGCGGTATGTTGAGGTCTCTGCTGGCAAGCTCCTACTGAGTGAGCTCTCTGGGCACCCTGTGTCCTAATGGGACCCCTAGGAGGAGGCCCCATACTCTGACCCCTCTGTGCATCAAACCTCTGTGGAGGTCTATAAGGTGGGTGGGACTGCTACTCCTACTGTGGTCTAAAAGATGACTATGTTGAACCCTATCCACCATGAGGAAGAGGTACTGACCCCCTCAATCTGCTAGTTCTGCATCTGCTGTATGTGGCTCGGACTCGGTCTCTGGCCCGCTTAGGTCTTTCCCTGAGTCTCCTCTGCTATATAGGCCTTCTCGAATGACCTCAGCTAATTTTTGTGGACAATGGATCCACACTGCACCTCCAATGTCTAGATTTAGGCCCGAGATGAACCTATGGATCCACACCTTACTCATCCTGCATGTAATCAACATACTAGAGTAGATCCAAAAATCTACTCTCATACTTTTCTACTATAAGAGATGCCTACCAGAGGTCATGAAAATCATCTATCCGCTGTTGTATGAATCTTCGTGACAAATATCTACTCCTGAATCGCTCCTCAAAGAGCTTCTAGGTAACTGTCTCATAATCAACATGGAGATTTTTCTCCTCTTTCCTCCACCATATGCCTACTCCATCCCTTAGAAGATGGATCGCAACATGAGATTTCATGTTTCTAGAACAATGACAGAGCTTGAAGCAACCGCTTAAGCTCACTAACCAGGCCTCTGCCTGAAATCCACCTATATCACAAGAGTAATGTGACGGTTGAAGCTTCAGGATCTCCCTGATATGATATGCACCTGTGGTCTGGCGACCCTCTAGGCCTCTCTGCATGCTCATCCCTAAGCCTAGGGCTCTGAGACCTATCTCTGTGTCTTGAAACCCGGTCTCCCTATCCCCTCTGCGGTGAATCTTCTCTAGTTGTATCCACATGGGAGTTCTCTCCTCCATGATCCATGCTGTGTCGAGGAGATGCATGAGCCTCAATAGAAGTGACTCTATCATGCTCCCTGCACGCCCTCCTATAATCCCTCCGCGTAAGGTGCGGTATTAACATCCTGAAGTGTCTATAAAATCTATGGTAGGATGGTTGCTATAACATGATCCAATGGTGGAAAATCTAAGTCTATGTGAAAAGACCCCTCGTCCCATTGTATGCACCTCCTGCACAGACTAAGGCGAGAGTTAGTTCATCTAAATTCTATTTAGTTTTATTTCAGTTTCCATGTTTACTAATGTATGCAATTTCCAAACCAAAGTTGTTTTCTAGATTTAAAAGTGTGTTAGGTTTAAGGTTCATGTCTCAAGTTTTCTAGTGTGCCTAATGGCCCAAGATTTTGAACCACTGCTCTGATACCAAGTGTAACACCCATAAAAAACAACCCACTTGAGACGCAAGAACAACCTAGGATTAGTTAGGAAAATTATGGAATAATTTTTTTGTTTAAAAGTGTCTACAACAAAGTTACAAGACAACAGTTGTCACAAACAAGTTTAAAGACCAATTATAGTTAATAGCTTATATTTTTCCCATTACAACAATTATTAAAATTCTCAAGGTCAAAACATAGGGTTAAAGTAACCATTTAGGTTAAGAGGGTAATTTCTCACTATACCACTCTCTACTGGCTTTAAAGATTCAACTTGATTTTTCTCAAAATTAATGCACTCAAAACTTCCCGAAAACATTCCCATTAGATAGGAAATTTCCTCACCTTTCGAGTGATATAAAGAAGTCCTCCTAACTCCTCATATTTCTCAAGGTATGGGCCGATGGACCTTGGGAGGAAAATTTTCCCAAGAGCAGGCTTGCGGGCCTAGGAAGAAAACTTTTCCCAACTCGGGTCTACAGACTTCGGAGAGAAATTTCTCCCGGAGGAGGAATGCGGACCAGTGGGGCGGGGAAGAAATTTTTTCCCTTGTGCGGGCCGGTGGAGCGGGAAAGAACTTTAGCACTTTTTCCCTTTTGGGAAAAAAGTGTGATTTACCTCCATGCATCCGTGAGCCCGAAAGGACACGTGTCCGCATTTCCAAACTCTGGCAGAAATTTGGGCCGCCGGAGAAATTTGAGACTTTTATCCTTTTTTCTGAAAATCACTAAGGGATCAAAATGATCTGTGCCTTTGCCAATGCCCAAGGTGCCACGTGTTCAATCTCTGATTGGATGCGGGCCCATCGGGATATCAGAGCAATTTAGAAAATTTTGATTTTTAAAATAAAAAGGTTTAAAGGTTTGAAACTCTCTGTGCCTCCACCGATGCATCGTGAAGACATATGTCAACCATCCATTAACTAAGGGCCGGCGGGAGAACTTAGGAAATTGCTTTTTCCAAAAATTTCTGAAGCGCCCTCCGCTGATGCCTCATCACCCCACGTGGCAGCACCTGATTGGCTGCGGGCCGGCGGGGCCGCAGAGAAAACTAGGAATTTTTTTCCAATATATATATATATATAATATATATATTGAAGGTTAAGTTAAATGTTGCGGGCTCGTGAGACCGTGAAAGACAACCAAAAATGCAAAAGTGGGGCGATGGGTCCACGGGGGACATTTTTCCAAAAATTCTTTTTTGAACCTAGATGATTTTTTAAAAAAGGGAATGCTTGCGGGTTAGCAGAGCAGTGGGGGATTTTGTTCCTTTGGCGTTTTTGACCAAAAAACGCAAAAGGAAAATTCGTGCCTGCGGGTCCGCCAAGGAAATGTTTCCAATTTTTTTTGATGCCAAAATGAAGTAAAACTTCATAAGGCTATACCTTTTGATTGGGAGCTCGGTTTTGGAAAAACGAGTACTTTTTAGAAAGCTCTCGATGTCCCCTTTCCTAAAAAATTATAAAATTTTAATTTTGGTAAAAATTAAAGGGTCAATTTCATGAAAATAATATGCAGGCTTTCAAAATGAAAACTGGTAAATTTTGACTTATAAATTTTACTCAATTTAATCTTCTTCCTCTCTCAACATGTCCAATAGGCATGGAGGATTGTTCTTAGAGGCATTTATGATGGATTTGGAAGGTAAGTTTGTTTGATTGATTTTCAATTTGAAAATTTACAACTTTGACAGTAAAACGACAGTAAAACAGTTTGAGCCCGATTTGGCTAATTTTTCTAAGAAATTTCTTAAGTATTAATGTCTAGATGAATTCGTTTGGATCTTATTATGTTCAATTTAATGTTTAATTTGTTATTTCTTTGTTTTAGGTTTGATCTATGCATTTTAGATTAGATATTTGCCAGCTTGAAAACATAAAATAGAGATCAATTTTGAATAGATCAATTTTCCATTTTTCATCTTCTAAGTATTAGAATACATTCCAATTCAAATCTAGTACATCAAGTTGATTCAAATCAAAGTGTTCAAATACAAAACACAAATCTGATTTCCAAGTTCATGCCTTTCAAAAGACAGAGTATTACATTTTCTTCAAAAGAAAGTGATAAAACTTTGCAGCACTTAGGGACTTTGTGAAGATGTCAACAACTTGCTCTTCAATCAACATGAACTTGAGATTTATCTCATCACTTTGCACCTTCTCATGAGTGAAGCATATATGTATCTCAATATGCTTCATCCTCTAATGTTGAACTAGATTCTTAATCAAGAGTAAAACAACTCTGACCACCACATAGAAGAGAAATACTTCCTTTAGCTTCCATGTGTATCTCTACCAATAGCCGCTGCAGCCACATGACTTCTTTACTTCTTTCATTGTGATTCTCTACCTCAGTAAAAGAAATTAAGATTGTTGATTGCATTTGTTGTTCCAAGTAATGGTTCCTACACCAAAAAACTTGAACGCGTATCAAGTATATTTTATAACACAACATCATTATGGTTAGAATCGTAAAATCCATATAAGATAACATTTTCATTCTTAGTATAATGCAACCCATAATTGATTGTTCCTTTAATATATCTTAAAATCATTTTTGCAAGATTCTAATGATCTCTAAAAAAATTTCCTGCATAAACCTTGAAGTAATTCCTACTGTATAGGAAATATCTGATCTAGTTATAGTTCTGTAAATCAAACTATCAACTAACATTGTATATAAAATACGATCAACCTTCTTCATATGTAAATTTAGGGTCAATATTTATTCCAACTTCCATTGAAGTAGAAAATTGTTTACAATCAATCATAAGAAACTTTTTCAATACAATGGTTGCATATTGTGTTTTGAAAAATAAAAATAGAATGAAATACAATCATACAAAGAACATGATGTGAGAGGCCTAACTCATTCATTTCAAAGTACTGTTTTAATTTCTCTTTAATCCTATGAATTGAATCATAATTATCACCAGACATAAGAAAATCATCAACATATATACATATAATGATAATATGCGAGTCTTATTGCTTAATGAATATATCATTGTTAGAAGAACAATTAACAAAACCTAGCAGTTTAAAGAAGGAAATTTTTTTTGCATACCAAGCTCTAAGAGCTTATTTTAAACCATACAAGGATTTCTCAACTTATAAACATAGTTTTTTTACCAGTTTCTTCAAATCCTTTAGGTTGAAACATGTAAAGTTCTTCTTTTAAATCGTAATTCAAAAAATTATTTTTCTTATCCATTTAGTGGATTTCCCACCAAAATTGAAGCAATAATTGTAAATAAGGCCCTAACAATACTCATTTCTAGCTACAGGAAATGTCTTAAGATAACCACTATTAGATTTCTGAGTGAATCCTCTAGCAATAAGTCTAGCTTTATGTTTGTTAATACTACCATCAACATTATATTTTACTTTGTATATCCACCTAGACCCTATAACACTTCACGACTTAGGTTCATACAAGGTAATTAATGCATGATACATATGATGGCTTCTGGTCATTTTCCTAGGGTTAATAGGATTTGAACTGTCTAACATAGATTGAGCCCTAGGAAGATAAGATTTTCAGAAACATCTATAACATCAAAACATCATCATGACTATTTACTAAATCAGAATCAAAACCATCATTTAGAAGAATTTAATGAAATAACTTCAAGAGAAGAATCAAATATAAATTTTATAGATCTAAAGAAACTATTTGATCATAACTAATTATGTCATTACAATGCATACTAATTAACCTCTCATGATCAAAATAATAACCCGCAGTATAAAAGACTTTGCATTATACCCCAGATTTATATAAAAAATACTTTTGACCATACAGAAGTGAAGAAGAGACCCCTAAGAAAGCATAACATCAAATTTTAAAAAAATATAAACAAAGATTTGACCAGCTTAAATTTGACGTCTAAATGACCGTCATAATGACTTTTTTTTGGTTTATCGTGATGGTCATTTGACCGTCAATTTTAACACAATGAAAGTTTTTTGGAACCTACGAGCTTAAATTTGACGTCTAAATGACCATCATATTGTCTTATGTTTGGTCTACCACGACGATCATTTGATCTGTCAAATTTAATGAAGACAAAAATTGTTGTGTATTTCCAGAATGTGAAATTCTTGAATTTCTTCTTCTGTATAATATTAGGGAGGTTATATTTTAACCCATTATAAAAACCTATTGTAATTTATAATATAAAAATATACACTTTTTAAAAAAAGAGGTATATAGTTTATAGAATGTAAATAAAAAACAACATATAGTTCATAAAAATTATAAACTATAGTATATTTTTTATATTAAAAAATACATAACCCTTATTAAAGGGGTTTAAAGGACATAGACCAGGTTAAAATAATTTTATCAAGTCCAAGTAGATTTACGAGAGTATAGATTAACCTGCATATTTTACAGAGGGGACAACTAATTTCACCCAACTAATGAAAAAAATTCAAATCCCTATTTTCATGAACCTTGTCTCTTCCATTCATTTACTCTTAATTTTACCTTGCACACATTTAAAACTATGGAAATATATCAAAATATTTTATAGAATTCTTATAAGCTAAAAACTTTAAAACTTTTATGTGGCTATAACTACCAATATTTTAATAAATATTTACCACACTTCACGTGGGCCACCAATAAACTAGCCCCCCTTTTTAATTCTTCATTTATACTTGAGAGTTCCACATTTATACCTGAGATATTATCTCATTTTATTCTCCGCTACCACTCTTATATAAAAGAAAACTTTTAAATAAGTTTATTTATATACTATAAGATATAAATGAATGGGGCCACCCCATTACATGGATAATATAAATGGTCAGGGACACATGTTAGGTTTTATTGAATAAGTATTAAGATTTAAAAATTAATCCCTTCATGGTCAAGAAATAAACATGGACCCCTTTACTAAAAAAAGTAAGCACTTTGGTTTTTTTTTAAACATATAAAAACCAAATCTAATAAAATTTATATTTTAAGCGGTTTAAAATAACCATATAATAAAATATGATTCAAACTTAGTTTTTTTTAAAAAAACTTTATATTCTTAGATTTATAAGTTAAGTTTAAATATGGACTTAGAATATGGTTTGTTAACTCTTCCCTCAATCCCATGTAATTTTAACATAATTTAAATATTTGAAGCCTCTTTCACCTATGCACACATCAATCTCCAAACAAACATTAATTCCATATAATAATTTACAAAATGTAAATGAAATTAAGAATCATATCATATTACATCTCCCCCCCAAAATTAGGGATTTAAATGAATGTAATTACACAAATGTAATGCCAAATAAATTGGGGAAAAAACAAGGGGACCAGATGCATTTAAATACCCTTCTGGGTTGGTTGAAAAAACTTGTACAAATTAAATAAATAAAATACACAACATTTGATCTTAATTTATTTAATTTACCTCACTCTGTTACCACGTTATAATTTGAGGATTCTAATAAATACAAATTTAATCAACTTACATATTACATAATGTTACAATAAATATTTAAATAAATATTACATCATAACATAAGTATATAAATAAATACTTACATGAAATAAATAACACAAGTGACACAGTATTTATAGTGGAAAACCCTAATAGGGTAAAAATTACTTTAAAAATAACCTTTTACTTAAGAGAACTTATTTTACATCCAGTAAGATTACCTCCTTGTTTTAAACCCTATTTACCAAGGGTAAAACCAAATCACTTGATTTGCACACCTTTGATGTATTTCCCAAATATATCAAATGAGGACCTAAAGTCCTTTTTATATAAGGTGATCGGGTACGTCTCCCGACCTACCTTTTCAAACTAAAATAGTTGACACATACACCTAGGTTTATAATATTTAATATTAGAAATATAATCATTTCATGATATTAAATATTTAACTTAAAGTATATACCTAGGTTAGCATATTTAATAATAGAAATATAAATATAAATATTTCATATTATTAAATATTAACCTATATATTAGTGATGGACCCATATATATTAAGGGTTGACTAGACCACTTAATCATTATATTCCAACAATTTCTTTGTTGCATGTTCGATCTGTGCATTTTGGATTAGATATTTGCCAGTTTGAAAACATAAAATAGAGATCAATTTTGAATAGGGTCTGATTTGCCATTTTTCTTCTTCCAAGTATTATAATATGTTCCAATTCTAATCTAATACATTTAGTTGATTCAATTCAAACTATTCAGAGATCCAAAATACATTTCTGATTTCCAATTTTCACGCATATTTCAAAAGTCAGAGTATTACAACTTCTTCATACGCATCTTTTCTTTCTTTCAATTAGAGATTACAACTCACATATAGATGATTAAATTCAATACAACAATGCAATTTGAGAAAGGTAATGCAATCATTTATTGATTCCAAAAGACAACTTTACTTCTTTCTTTCATTCTTCAAATTCATCATATAGAACATAATTTCTTTCAAAAACAAAAACAGAGTATATCTCTTTCACATTTCAATTTACAACTTTCATAATCAATACATTTTTTTTCTATTACAAAATATACAAGTTCATCCACTTCAAGTGTGAAAGGTTACAATAAGATTTATCTCAACAAGGGACTGCCAAACTATCTTTTTTTCTTGCTCCAGAACAACAACATGCAGATTTATCATTCTTCCAAATTTTGATCACAACAAGAGTAGGGGAAAGGCAACGCTCTCCACCCAACCAAGACATCCAATGAAAAGGAGAAGCCATCCTTCTTCATTGGCCCCCAAGCCCCAACCACAATGCAATAGAAGATGTGATTCAACTCATGGCAACAAAGGCTTCCACAAAACATATACACAACATTTTCACAATAAAAACAAGTCCAAAATAGAATGTAGTTTACAACTACATTAAAATATGACAAACATTACTGAGGCTTCATCAAGCAAGCCAAAAGAGCAAGAAACTATGGGGGATGCTACTTATGCCTCCAAGAAAGGGGAAATGGGTATCACCACCTAATTTAAAAACTACCAAAATATATATATATATATCAAAGCCCTGACATGCCCTTATGCCTCGCCCAAGTACCCATTATTCCTCACATTTCCTTATGCCTCCCCAATGTCTTATGACACCCCATAATGAGTAAAGAAATGCAAGCTATTTCTTTTTTTTTGTAAGGTGGAACCCAAATCCCAACTCCCTCCACACTTATACCTCCCCAAAACACTTATGCCTCCACAAAAAAACCCCATAGTCTTCTCCTACACCATTCCTAGGCCATCTACCCAACAACCCACAACATGATCAAAACATTCACACCATTAACATTTACACAAATAAAAATAACAAATAAATTTCAAGAGCCAAACTCCTACCTCTCCATAATTGAGTTGTTCCAAGTTCCAAACAACAAGCTTTCCAATGCAAAAACAATCCAAATCAACAAATTTCACAAGCATGCAAAGTTTCTTCCAAACTTCTCCAAAAGCAAGAGCTCAAAACAACAAAAGAATTTCGCCCCCAAGAATGAAGTATGCAAAAGTTGAAGCAACCCAAAACAAGGCAAACAATTCAAATTTTATAGAAGAGGGAAGAGAAGAGGATGATATGGATCCATGTAGGATGTCACTTCACACATCCTCAACTCTAACAAAAAGTCAAATTCATTCTCCAATGCACAATAAATAAGTGGGTGAATAATATGACAATTACTTACACACTCAAATCCAACCCACACCCCAAAGGACTTTAAATTAAATCATGTAAGAAAAGTGCAATTAAAACTTAGCAATTTGCCTTAATAAAATGCATTATAAAAGGTCTAAATTCAACTCTCCAACCATAGGTATGGTTGGTAAATAAATTTAAGAGGTATGGGACAAGTTTAACTTGTCCCACAAGCCTCCAAAATCAGCCCCCAAGGACAAATTCGAATTTCCAAGAAGGTGGAGTGTTTCACACTCAAAAATTAACTTACACATCTCTTACATATCTCTTACACATCCCTTACATCTTAAACAAGGAGCCAACAACTCCATTAATTACTTTCCCATGATCCCAATTTTAATTAATTAATTTTAACAATATGATTACTCACATTAATTACACACCATTAAATAATTAATGAAAGGGGGTACACAGCACCAATAAACACATGCAAACATAATACAAAAGGAACCAAATAAATAAATACACATAAAACCCTTGGTCACATTTAAAGGTGATCCCCCCATGGGAATCCCTAACACAACAAACACACACAAAAAATACAAGTTGCCATGGTGACCTTGTTGAATTCATCTAGAATTCCAATGTGGTTGGTCTCCAATCCCCCAATGTTTGTTGTGATATTTTAACCTGCAAAACACAAATACCTCCTTCAGCCTCGTGGCCATATCAGAACATCCAAATAATATAAATATAATTCACAAAATCATCTAGATATGTGAATCACAACAACATCAAAGCAATCTAACAATATCATTTACAGTTTAATCAACAACTATATCATCATCCAATTAATTTCCATTTTCTAGGTCTACTCACAATATCCAAATATCACATGTCCGAACAACATCCATAATATACCATGTCAAATAGTATATCATCATCAACATATAAAATGTCTCTAATAATCATCATGCATCATAACCAAATCAAAGTCAACAATAATCCATGATCTAACATCTAACATCATACTAAATAAAGTCCATAATAATGTCCATAATATAATTAACCAGTATCAACGATCAATATCAAAAAGGTGTCAAAGGGAAGTGGGCACTACATTAACTATCTAAAATTCAATGGAGTCCATGTTCACAACCTTTATGAAAGTTTTAGATTGTTAGATAATGGAAAATAATTGTCATGTCTCCATTCTTCAAATACAATTTTAAGATGATTATGAACTTTAACAAATGATGTGTTTGAGTTCTACATTAACAGTGAATATAATTTACACTTAAATGACCAAGATAAAATATGGGAAAAATCCAATACATTTCCATTTTGAAGAACCCAACCAAAATGCATATTTCATCATGCAACATGTAGAAGGTCTTTTATGTTCTAATCTTGATTAGGTGATAAAGTAGTCAATATGAAAATAATTATTGATAAACCTAATCATTTTGTTTCACTTTAAGGGTCACTTTGTATTCTCCCTTTACAGGATAATTTAGGTTACAGAGAAATAAGCAATTTAAATTTTAAATCACCCATAATATACTTGTTATTTATGTTTCCCTTTATCATCATTGTTGCTCTTTTTAACATTCACTTTGTATTTGATGCAGAGCAAAAATAAAACTTGTTCAAAAATTCAATCAACTAATAGTTCACGTCAACATCACTTAGATCTACAAAATAGGAAAAACAAGCCTAATGAATGGCTTACATTGATAACTTGCACAACTGACTAATATCACATAAAGGCCTTTGTACCATCAAAATAAAAACTCCAAAATTTCATTGCTTTTTATTCATCCATAAAATCCAATCAAGTTTCATGCAAGTTCTGTGTACACTTAGTACCTTTTCAAAGTGGCTCTTCATGTTACTAGTTTAAACCCTTTCTTGTCTCTAACCCTAATAAGGAATTTATGACTATTTCTTAACATCAATAACCATTTCAATGAAATGGAAAATATTCACTTCAAACTATTTTAAAACAACAATAGATTCAAATTCAAACATCAAGTTTTGATATCCCAATCCCAAAGCCTGTCTTTGTGTTTTTAATCCAACAAAAAAAAATTTTAGGTTGAATAACTTCATGGGGAAATGTCAAATTACTATTTAATAAACAAACCCATTTCAGACTTTAACAACCTAGGTCTTCATTACACACGGGTTATATTTTCATTTTACCAAGAAAACATTATGTCAAAGGCTTTATGTAAATTAGTCTAGATAGGTAAACACTTCATAAATCAAACATTTAAAATCCTCTAAGGAAAAATGTTGAAAACCCATTGAAAAATGTTAATACATTGTTATGGTACAAATCCCAAAAAGTAATTTTAATCCCTTAAAATGACCAACTGGAGGTTTACACTCACTGGTATATGAAACAGATCATTAACCATTCAAAATGGATGCATCTAATCAAAGTAATATTACCTTATCACTGTATTTTCATACAAAACATGAAATTGGAAATTTTTCCTTAGTTGAAACATATCATGAGGAATATGAGAAGCATGAGTTCACACCCTCCTATATTTGAAACATCTATTGTACCTATATACATGCAATGTATCCTGACATAAGTGACTCGTAAACAAATACATCATTAAAGGAAAAATTGTAAATGTCAAATGTGCACTATGATAAAATTTAATGCATTAAATTTCTTGTGATTGCACATACGCACAAACTCATTATACCTAAATAAATAGACACTTTTTAATATAAATATCCTATTTACTTCAAAACATTTAAAATTGCATAGTTCAATAACATGCCTTCCATAAACAATTTTCAAATATCCATTTTTTGAGGGAAAATAGTATAAGGAGGATAATTTCAAAATTATCATTCTTACCCTACTTATTGGAATGGACTTATATGCACCAGTGAAGATTTATTTTACAAGTTGTCCTTTCCAATCACATTGACTCTACAATAAGCGAATGAATTCTAAACTTAAAATTTATGGTCTTCTCTTGGATGTTTCTACAATGAATATTCCTATGAGTCACATAAAATCATATATTATCCAATTGTCTAATTGTCATTGTCTTCATCCTCATATGATCTTCTCTTGGAGAAAATTAGCCTTCCAAAATGTGACAGTTTCATAATTGTCATTTTCCTTCACTCTTCTCATTTCTCTTTGTTCTTTGACATAACCATGGAAAAATATAGATACTTAATTTTCTTAATTCTTTAGGTCATTTTCACATTCATAATTTATCTAGATTGAAAACATTAAGATAGTGTTCTTTTCAAGATTTTCCATGTTTATATACATATGGGCACACATAAGATTAGAACTACACAAATACATGTTATTTATGTTCCATGATTCCTTTTCATCACTGTATACTTTGTTCATCATGTATCCATCATTTTTTTTGTCAAAACCTTCATCTTCTTTCTCATTTACTTGTTCAATTAGTCTTCACCATCTAATGGTTTATAACAAACCCTAGATTTTATCCTCATTTACTTCATCTTTTGACCTTCATATGCTCATGAATAACATTTATCTTTTTAGTACCTACATTCTTTTTCTTGTCATCCAACTCATCCAACCAATATGAATCTTTCAAATAATATAAAACTTGATCATCAATGTCATCATCTTCTAATGCACAATCAACATTACTTTCTCCAATTTTAATAATTTGTCAGGATCCTCAATAATGCATTTATAAAAGTCATGACTATCATTTCCTAACTTTACTTACCTTTTAACACATTAATATCATCATAATACCCCATTTCACAAAATATTATTTACATCTCATTTATCCAGAAATTATTTAAATTTATTGCATAAAATTTGAAATATTCCATGAGTTCATTTTTCTTCACAGGGTAAGTGCACCAAGTTGGGGGGCCAAAAGGGGGTCTTAAGTGGATGCATTTTTCTGAAAAATAAAAAAATTCAACTTGTATGATTTTTTGAAATAGTTACACTCAAAATTGGAAGATGTTGTATAAACATAAATCATGGCATTTTGAGTCTAGTTTCTAAGCTACTAAATTTTATTGAAAATGGTTAAGTTTAAGTGGGTCAAATAACTAAAATACCAACAGGCGCTCCTGTTTTTGTTAAAAAACATAATAGAGTGACTTTCGTGCCCCCCACCATTTTTTGAGAACCATTTAGTATTTTTGAAAACCCTTTTGTAGAAGGATAGCTAGGAGCATCTAGTTTGTGTTCCACATTTTTTTTAGATTTTTTTAGTGAGTATTTTTTTTTTATGATTTTTCAAGTACACAAATTTAAATTTTTAAAAATAACGGAGCTCCGACCGTGCCCCCCCTAACTACCTCAAAAAATATCAAAAAATTAGATTTTTTTAAAATATGTATAGAATTAGGCCTAGTTTGGGCTAGTATAAATTTTTTTTCAATTTCGATGAGCCAAAAAAAGATACACGATGAAAGATAGACGTGTTTAAACATCAAAAAATAGCTATAAAAAGGCATAGTTAGAAAATAAATAATATGGAAACCTTATATTAGTTAGAAAATTTGAAAAATTATATTTTTAGAAAGAAGAAACTCTTCTCTACATCGTGGTATAATTTTTTAAAAATGAATTGATCGTTTTATGTTGATTTATCATGGTGGAAGTGGAATTTTTACATTTTCCTGCAAAAACATTGTTTGTTGTGTTTGTGTAGGTCCATGCCTCATGCTTGGGGATCCAAACCAGATCCAAGCCTTGAGGCATGGAAAATTGATTCAGAAAAGCATAAAATGTAAAAACATAATATACACGTTAATGCGTACATGTTCTGTATAGTTATGAACATTATATGTGCTTTTGGCATGCTTCTATTTAGTAAAAATTAAATGTTTTGAATTTCATTTTCTATTTACATAAATTAATAATAAATGTAAAAACTTATACTTTAAATTTATTTTAGTAAATATAAGAAATTAGGGTCACTCTGCACCTTATGGAACTAGTCTCATAGCTCCATTAGTCATAGTTTAGGAGATAGTTTTTTATAGTATAATCTGGTCAGTACATAGGTAATTTTCAAGATTTCAGCATTCAACCTAAATCTTTTAGCATTTAAATTCTACAATCGAAACCCTAAACCCTAAACCTTAAACCTTAAACTTGAGGCCCTAAACCTAAACCCTAAACCCTAAACCATGAACCCTAAACCCTAAAACCTAAACCCTAAACCCTAAACCCTAAACCCTAAACCTTAAACATTCAACCCTTACCCGTGAGCCCTAAACCCTAAACCCTTAGCTTTAAGCCCTAAACCCTAAACCCTAAACCATGAATAATGAGCCCTAAATGCGAAACCCTAAACCATGAACCCTAAAAACTAAATCCTAAACCCTAAACCCTAAAACCTAAACCCTAAAACCCTAAACCCTAAAAAACTGAATCCTAAATCTTAAACCCCTAGCCCTAAACCCTAAACCCTAAACCTAAACCTAAACCCTAAACCCTGAACCCTTAAACCCTAAGACCTAAACCTAAACTATAAACCCTAAACCCTAAAACCAAAATAATAAACCCTAAACCCTAAAACACTAAATCCTTAAACCTATAAACTAAACCTTAAACCCTAAACCTAAACCGAGCCTTAAGCCCTAAACCCTAAACCCTAAATCTAGATCCCTAAACCCTAACCCCTAAACCTTAAACCCATAAACTCCAAACCCTAAACCTTGAGCCTTAAACCCTAAACCCTAAATCCATAAACCCTAAACCCATAAACCATTAAGCCTTGAACCCTAAACCCTAATCCTTAAGCCCTAAACCTAAACCCTCTAAACCCTGAGCCCTAAACCCTAAACCCTAGAGCCCTAAATCCCAAACCTAAACCTTAAACCCTAAAACCTAAACCTTGAGCCCTAAATCCTAAGCCCTAAACCATAAACCATAAACCCTAAGCTCTAAACCCTAAACCCTAAACCCTAAATCCCTAAACCCTAAACCTTAAACCTTAAGCCCTAAACCCTAAACCATAAACCTTAAACCCTAAACCCTAAACCATGAGCCCTAATACCCTAAACCCTAAGCCCTAAATCCTAAACCCTAAACCATAAACCCTAAACCCTAAACCTTGAGCCCTAAACCCTAAACCCTAAACCCTAAACCCTAAACCCTAAACCCTAAACCCTAAGCCTAAACCCTAAACCCTAAACCCTGAGCCCTAAACCCTAAACCCTAAAAACTAAAACCTAAACCCTAAGACCCTAAATCTTAAACCCTAAACCCTTAAACCCTAATCCTAAACCCTGAACCCTAAACCCTAAACCCAATAACCTTAAACCTAAATTTCAAACCTTAACCCTAAACCCTAAACCCTAAACCCTAAACACTAAATCCTGAACCCTAAACCCTGAACCCTAAATTTTTAAAGGTCTTGAACCCTAACGGGAAATCAAGTATTGACCATACACCCTTGAAGTTTTCTAAACCCTAAACCCTAAACCCTAAACCCTAAGTGAATGCCCTAAACCCTAATCTAAGCTAAACCCTAAACCCTAAACAATAAACCCTAAACCCTAAACCTTAAACCCTCAACATTAAAACTAAACCCTAAACCCTGAACCTTGAGCCCTAAACCCTAAACCCTAAATCCTAGGAACCCTAAACCCTTATCCTTGAACCATAAACCCTAAACTCTAAACCCTAAACCATAAACCCTAAATTGTGAACCCTAAACCTTGAGCTCTAAACCCTAAACCCTAAACTCTATGAGCCATAAATCTATGTAAACCTTAAACCCTTAACCCTTAACCTTAAGTCCTAAACCCTAAACCCTAAACTAAACCCTGAGCCCTAAACCCTAAACCCTAAATCATAAACCCTGACCCAAAGGAAAGTCCTAATAAGATCATTTATGTGTGTTTCACGTGAGTAGGAAATAATGTTTAACTCATGATTGAATCAACTCATTTAGTGATTTAAACCATGATGAGATTATTCCTTCTAAAGGCCTAAAACATGCCATTTTTGGTCATTTTGTAGATAAACCCTAACACCCTTCAGAACAAGCTAAAATGAGTTAGTAATGTCCCTGAGGTATCAAGGACCATCATGTGTGAAGTATTAAGGCATACTTTGTCTCCATGAGAGACATATGAACAAAAACATGTATGAGAATTATGAATTTGATTCCATGAAAGGATGATTTTAGAGCTAGGAAAGGTGAGGGGATGATCATATTTATATGGAGCACCATGTTTCTAAGAATGAGCAATCATATGAGTTCACTTGATGCAATTCACTTAGTACTATTCATAAAAAATCATTCAACACCTAGTAGTGTGATCAAACCTTAAGGAGGAGGCACATTACAATCACCTCATTTTGGCCATAAGACCTGAATCCCATTCAGGGAACAATCCTCTATCTACAAAGTGAGGATCTCATTTTATAAGAAGTAACAAACCATCATAGAGTTCAATTCATGGTCACTAAAGTGAATTATGGCCCAAATTTAAAAATTTGGTACAAAATTCAAGCAGTGGTAGGGCCAAAATCCAATTTAGAAGGTCAAAAAACCTACAAAACGACTATATGCTTTCCCAAAACAAAGACCGACTACAATATATATGCCCTGAAAGTTTTAGGTCCTTTGCTGAAATCCTGAAAATGAGTTAAGTACTGACCAAATTAGATTTTGAAAAACTATCTTCTAGATTATAACTGTTGGAGCTAAGACCACTTCCATCAGGTGCAGAGTGACCCTAATTTCTTATATTTACTAAAATAAATTTAAATTTTAAGATTTCTTAATTTCTTTAAACATTTAAAATGTTATTTTTGTAATATAACATTTATTTTTACACATATATGTGATGTTTCATAAAAAATAAACGGTTTCATAAACTAAAACACGTACATGTTTTAGGCTTTTCATTCCAACCCATAAAAATAAAGTTGAGATTTTAGTGAAATTCAAACCTAAAAATGATTTTTACGCTTATGTTGATGAGTTTTTGGAATTTTTTAAATAGTTTTTGGCCTCCCCAAGTTAAAAGGATTTTTGAAATAGTTATGCTTGATAATCTAAGAAGAGACAACTTGATTTCAAAAAATGCACCTGTCAACTTAGTGCACTGCCCCACATCATAACTACATCCAAGCCTCCATTAAGTCCATCTTATAGGGACCCCATTTTTTGGTAAAACCATAGTGTTTGACTCCCTTCAATGCATCTTTATTTTTTTCAGGGATTTGATCTTGTTGTTGGGGTTCATTAAGGTGATTCTTTTTTCAAATAATTGACAGATGCATTTAACAAGTTAAGTGAAGTTAGCAATCCAAAAAGAGAATTAGGAAAACCAAAACAAGGACCTTTGCAAAGAATTTTTAATTTCATAGAAAAGGGTGCCAGAATCTAAAATTAGGGAACTTTATAAACTTTATTTGAAAACTTTAGTCCCAAGCATCATAGGATCTCAATCCAAAGATTGGGATAAACAAAATTTAGATTTCAACAAAAGTCGTAATCTTGAATGTTATCCCATAACTCTATCCTTCTCTATTTAATCAATGGACCTAGATTGCTTCACCTTAATTAGCATGTGCAATGGAAATAAGACTAGTAATACATAAATTCATATAGTTTTAAATCCTAACTGTCCCCAAGAATACCTATTAGTTAACATCCTAAATTTTTAAAATATATGGGCACTAATCAAGTACCCATTCAAGGTTTAACCAGACATCGGTTACAAGTATGCGATGTGAAATTTTTATTTTTAAGTCATGAATTTAAATATGAGCCTTTTTGTTTCATAAAGTTATCTATTGGATGTAATTACAAGCTAATGCCCTAAGTTCATTATTACAGCAGTAATAAGCATGAACTTTTAGGTCCTAATTGAGAGTTAAGATAAGGGATTGCATTAGATCCTCTAATTTCCTTGATTAGAGAAATTGACAGAAGGACACAAGAAGAAGCCCTAAAACACTAGAACATGCTTACATGAAGCTAAACCCTATCCATGAGAACATGAGACAACAGAAGGAAATAACAGGTAATGCCTAAATGGTGAGAAGAGGTATCAACATCTTCAACTGTATTTTATTTGTATATTTATCCCTAAATTGTAAAACTTGCATAGTATGCAAAACACTTAAACCTTCTTCTTTATATACCGTACACCTTGATCTTGTGATTGATTCTTTAAACCCAAATTATGACATCTTTACCCTAAGATCCAAGGCCTGTATTGTATGAACCTATAAGAGGAAGTTCTATATTGTTTACACAGGTTGATCCATGTAAGCCAAAACCCATACTTAGTTATTGGTGCAGGTTCTTAACCTTGTAGATTCACAATACATTAGATTAACCCTTGGTTGCACAAAGATCTATTGGTATTCTTTCCCAGGATTTCCTCGTTATGTCTGATAAACGTTGTGGTGTACTTATGCCTGAGAGTTATGGTTGGAGAAGTGTACTCAAACAGATCTAGTTGAGATTTAAACCCTAAACCCTTTCTTGTAGAGATACATGTACTCTTGTGCAGAAGATATGGTTTATAATCTCTTGTTATATTATCTATATGAGATCTCTATATTTGGTGGATTAGCCCCATTAATGAACCATGGTACCTTGTTATGTGTGTGTAATTTTGTTGAGCCTTATTCTAGTTTATACTTCCACTACTGTAGATTTTGTCAAAATTGTTTAGATCATAAACCTTGTGTGCATGATTTTGTTTGTTATTAAATCATATCACTATTCCACAGTCCCAGTGTAATTACTAAACCCCAAATCCAGCCCTAAAGGTTAATCACTTTTATCCTGATGTGAAGATCACCTAAACCTAACCCTAATCTCTAAACCCTTTCCTGAAGATTAATGTTGCTAAACAGGTGATGATGTCGGTTAGAGTGGTGACCTAAAAAATTTAAAGGTAACATTGGTCCTTCAATGCCCTGTTGGCTCCTAGTTTTAAACAGAAAACCACAGATCTAAACAAATACTTGAAAGAACTTGGAATGTATCAAAAATACCTAAATGTTGAAATGTCCCTAGTTCTTAGAGGCACTTAAGCTATTTTGGTCAAATTACAGATCTAAATCTATTAAAAAAATTAAAGATTGGGTATTCCAATATGGTATTTATGGTAATGTATGTTTGGACTGCAAATCTAATTTATGAGAATGAATAGAAATATTTTTAGTTATGCATCCTTTGAGTTTTTAAATGCATGAATATTTCAAGAGAAGTCAATGCTGATATGGAGTTGAACATAGTTGAAATGATTTTCAAATCTAGAAGCATTTCCCATTTTTAAAGTTGAAGATTGAAAAATGAATATCTTGGAGCTGGTAACTTATTTTCAAATCAATAAGTTAGGAGCTCTTTGTAATTTATCTACATTTTAATTGTTGTATTTTTTTGTAAAGATTTGGATGCTTATTGAAATGACTGTTAATTTCTAAAAACTCAACAAAAGAAATTTTCGGTTAAGTAGGCACAAAAGGTGTCCCATTGTTCTATGCTCAAATTTTGTGGCATTTCATAAGTCCCATTCTTACTAGATAGAATTGACATCGGTTTGATAACTTAAAAGGTCGGCATTTTCACAAAGGAACCGATATCTTTTCAGCTAACCATGGATGATATGTTTTAGATATTTTTCAGTGAAGTCTTTATGGCAAATATGTTGGCATTTTTGCAACAAGAGATTTTCTAAAAAGTTGACATTAATCCCCTATTTTGGAAGATCTGGGTTTCTTCAAAAAGTGTTAAGGTTTAAACACTGTAAGATTTCACTTCAATGGTTTAACCAGAAAGAGGAAAGTTGGCTCAATCCTAGTCCATTGAGACTTTGAGTCATTATAATCCAAAAGTTCATGAATTATTTATTTCGTTTGGAAGCCTCTGATATTATGTTTTTAGTGTGCACAAAAAGATACACCATGGTTTCTTGAGTTAAATTTTAACTTTTATTTCCTAGGGTTTTTGTGTGGAATCTTGAGGACAAGTGTTTATAAAAAGGATGCACATATCCTCATTATGAAAAGTCATAATTATACATAAATTCAGGTAACTTTGACTTTATGTTGAGTAACATTTATGAAAAGTTGTTGATTCAATAAAACAAGAATCCAAAAAAGAGCAATGAATTTCTTCTATAAGTATTCAAAAGTTAAGAGATAAAAGGGAATCATTTTAAATATCCTTTCATTTTTTTAGTTCTAAATGGAGATATTCAAGGAAATACACAACTTAATTTCATGTCCCTCCAGTCATGAGTTATAATCCTTACATCGTGACTTATTTTGTTGGCATATACAAGATTGGATAAATGCAATCACCGAGTTCCAATTAGGAAAAATTGCTGACTATTTAAATTGGCAAGGCAATTTATCAGGTTTAAATATTTAAAACAACACGGACCTTGCAAGGAACCTAACTTTTTAAATTTATATTTGTGACTGTTACAACTAACCTAATTAATCGTTATGGTTCTAATATCCCTATAAACTTTTGAAATGGTTAGAAACCCCTTCCTAAACATAAACACTAACTTTCATCAAGGTAAACAAAGAAAAAATAAATTGTTAACAAATCAAATCCTAATTAGGATTATTGTCATAATCTGGTAGGACCATGACCATCTAATCCCTTGAAATGAACGATAACCTGATTATACCAAGCCAAGAACACAGATGCTAATCAAACACCACGATCAATAAGATGAAAGTAATTCGCCAGAATAACTTTACATAAAACCTTTGCAAACAAATGAGAAACAATATCATATATTATTATGGAACTCAATGCAATACATTGAGAATGGGCCTTGCTTAAATAGGTAAGGAATAACAAATCTAAGAACCAGTCAAGGTCATAGATCGAGCCATAAATCAAGGAAATAACTAGTCATCAAAGAATTAGTCAAGACCATAGATTTAAGAGAGAACTAGACATCAAGGATCTAGTCAATACCATAGTCACTAGTCCATACCATAGATCAAGGAAAGAACTATACCTAACAACTAGATAATATCTCCTAATATCTAAATAAGATAAAAGAAATATCCACACACATAAGTGGGTGAGGATAAATACAATAAAGGTAAATAAAGTACCTAGGTGAACATGAGCTAAGGTAAATACCTACTCTAACACCCCCCCTCAAGTGAAGCTAGGGGCCAAAATAGAAGTGGCATGTCCACAGTATGAGTCCTGGCAACTAGGCCTGATGAGGTACTCATGTACAATAACTGGAAAAAAGGGACACCGCAAGGTACCCAAAACCAGTAACAACAAAGTAAAGAGAGTAAAGACCTGCTCCAAGGCATCCCAAGAAGCTTGGCTCAAAAAACTCATACAATGCTGAAGAAGTTTGGTGTGCACTGTGGTCTGAATCCACTGCTCGATCACAAAACTCAAAAACAACTGACACTGGGTTTCACCAGAATAGCTCCATACAAGGAGACTGTCAACAGAGTGATGTCGAAAGTGCAAAAAAAGAAACACCAAACATAATTTGGTCAACTGCTGCAAATAGGTGTGCCACGATCCAAGAACAATAACCAAAGCAACAAGGTAAGGACACAAACTCTAGAGTGTCATGATCCAAGAAAAGCCAAGGTAACAAGGCAAGGACACGAAACCTAAAGAAGTAGGATCAACACCACACCCTCCCATACTGTTGAATGGGTGGAGTGACACTGCAAATTTGTACGAGTTGCCCAAAATCAACTGCTCAAACACTGACAAAATAACAATGGACTTCACAAGAATAAATCCCCCACAAGAGATACTGTCAACATGCCAAAAGTGTCGAAAATACAGATACAAAATCTCTCAACAAATAAGAGAGATACACTACACCTACTAAAGAAAAATGCTCAAAACAAGAAGCATCACAATGCATAAGGTATAGAAATTGGAGCAAGAGGCTTAATGGTGGAGGAGCCATGCCTGTAGAGTCCTCTCAATGAATGCATATGTCGCCGTCATGAGTGATCATATATCCACCCTAAATCAACACGGATGGATGAAGAAGATGCCTGCATATGACTTGGTGCAAAATGCACAATGGGTGCATGTAAAAGAACATCAGAATGTGTGTCAGGTTGATCATGTCTAATAACTGAAATCTTAGGTTTCTCAAGCTAAGTGAAGGTGCAGAAATCATGTGTTGCTCATGATCTTCAGAAAGAGTCGAGTGAACAAAAAAAGGAGCTCTGTCAATGTGTGTTCCCAATGATGTATCTACTCGAAAACCAATTTCATGACGAGAATTCCACTTAACATGTGGAATAGAGGAAACAATACCCTGTGAATGTCTGCCAATGAATCTGCTAATAATACCCATAGAACAAAGCATGCGAGAATTGAATGTAGTGGTATGCTTCTCAAAAAATCCATGTAGCTTAGCAGAAATATGATACACAACATGTGGTACTGTAATAGGCACAGATGTGGAAGAGCATGCAGTAACAAGCCTCACAGGTTTAGAAGCATCAAGAGTAGGAACATGCTCAAAGACTAACATATCAATGTCAGTGGGTTCAGGAGCAATAGCTATAAGTGGACTAGGAGCGTGGATATGGCTGTCCACAAAATCATGATGATGTTGTAGGATAACAAGTTGTTGCTGCAGGGGAGTGGATTATTGTATCATTATCATGAATGAGTGATTGTATAAGATAAATTCACTTCTTGAGTGATCTATTTTCTTCCAAAAATTTTACAATATCCTCTTGAATTCTACACATTTCAGAGAAAAGCATATCATTCTCAGAATCCATGATAGATACAAAATGTAACTCCCAGAAGTTTAGGCGTCGGGCTCAGCCGAAATTACGTCCACAATTGATTACAACACTCCTCCATATTTGACACTTTAAAATTATAGTTCAAGTCTCAAAATAAATATTTCCAATGGAAAGAGCATGAAAAAACAAGCACTTTTGCAAGAAACGACACTCAAAACTGAGTTACCGATCAAAAGTTACAAGTTTTTTAATATTATGCTCTGTTATTTATTTTAGTTGCCACTAAAACAAAATAAATTGTTGTTGCCTTCACCACACAACTAAAATTAAAGGGGGCTGAAGTAAATCACCTACTAGTAGGAATCACAATCTTTAAGCCCTCATATGACCATGCCATATGACCAAGGACTAAGGATTTTAATGGAGTTTACAGTCGATCTTAGGGTTTTCCCACCTTCCGGATCTAATGGGAGCCTCCCTTTTGCATAAAAATGCATGTAGCAACAAAATACGACCAAATCCAAAATATATGAATATACAATGAATTTATTTGCAAAATAAAACTTATAGACGAATGTCAACAACAATCTCTTGCTCTGATACCATGAAATGAATGATAACCAGATCGTACCAAGCCAAGAACACAGATGCTAATCAAACACCACGATCAATAAGATGAAATTAATTCACCAAAATAAATTTACATAAAACCTTTGCAAACAAACGAGAAAGAATATCATATATTATTATGGAACTCAATGCAATACATTGAGAATGGGCCTTACTTAAATGGGGTCATTTGAGAAGAGGTATGATAAAGCCATGTGTTATACCACCATTCTGGAGTGGTAGACATCAAATCCAGCCAATTCCATGCTTATCTGATACCAAAACAAAGTAGAATACCCCTAACAACTTTATTGCCACTTCTAAATAAGATTTATCCACATCATGTTTGAGGATAATAAGGTAAATGAACTAGGTGAGCTAGCTGAGTACTCTAACAAGTTTGAAACATGAAAATAATTTTGTCTAAAAATTACTTGTGAAAATAGGATCACGATCACTTACAATTATCTTTGGGGTTCCATGTAGCCTTTAAACTGTCTCCAAAAAAATAGTTGCAACTGTACTGGCTGCAAATGGATGTGATAGGGCACAAAAATGGGCATATTTTGTGAGCCTATCCACAATCACGAAAATAAAATTCTTACCCTCTGAACAAGGAAATTTGGTGATGAAATCCATGGAGACCTCCTCCCATCTCTGGCTAGGAATTGGTAATGGTTACAACAGACCTAGTTTCTTAATTCTTTCCCCTTTTTTCTATTGGCACACTAAACACTCTGATACAAAATTTTGCACATCCCCCTTGAGTCCTTCCCAAAAGAATTCTCTTTTTATTCTATGATATGTCTTCAAAAACCCAGAGTGTCCTCCAACAGGTGAGGCATGTAGCTCTGCAAGAATCTTATGCTTCAACTCAGAATCTTTACTCAAGTATAACTTGTCCTTGTACCATAGGGCATTACCTTTCCACTCAAATTTGTTAGATGTCATAGATCCTTGCTTGATATTCTGTATTAGAGATTGTGTATCCTTGTCTTGATCCCATTCCAATCTTGCTTCATCCACCCAATCAACCATCAACATGGACATTCCACATAGTAAGGCATCTGTGGATGTATCCCTTCTGGACAACGCATCAGCTACTACATTTTCTTTACCCTTTTTTTATATGATTTCAAAATCATAACCCAACATTTTTGTTACCCAATTTTTTTGTTCCTCAGATGATAACTTTTTCTCCAAAAATTATTTGAGACTATCATGATCAATTTTTACCTTGAAGTGTCTACCCATGAGATAGGGCCTCCATTGCTTGACCGCATGAAGAATAACCATCATTTCTTTCTCATAGATAGGTTTGAGCAGATATTTTCCTTTGAATTGGTGACTCTCAAATGAAATTGGTTTTCCTTCCTACATTAGAACTGCTCCCAATCCTGATCCTGAATCCTGAAGCGTCACATTCAACAATGAAGGTTTTTGAGAAGTTGGGAGTAGCCAAAACTGGGGTGCTGCACATGGCTTCCTTCAACTGCTCAAAGGATTTAGTGGCTATGTCTGTCCAATGGAAGGCATCCTTCTTTAGCAATGCAGTGAGTGGGGTTGCTATTCTACCATATCCCTGCACAAATCTTCTGTAGTACCCTGTTAGTCCTAGGAACCCACAAATATTTTTGAGAGTTTTGGGCCTTGGCCATTCCACCATAGCTTTGATCTTCTGAGGATCAACTTTGACGCCTTCATGGGATACAATATGACCCAAGTACTCTACCTCTTGTATACCAAAATTAAATTTGGATGGTTTTGCATAGAGAGTATGTTTCTCCAAAACTTCCAACACTTTATTTACATGTTGTAAGTGTTCTTCCCATGTCTTACTGTAAATCAATATGTCATCAAAGAAAACTAATATAAATTTCCTTTAAAATGGCCTAAAAATAGTGTTCATCAAGCTTTGAAAGGTTGAGGGCGCATTTGTAAGACCAAAAGGCATTACCAAAAACTCATAATGGCCCTCATGAGTCCTGAAAGCCATTTTATGAACATCTTCCTCTTTTATTCTAATTTGATGGTACCTCGAAGGAAGATCTAATTTTGTGAAATAAATAGCACCATGCAATTCATCAAGTAAATCATCAATTACTAGAATAGGAAACTTATCTTTGATGGTGTACTTGTTGAGTTCTCGGTAATCTGGACACATCCTCCATGTTTCATCCTTCTTACGTACCATGACCACTGGTGAAGAATATGCACTCTGGCTATGCCTGATGATACCTGCCTTCAACATTTCCTCCACCATTTTCTTGATCTCACTTTTCTGGGAATATGGGTATCTGTATGGTCTGATGTTAGGTGTTTGGCTCCCTGGAATCAACTGAATGGCGTGATCGTGATCCATAACTGGTGGTAGTCCCTTTGGAATTGCATAAAAAACAGATGAGTGAGCATCAACAATCTTCTGAAGATCGGGTGGCATTAAAGACTCTGTATTTTGTACTTCTATGGAAAATAACTTTGCTATAAATCCATCTACTCCTTTTCTGAGAACCTTCTACATCTGATGAGAGCTAATAATCTGTGGAGACTTAGCTACCATCCCATTCAATTGTATTTTCCTTCCATCTGAATGAAATCGCATGAACAATTCTTGGAAATTCATCTCTATAGTACCTAAGGTTGTGAGCCATTGGACACCTAAAACAATATCTGCCCCTCCCATAGAAATAACAAACATAGGTGAGTCTAACATGTAGTCTCCCATGGAAAGCTTGATACTATGGCACTTTCTTGTGCACTTGACTGTCCCACCATCCGCAATCATAACTTGCATTTATGGAGCTGGGTAAATAAAACAATTGAGGTGGGCATCTAACTTACTATTTATGAAGTTATGAGTACTCCCTGAGTCAATCAACACTGTCACCTTCTATTTTTTGAGATAGCCAATAACCTTGAGTGTTTGAGGAGTACTAATACTTGACAATGCATGGAAAGAAATTATAGGTTGGTGATCCTCTACTTCATCTTCTACTGGTTCCTTAGCCTCTCCTATAATTTCAGCTTCCTCATCATCCTCATTACCTATGTCAATATAGAACAACTTCTTCTCAGCACATTTGTGTCCCGGTCCATATTTTCTATCATAGTTAAAACATAATCCTTTTGCTCTCTTTTCTTCCATTTGTTGAGGAGTTAGTCTAATTGGCCTAGAAAATGAAGGGGAAGAGATACTACGGTCTCTGGTGTTAATGAAAGGTCAGCCTCCTACTACAAAGAACTTTTTCCTCTGCCATTTGACGTGCCATGATAATAGAATCAGAAAGCTTGATTGGATTAAACATCCGTACCTCATGCTCGATGTGGTCCTTAAGACCCCCAAGAAATAAGTCATTCAGATTCTCTTCTGGAATATTCTCCACCCTTAAGGATAGGTTTTGGAATTGATGCACATAATCTTTGACTGATCCTGTTTGTCTGTAACTTTTCTAATTGACTAAAGTAGTTCTCTAAAACACTGGAACTATAGTGTAATTGCAACTCCTCGGTAAAAACTGTCCAAGTGACACCAAGACCATTCTTCTGCCTCTGAGCACATAACCATCGATACCAAACAAATTGGTCTGGTTCAAGATATAGGGATGCCAATGTCACCTTTTGTCCTGATGGTGTTTGATGTAACTCAAAGAAGTTCTCCATTTGATTTATCCAATTCAGGGGATCCTTACCATCAAATTTGTGCATATCCACTTTCGGCATCATGTTCCGTGGTTGCGAATAAGTTAGATTCTGATTGGGCTGGAAAAGTGATCCAACATGGTTATTTTGTCCATTATTTTGAACTGAAGATCCTCCTTGGTTGATATGGGGTGGATTTGGGCCATATTGTTTACCCTTTACATGTTGCATGATATCATCCAACTACTGATTGATTTGGGCTATGTCTCCTTTAGAGGCCATCTCAGATTGTACATTTCACAACTCATACTCAAGTTGGCTCACCTTATGATCAACTGAGGTAAACCCTAGTGCTGAGGAATCTGTATTTACCCCTTTTGACTCCATCTCTTCAATCACTACCCCATCTTTATATGGGGTTTTACCTGGAGTAACAAGATTCTTTTTTGCTCTTGTGGAAGGCCCCGCCATGATGTCAAACCTTAGGGTTTAGGGTTTTGATACAAATTTTTCTGAACATAGGAAAAAACACAGAGAAGATACTAATACTATTTTTTTGAGAGATTTCGAAAATGTAAAGAACTTGAAAATTTTCCACAATTTGCACCCTAGGGAGCGATTTTATGAAAAACCCTAAATTTGTAATAACTTTTGCAAAATAAATCAAAAAATTCTGAAATTTTCAGGGAACCTTACTTGAAATGTTTTTCAACTCTGGTAAAAATATCTCCCACCAATTCACTCTAGTTCGCAATATATGGCGGAAACAAAAAATTAGGGTTTTTACCCTAATTTTGGCCCAGATCGCAGCTCTGATACCACTTGTAATGAAATTACTTGTATAATTCAGATTATGAGAAGTAATAGAACACCAAATAACACAATATTTCAGAATAATGATCTCAATATACAATTAGAATAGCTTCGCCACTTCGAGGGGGCAACCTCCAAACCATATAATAAGACTCAAATGCTCAAATGATAATGAAATACTACCTATAATCCCCTATATATACTATTCATATGTTATGGCCATCACCAATGCCAGACCTATTAAGCATGAGAAAGTATAAATGATATAATAAAATGATATGGTAAGCCACAAGTTGGCTACTCATATCCTAATACAAGCAATAGGTTAAGGGCATAACACGGTGTATCCCAATCTTGAAGCTATGATGCTGAACTAATGTCATGTCTGAGTTTTGACTTAATGCATGTGGATTTTTTAGAGGAAACAATACCCTTGAATGTCTTCTTTTGATTTTACCGCAAAGTGTTGTTTCATATTTTGCAGAGACTGAATGCAGTGGTTTGACTTCTGTAAATTATCCATGCATTACTTTTGACCATGAAGTAGGATACACAATATGTGGTATAGTAATAGGCATCGAGATGTGGAAGAGCAGTTGCAGATAACAATCATAGGTTTAGTGAAGCATCAATTTAGGCATGGAACATGGCTCAAAGATCTGGCAGATCAATGTCAAGTGGGTTCAATAGCAAAAACTGCAAGTGGACTAGGAATGGATACTGGTTGTCCATTTTAAAAGAAATGGTGATGTTATGTCATTTTGTCTGCAGGAAGTGTATTATTGTATCCTTATTAAAATGAGTGACTTGTAGCAAGAATTTCAGTTCTTCTTGATCTATTCTTCTTCAAAAAACAAATTTTACAATATCCTCTTGAATGTCCACATCTTTAGAGAAAATTATTTCATTCTAGAATGGATGATAGGGGGAAAACAACTCCATAATGGCATTTAGGATGTTGGGTTCAGCCTGAAATTGTGTCCACTTAATTTGCATTCCACAACACCTCCTCCACCCAAACACTTTACCAAATATGTTTTTTGGTCATGCAAATAACTAATGTTAATTTGGCTATGTTTTTAATAGCACTTTGCAAAAATATTGTTTTATAATTGGTTTGTTATTTGAGATACAAGTTGCATATAATTATTAATTTGTACTCTTTTTTAATATATGGTGTAAAACATTACAATAGTTTTCTAAACCCTTAACCAAAAAGAGGAAAAGTTAATATTTGTTATTATTTTTTAAAATTTAGACTAGTGTATAATTATAAATAACTTTTATCTAAAATTTAAAAATGTTGTAATTATTTAATAAATATATGTAATAAAAAAGTTGTAAAATTAGAAACAATAAAAAATAATTTTAATAAAGCATGCCCGTATAATGGTAGTTATAATTATTCTTAGGGTTTTAGACATGTGGAAATGGAACACGTTTTTTGCAAGTAAAAATGGCAAATGGAGCTAGTCTAACGATAAATAAGTTGAATATCAAATGAAAATATATGAAAAGCTACAAGTTTTATGTGCAAAATAAACTTACAGAGGACAAAGAAAAAAGAGGCAAAGAATACCATTGAAAGGAAGATAAAATCTATGCAAGCCAAAAAGAGGTTATTGAAAATCAAACATCGGTATGTATCAATTTTGTATTTCTTTCAATACAATTTTTACATAAATACCTTTTTAAAAAATGGTTAACAATATCATATATTTATGGTTTTGCAATACATTGAGAATGGGCCTTGCTTAAATAGGCAAGGAATAACAATCTAAGAATAGTCAAGGTCTAGATCAAGCCATAAATCAAGGAAATGTTACTTGTCATCAAAGAACTATCAAGACCATAGTGGTTTTAGGGTTTAAGAGAGATAAAGGAAAATCAATACCATAATTTAGGAAGGTATTTACATCAAGAATTAGAAAATACCATAGATCAAGGAAAGACTTGCCCTATCTATATACCTAATCAACGATCTTATATTAACAAATAGATAATATCTTAGATATCTAAATATATAAAAGAAATATCCACAACATAAGTGAAATGAGATCAATTTAAATACAATAAAGGTAAATAAAGTTAGGTGAACATGAGCTAAGGTAAATACCTATTTAAGATTCAAACTAGGGTATATCTTTAGAAAATTGGTTTCATAGATATTAAGCTAACTAGGGTTTAAAACAATGTAGTTATTAATAGAAATTTTTATCTTAGAGAGGGTGCCCTTCATTTTTCCTTTCATCTTGGTTGGTTCATTATAGGAATCACAAATGACATAGTTTGCTAGTATTTGCACTTTATATTACATGGTATAAGCAATAGTGATTTATTGATGTATATTGATGAACACAGGATTCATAGTCATAACAACCAAGAGTTAGGAAAAATGGAAGACTTGGAATTCTGGAGACTGACAGATATGGACTTTGGATGTACATGGTGAGTTTGTACATGTTGCGATAACCTAATTCAATTTATGTGAGTTTATGATGAGTAGATGTAACTTTGCACATGGATGCCTATGAGCATGGTTGATAATGATTAGGGGATGGTTACGTATTTCCACTAATTACTATGTTCCACTCCTTGGATATCACGATCTAACAGATGATTGTCTTAAATATCATACCTAGTTGTTTAACATAGGGTTGGATTTGCAAATCCATGTCTTTGGATTCTTTGAGTTATGCAGGAGAACATAGGGATAACCCACTGGTTAAAAGTAGAACTCATTTGGGAATTAGGATTCATTTTTGCTTAATGGAGAATTCCAGTTTGAAATCTCTGGTCTGGAATTCATTGGTAGGAGCAGAGAGACATGGATAGATGGATGGAGAACATTGTTGATTCCTTAAACTATTTTGTAATTTGAAGCTCAACTTCAGTTAGGGAGTGGGAAATTTCATTGTAGGTATGTTAGTCAAATTTGGTTGTCATGAAGGATTGGAGTTCTGATTAAAATTTAGCGTTGATGTTCTTATATTCATTTTTAGCTTGGCTGTCACGGATCTAAAGCAATAGTTTTCATTCAGGTAAGCTTTCAGAAGTATCATTTTTAAATTGGAAGTAGAATTCAGTTGTGTGATTTCAAATGGTTTGATCCTTCCTTTACAGATCATTTTGGATCATAAATGATAATGAATAAAAGAATAGATGGTATCTTCATTCTTGTATGATTTTTATGGTGACAAGGTCAAGGTGAACATTTACATACATTAGAAGTTCAGATAATAACTACAATGGAAGGTGGACCAAAGGATTGTGGAGCTAGATTGCTTCACAGTTAGCATGCAATGGAAAGTGACTAGTAATAGCACAACCTATCATCGGTAAAGGGGGAATGTTACTGGTCACCCAGAACTGTCATCGGTCAGTAGCAAGTCACCCGTAGTCAGACATGACTAGACATCGGTCAAGAGCAAGTGGGAACCGGCCACGGTTAGGTCTAACCGGCGCCGGTTACCTGTGCGATGTGTTTTATTTTTAAGTCACGGGCTTTAAATATAGATTTTGTTGTAAAACAGATCTATTGGATGTAATTGCATAGCTAAGGTGCCCTAAGTTTATCCATATTTCTATATAAGCATGAAAGCTAGGGTTTAGAAGTAGAATTAAGAGAATTAAGAGAAGGATTGAATTAGATCCTTGATTCTCCTAGATTGAGAGGATGAAGATGAAGAAGAAGAAGATAAAGAAAGAACATGTTACATGAAGACAAAGTCTCCTTGGAGAGGAGCTGGACAGAAGGAAATAGGTACATCTGAATGGTGAGAAGAGGGTAACATCTTCTACTATATTTCCTTTGTATAGTTATTGTCTCATTGTAATGGCTTGCATAGTATGCAAAGCACATAGAGTTTCTTCTTGTAGATCCACATGTTGGTGAGATCTTGTATTATAGATCTATGTAGATCTAGTCTTGTATTGTAGATCCATGAGATCATATTGTATTTTTGATCCATGTAGATCTAGATATTATAGAGGTCTTGTTTGCAGATTCACAATACAGTGAGAACTTGGATGCACAGTGGCAGATGCAGGGTAGCTTCAGGTATGTGAGATCTGGTTATGTTTGAGATCCATGAGAACTTGTAGTGCATTCAGGATCAGATCTATTAGAGATCTGGATGAGACACAAGTGGTGTTATGGAGGCACAATTTAGTGTACTCAGGAAGATCTAGTTTAGAGATCTGGGAGGAGAGGAGATACTCTTGTAGAGATACATGTACTCTTTATTGCAGAAGAGTTGGTTTGTAATCTCTTGTTATATATATATATGAGATCTCTATCTTTGGTGGACGTAGCCCACATTGGGTGAACCACGGTACATGCTTGTTATGTTTGTGTACTTTTGTGTTATTTGGATTATTATAGCTTATACTTCCACTGCTGTAGATTTTGTAGGGAATTATTTAGATCCAGTGTGCATGATTTTGTTTTCTATTAAATCATATCACTATTCTATCATGTCCCAATTCCCAACACTCAATCTGACACAATTCAAAAAGATCGTCGAATCATGCTACAAAGTCCTTTATCTAACCTCTTGCACTTTAGGGTTTTATCCATTTTTATTTACTTAGTTACTTAAGTCACTTTCCTTATTTAGTTCTTATTTACATGTTGTACTTATTAGATTAACTTCATAATATTCACATTTTAGTTAATCATTTTGGTGAACCCGACGTATCCAAACCCTTCTTCTGATCATGTCTTCACCTTATCAAGTCATGACTCAATCACCTTATCCTAATTTTGAGCCTACTAAGGTTTCCGATATAGTTACTACTATGCTGATTTATGTGTGTATATGTCATACTCAACATCCTCCCTCTCATTTGTTATGCCTAGGGCTGATCCATTTATTAATGTAGTCAATACTCATCGTACTCGTCTTATTCTCCTACTATGGCTCCACCGCACTTCTATCCCTCCACCCATTACTTCATCAATCCTCCTACTGCTTCTAAGGGCTATGACATCATTTATTTGATCAACTTAAAAATACACCCACTAAGATTTCTCTTTATGACTTATTGTGTAATGCACCAAACTATCCATAACACACTAGAATCTTCCCTTTGTGCTATTCATATTGAATGTGATAATTTGTAAAGTGGCATTTTCACATCTCATCTAGTCTCTTCACAATTTTCCACATGCCATATCTTTCACTGACGAAGATTTTTCACCTTTCGCTAAAAGTAATCTGTGTGTGCCTTTTCTCATTACTGCCATTGTCAGCACCACTTTTATCAAATGAGTACTTATTGATAATGGATCAGCCATCAACTTATGTGCTTATTCTCTTTTGAAGCAGTTGGGTATTAATGATACTCTTATTTCTAGGAATTCTACTATCATCCGAGGCTATGACTCTACCACTCGTACATGTTTAGGAACTATTTCATTACATATCTGGGTTGGGCCTAAGACTATTCTCACTGATTTCTATGTTATAGATGCCTCATTTCAATTCAATCTCTTGTTAGGTAGACCTTGGATTCACGTAATGCAAGCAGTTCCATCTACTATTCATCAATGTGTCAAGTTATTACATGATGGCTATGAGCATACTATTACCACTGATCTAGAGCCATTCAAATATTATCACATAGACCCTATTACTGACCTATGCCCATTTCACCTTCGCAACGTATTCCATATAGTAACCTTACTTCACATATGACATTGGTCAATCTAGTGCTTCACATCTTCTTCTACCTCTACAAATACTCCATTGTCTATTTCTACTCACACCACGACTATTATTTCACCTATGGTATCAACTCCTATCAGCATTCCCTCCTCACCTATTACGGAACCTTCTATAGCTCTGTCTTTTGCACCACCTACCAATATACTTGATAAAGCTACACAACATAAGGATGCTAACACCGATGATTCTAAGGACTCTGATGATGAAGTCGATATTATCAAACTAACTGATGAAGCATTAGGCCAACTAAATTTCACACTGGTTGATGTAGATGATTCTTACTTCGAGGACACATTTGTGGCCGATGGCTCAGGTGAATATAAGTTCAAGACCCAATCCTTCTACCAATGATATGATACTTTATCAAGGATCTGTTAACACTGTTGAGATTGTTTCATCTCCTACTTATGCACTCTACATCTTTGTCACCTCCTTTCACATGCACACTTCTCATCAACAACTCCTTTTGGCATAATATTCCAATTGATGTACTTCCTCAGATACTATTTACACACTTGAGGGGTTAACTAGACTCGGTTTTACACTTAATGATATCTTACCACCAATTCACTTCACCACATCTTTATCATGGTTATTATCACATTATGACTGCTTAAGCCTTTGTGTATTTCATTTGACGATATTTGTTTGCAAACATGCTTCTCACACTTCTCCACTTAACACTTGGGAAATTTGGCTTGACTATATTGCGGTACCTTAGACATAACCACACTTCTCTCACATTCCCTATGCCATTGGCAGTAGTGTCTCCATAGGTAATGACTCATCTCCAACTTATGCTCTGAATATTTCTTCATTGGTATGCACATGATTGTCCATCATAGTACCCTTCACTGATGAAGAGTATGTCCATGGTTTCTACACATTATGTTGTCACAATGGTTCTTTATATGATCCACCACAGCATATTTCTTATCAAGTTTCCAATGCTGCTCCAGTAGGATTTGATCTCGACAGTGATGATCTTCTAGACAAGGTCACATGACTATATTCACTCATTCACACACTTGGGGGCATAGCATCTAACACATTCCCCCCCCCCATATTAGCATTAACACATCTATCATCTTTGCATTATCATACATCAATCTCCTCATTAGACATACTCATCACACATTTTAGCATCATCATTACCTGATGACACACTCTTGTGCTTCGGTTCACACTTGACTGTTGAGGGCATACTACACATGAACCCCACACACTGCACAATAGGTACTACACATTGTGTCTCTTCACACATATTACATCATATACATCCTACATCTATTCTACATTTACTCTACATCATTTTAGCATTTACACATCTACATATTCTATACATCATACTAGTTTTCATCATACATGTGTCACACATATTTCTACATCAAACATTACATCTACTCCTACATACTACATACCACACACTTTACACTTTTAGTCTACATAAACATCTTGCATTGCATCTTATACATGTACATATTTACACATTTTACACATCACATGGTCATCTATCATCATCGCCTACACTACATCTACTTCTAGCACTCACTACCCTATGATGCACTCTAGTTCCTCGGTCCATACTCAACTGTTAAGGGTTTACAAATCAAATGGAACCTTATCATACTTACACATTCATCATTCAACCTTCTATCATGTGACATTACTAGGTTAGTGACATACACTATAGGCTAAATGGTCACCTATTCCTTCATCTTGTAGTGGTATACGCTTTAGGCTACATCACCACTCCCCCTATTCATCTTGTAGTGATATACACTTTAGGCTAAATCATCACTCATCATACTCCTATTCATCTTGTCGTGATATATGCTTCAACTATAAGGGTCATGCACACATCATCTCTAGGTCGCATATCATCACACACATACACATTCATCACAGCGTGTTAGACACAACACACACTTCGACCATTTCCCGATGACGCACTCTCATTTATGGTTCATTCTTGACTGCTGAGGGGGAAAACCAAATGAACCTCACTGCATACAACTCCATTCACTCGGGGGGCATGTGGCTCCTATCATCCATCTTGCATTCCATTCCATCCATCCACAACATGTTGCATATCTTGGTTGCTTTTACTCTTGCTTGCATTTGCTTGTATATGGTCATCTTATTACACATGCTAGTTAGATCTCTTGTATGTCATTTATCTATACCATACACACATGCACGTTCACATATTTTTCTAGTTGTGATTGCAGATACAAGTCTCTTACATGCAACATGGATGCTCACCTTCTACCACTCCTACAATGGTTGCTAGGGGCATCCACATTCGTCTCTTACAGGTGCTATTGTTTCATTTTGTACTTAGCACTTTACATTACTTGGTTATACATGCTTTTGACATATGGTTATCTTTCTAACATGCTAATGGGTGCTTCATGTGCAACATTTTTTTGTAGGATTACTTGCTTCCATGGCTATCTGTTGTTTGTACTTGTTTGTTTTGTTTGCTATTGTATGCGGGCCTTGCCCTTTGTTTGGTGTGCACACTTGTTTGTTGTATGCGGCCATTATGGCCTTGAGTGTCTTGTGACATCGTGAGTGGTGTCCCATGTTTGCAACCCACTTTGGCAGTCTATATTGTCTTCTTGCGTGTTTACTTGTTTTCTAGCTTCTACATTGTTTGTGTAGCTTACACTTGATTTTACATGCATGCTTATTCGTACTAACACTTGTTTTCTAGCCACTTATTTGTGTGCGCCTTGGTTTCTACCAAGCACATTCCCTTCCCCTTGTAGGGCACAATTTATGTGGTTGGTCCTCTTTTGGGGCCGCATTCTCCTATCAGTGACGTTGCATGCACCCCCAAAGAGGGGGGCATCATTTGGGGTTTTACATACTACACAACACTTCTACACCGGTTCAGTTCAGTTTAGTTTCCACCCTTGGCATTGTGGGTTATACAACGAGTGGGTTCAGACCAGTCTACGAACCCCGTACACAACGGATTTTACAGGACATGGTTCTCCTTAGCATTTGGGGAGTAGTTATAGGTTAGAGGATACAATGGATTTCCTCTCTACACTACTTTAGCCATTGGCATTGGATCACCCAAAAAACTAGGAAGTACAAAGATCTCTTCACACACATACTTTAGGGAAGTAGTTACAGGTTGGAGAATAATGCAACTTTCTCCCTACACTTCTTTAGCCAGGGTGGCGTGAGATCACCAAAAAAACTCGCAGTACAAGATATCCTTTCTACACCCTTTCTCTCATCATGGATCAGGTGCACATGTTCCTTTTACATTTTCATATTTTCCCATTACATGTTTTTTACTATATACATGCCTTTTACATACATTTTTGACATATATACATGTGTATTTGACTACTTGATCATCTTCTCCTTGCAGGTCCGACCGTATGAGAAGAAAGCAGTCAACAACAACAACAACAACAATGACATCAACAACAACGACATTTTACATCAGCACACATCTCATACTAACATGTAGGTACATCACACACATCGGACAACTACACACACGTTTCCACCCTAGGTTCACTCTCATCACTTTTTTGCTCTTTTACATCTTTAGTTTCCACACTCCATCATCTTTTTGTCACTCCATGCTTTGTCTAGTCCTTCGACATGTTTCCTACATCACTCTACATGGACATCAGGTATGCATCTCTATCTACTTTATGTTACCGAGCGTTCCACTCACCAACATAAAGTGGGGGAAAATGTAGACACTAAATCATGCACTTTGGGTATTATTTAGTCCCGGTCTCATACTACTATTCATATGGTTTTTGAGTGAAGAAAGTACTAATTAACCCCCGTCTTTTGGCCATTTTATTTTGTTTCTATTCGTCACTTCTGACCTCTTCATCGCACATACATGACCCAGTTATTTTTTGTCATTTTACGTCATTTTATCCCTGACTGGGGCACCCAGGCCAGTACTGGGGTGCCCTGGTGCACCCTAGTTGGGGTGCCCTGATCCTTTTCCCACTTTCCCTTCCATCTTTTGGGCACTTTCTAGCCATTTGAGCATTCTATATTTTTGGTGGTCGGCCTCTTCGGGGTTAATTATGAAATTAGATCAAGAGAACCATATAAATATAAAGTTATGAGACCATAATGAGGGACCAAGCACTAGTCACTACTATCATCACCTAAGGTTGCATCCATCATAAGGCTCTCATTTACATCCATCTAGCTCCATCACAAGGGACAAGGTTGGTTCATCTGCATCACACATCATAGGAGGGAAGTTTATTCTATTCCATCCACCATTTATTACATTTCTACACATAGTTATTGCTGCTACTTTCACAAAGTGTGACTGTCACAAGAGCACCTAGGGCATGATTGCACACACACACACACATAGAACTACATCAGGTCTGAGATGTAGTGCAACATTCAGTTAGTAAGTCCACCATTGTGGCAGCTGAGGACAGTCTGACCCCTTCATATGCATCTTTATTTTTTAGGGATTTGATGCTTGTCTTGGGGTTTTGCAGGTGATTCCTTATTTTGATTATAACAGTGACATCTGACACAGTCAAGTGAAAGTTGGTGTAACAAAGAGAGAACATAGGCATACCTCCAACAACACCTTAAAGGAGGATTTTAGGATATTTCTGCAGACCAGGTTCCCAAAACTTAGACTAGGGTGCCCACAGGCACCTTGATACTCTCCCAGGTGGCCCAGTCCACTCAGATTGCTCATATCTACACTTATCGGGACCTCGACATAGTCCTTTCCTCTTCCTATTTCTCCAACCATCTCTGCGACATAGTCCAACAATCTCGTCAAATCCGCTAAGCTCTATCTAACCCTTCTTGCACTTTAGGGTTTTACAATTTTATTTACTTAGTTACTTTGGTCATATTCCCTATTTAGTTTAGCTCTTATTTACATGGTGTACTTATTAGATTAACTCATAAAATCCACTTTTTAGTTAATCAGTTAGGACCGTTGTTGAGGGAAACCCTAATCATTATGTTAATCTCTAATGATAAACCTTGATCACAAATGTGCATGAAATCATTCACATATAGAACCATAAATGTAAAGTTTCTGTATCTAACATATGTAGAGTTCGAGATTCAAACATATATGCAAGTTTCCATTGGAAGTATTCATCATCCAAAGGTTGTTACCTGAACGACTTGTACACCACACCACCTTTCTTTTTATAACATTGGATGAGCTAGAGGAATCGAAGGAGGTCCTATGAGTGCATGCAAAATAAAAATTATCATATTTTTTCGATGCGTCAAACATTACTCATGGTAGTAGGCATTTCCAAAATGGTGTCCCGGTGGATGTTTTTGACACACATTGAGGAAAAATGGATAGTTGAGGTTTTGTATCGGTCCTCATTGACATACATCATTGCTCGGAATGTTGAGAGAAACCGTAATCATTATCTTAATCTTCAAAGATGAATCCTGATAAAAAAAATGTGCATGAAATGAATGACATATAGAACCCTAAAAGCCAAGTTTTTGTATCTAACATTTGTAGAGTTTGAGATTCAAATATATGGAAAATCCCTTTGGAAGTATTATCATCCAAAGGTTGTTGCCTACACAACTTGCACACCACACCACCTTTCTCTTTGAAATGATTGACAAAAACGACACGTGGTCCATATGTCCCTGGTCATAAAAAATGAGAGTTTCTGACAATAGTTCTCCCCAACATTTACCACACCAGTATTCTTCTCCTCCCTCAAACCCCATCTTTATCACCCTTTCCTCCTCCAATTTTTTAACTCCGTCAAGTTAAACTTCTTCTAGGCATCCCCTTTTAGGCTTCCATTCCACTAATTTAAATATTTTTAATTTATATGAAAGGGGGATGAAGTCGACAGGTACAATGCACTTAATGTGAACGGAATCATCGGGAAGGACTGGTAATAGTCTTATTCATTCGTGAAAGGTGTGCATTGCATGACACGAGAAAAAATGAATAATTTGATCTTCTGCACACTCACCAGCAATTTGTCACCACATTCCCAAATTCCCACGTCACCATGCAATTTGTCATACCCCCAACTCCCAAGGTGTGGCTTTGGCGGCAGAAGAATTACCTCAATTTCCCTGCTTTGCGTTGCCTGGACACGTGGTTTAATTTCCTGAAATTTCCTGCTTGCTATAACCGTGGGCTTATCAGATGTTTGTTGCAACCGTCCCAACTCTCAACTAAATGAAGAAAAAGTTCTGAATCACATTTATCTGCCAACCATAAACATCTCCCTTCTTCGCCAAACCGATTCAGTTGTGTTAAGAGCGAAGCGAAATGGGTAACGTACTGCGAGGAATTGTGCAGTGTGAACGCCATCGACGGATCAGAATCGTGAAACTCGACGGAACTGTCATCAAACTCTCGACTCCTGTTTATGTTAAGAAAATAGCTGGAGATCATCCAGATCATGGGGTTTTTGAGGCAGACGCAGTTCGTCGACTGGGTGTTCTCAGTCGACCTCTTCCGGAAGGCGAAGAGCTTCGACGCGGTCGACTCTATTTTCTCATTCCTCTTCCAAAACAAACAAAGGGTTTTGAGAGAGAGAAGCTTCCGACTGCGGTTTCTAGGCACCGTCAGTTGCAACTTTTACGCAGAGCTTTTTCGGATGGAGATTTAATCAAGCGAGAATTTGATAGAGGGCTTCAGATTGTTTCTTCGTCTGATGATGGATTGAACGTGCGTGTAAAGCTTCGCCTTCGCAAGAACGAACTCGCTAAGTTGCTGTCTGACGACGGGAATTATCTGTTGGAAGACCTTGTGGTGACCAGGGATTTGTTCTCGTTACCTCCCAGATTCGGGTGGAAACCAAGCTTGGATAGCATCGCTGAGCGCAGAAGCCCGTTTCCAGTAAGTTTAATCATAGTTCATGTACTTCTTTTCTTTTATTAATAATTTCAATGGCGTTTTCCTCCCGATCTGATTCTGTCAAATGCATTTGCATTGCAGGATGGTTCTGTGCACTCATGATTATTGAGTATTCGATACAAGGGGAATTAAGCCCCAGATAAACTAGGTAGTTTCTTAGCAAGTTCAGAGGCGTCTGAATCTAAAGATTTCTCTTATTAATTATTTAGAGTTTGATATAAGAGGACAATACACCCCAGGTAAACTAGGTAGTTTCTTAGGGAGTCAAGGGAATATAAAAGTTTATCTTATTATTGATTATAATTAGAACTTGGTATTAAAACAATTTATGTGAAGATTCAATATTAATTGATACATTTATTGATATTATTATATAGTAATATAATTTTCATATATATACATAAAAAAGTATTGTAATACTTTTGTAACTAAAATTAAATATGGTATATTTAAGAGCTCATATGATTTTGTTGGTATTGTTACATTTTTTTTGATGTAACTCTACATTATACACGTGTAATTTTTTCTAAAAAAAGTTTGTGTACATTTTATAATGTCACTAGTGTAGCTAGTAGAGGTGAGTATAATTGAATGAAATAAGTATTTAATTCTCTATTTCTAAATCTTTCGGGGAAATGTCTATTATTTTCTATGGAGAAATTGGTAGGTATGGTCCAAATGCCACCCTTCACAAAAAGATGGGACCTCTACAAAAGCGTTTGTATTGCTTTACAAAAATGGTGCTTTGTTCATGTTTGAGTCCCATCACGTACTTGATATTAGTAAATTGGACTTGCAAGCAACCTTTTATAAAAAATCTATTTGTTACATTTTGAGCACCTCATGCAATTAATACTCTCCATCTATGGAATATTTATTGTTCTTTTCTAATAATTTTCTAGGATTTTTTTATTCATTTTCTACTGGAGTTTCTCTAAATGTTTTTATTTATTATGATCTTGATGCAATTTTTAAAATACGACAATGCAACATGTTTTTTTTAACTTGATGGAAAAAATTATTAATTGAAATTGTGAGAAGGATGCCCACTCAAATTATTACCTAGGGTGTTCAGAACCTTTAATTTGGGTATGGTTTGATAAGTAAGACATGTCCAAGTTTGAAGGCTTGGTTAAATTTGCTAATTTTTTTGAAGCCTTGTTGAATATTATACATATGTTGTATTTAGTTTACTTGAAATTAAACGAGCATGATTTCGATTATTATAAGGCTTGAATTTCAATTTAACGACTTTGGTCAATTAAAAATTTATTGATGTTTAGCTCATTTAGGTTATATGTAATTTTATGATTTATGTTTTTCCTAGTTTTATATTTTCTCTTATATATAGAAATTAAATTTTGTTTTGTCACGTTAAAATATAATGTTAATGTCATCTTAAGAAAGATGACTCTCTTTGTTCTAGAGATCTCATTTTCACATAGGTTGTGAGGTTGATGGAAAATGTTGCAGGGTATGAATTTACACTTGTTCAAAACTTTAAGGCATTTTCAATAAAAACTCATATTGTGAAAATCCTGCAATCATTGTGGTCTATGACCCGATTTTTTTCCAGGAATTTAGTTGGACAGTTCACATGTCATGTGCATGCCTTGATTGGGATCAATGAAGGATTCTCACGTCTAAAGATGGATGTGGAAATGAAGAGGGTTTATTTTATGCTTTTAGGGTTCTATTATATATGTAAATGTTCCTTTCTATCTTGATATTTATTATTTACATGAAGTATTTATTTTGACATGTTATTGATTTCTATATTGAATAAGCATATATGCATTGTAACTACATGATATTCACAAAATGGTTTTTTAGAAAAGGTCTTGAAAATTTATATACAAATGCAATTGATATGTGTAAATCATACACCACAGCCTTTTCCATCATCCTTATAGCTTGTGTGAAAATGAGAGTTTTAGAATAGGGCCCCTAAACATCCGTAAAATTAATTTTCACTTCCTTTTTCTTCTTATATACACACTTTTAAAAATACTTAAAATAATATTGACAACAAGAGAATGTAGTCAAATTAGTCATGTTGAATCAATAATTGTTCAATACATATTTATGCTTAGATGAATTATTGAGGAAATGCCCAAATTTAAGCTAAAATTTATGAGAACCCATGAAGTAGGAGCTTTAAAATTTGTTAGTTGGCATGATTTGAAACACTCTAATACATATGTACATAATCGTATAGGAATGTAATTGGTATGTGAAGTGTTTGACTAAGTTCTTAAAATAAATGTGGTTGCATGACTTGTAATGATTAAAGGATATGTGAAAAATGGTTTCCCATTCCCTTTCCATGCACAACAAAGCTATTTCGAAAAAACCTTATTTTTTAATAACCTACAATCACTATATTTCATGCATTCATATTTATTTTAGGCATTTGTTTGAACAATTCATTAAGAAATTTATTTTAATAATTTAGTCATACATTTCACATGCCAAGTGCATACGTGCATAATACTATTTCACTAATTTGCAAATAATATCAATGCATTTATGTATATTCCATACAAAAACCAAGAGTAGCCAACAAAAATATTTCATACAAATATCAAATATTAATCTAGCAAGGAATTTTTCATATATTGTACAACCCTAAAAGCGTAAAATAGACAATGAAAATATTATATGAGTGACTCAAGCTAATGGTTATAGGAAGGGAAAAAATAAAATCATTATTTCACGATACTTTAATGGATTTCCCTGACTTATTTTTAAAGCTCCCATTTTGGTTAAGGCAGGGAGGTGATTCAACCCTAATTGGAATAAAGGTTTTTCTAATTACAATAAAGATACATATTTTTTTTATACATGTTACTAGATGTTAATGAATGTGCGATTAAATCTATAAATAAAAGATCCAAACTTCAAACATAAAATTATATATAAAATGATATAAAAGTGTTGCATATAATTAGTGAACATTCTAGTTATAAGCAATGACTCATTTTGTGAAGACTCTTAGCCCAAAGAGTGAGCAGCAAGAGGTGACGAAGAATCGCGAGTGTTCTTAGCGACAATCAAAGCTTGTAGAATATGTGAAAGATAGAGTGGGATTATTTCACAAATCTTATCGAAAATCAATGAGCATGTCTAATTGTTCTTGGTCAACGTTGGTATCTTCATTGTATGATTTTTCACTATCAAATGCTTCTATGTCTCTAAGAGGAATAATGTGAGCCTTATCCAATGGATTGTCAGTTGTAGCCACTGATGTGGAGATATCAGCCATTAATTTGGAAATTCTATGGGAAGATGAAGAAAGCTCGCAATATTGAAAAGACCCAAAATGACCACTACATGTGACAAGCATAAGAAGAAAGAAAATGTAGAGAGAAGGTGGATTCGAAGATCAGGTTCACCAAAATGATTAAGATAAAATGTAATTATATGAGCCTAATTTGAATGCTATAGCAGCAATAAATGAATAACAATTAATTACAACAATGAATACCCAAGCAACTAAGAAATAAATAATGAAACCCCAATTGCAAAGAGAGGGTAAAAAGACTTAGTTGATTCACAGAGTTATGGAGAATGCAAAGAGTTGGAAAAATGGAAAATGTGAATCACAGACCGTTGTATTGGAGCATAGAAAAATGCATAACTTGAGGAACATGATGGAATGGGGTGACTAGAGAGGGACAAGGGAACACACGGGTGCCCTAGTTTTGTTTCTGGCTTTGCCTGGGTTT